>BPTQ01000003.1:168597750-168807150 GCA_019973895.1 Chrysanthemum seticuspe
CTTAACTGCTGAGGGTTGTATGGTCATCAATTCACCATGGTCTATTCCTGTTTGGAATCCAAGAATTGGCTAGCCCACCTGTATATGGCATGTGGTAAAGGCAACTGAATCCATATTTGGTGCTCAATTCACCAATTCTAAGAATTGACTAGTCCTGAGCAAACGGCTACAGGTAAAGACAAAACAAATCCGTTTATATGGTTGTTGGTTTGCCAATAAATCAGATGGTTATCAATGTACCATAGTTTTCGAACTCAAACATGTGGCTACTCCAGTAGTAATGGCTATTGGTAAAGAGACATCAAATCCATTAATTTCAATGATTCACCTCTCACAGGAGTTAACACACCTGGAAGTGATGAGAATAGTATTGAACTTATATGTTTTGATGTACATATTGTCATATGTTGCTGCAAAGATCTGGTGTTTCACAGTTCAGTCATCATAGAGATGTTCTTCGTCTAAATCTTTGAGCCCACATGTATATGGCATGTGGTAAAGGCAACTGAATCCATATTTGGTGCTCAATTCAATTCACCAATTCTAAGAATTGACTAGTCCTGAGCAAACGGCTACAGGTAAAGACAAGCCAAATCCGTTTATATGGTTGCTGATTTGCCAATAAATCAGATGGTTATCAATGTACCATAGTTTTCGAACTCAAACATATGGCTACTCCAGTAGTAATGGCTATTGGTAAAGAGACATCAAATCCATTAATTTCAATGATTCACCTCTCACAGGAGTTAACACACCTGGAAGTGATGAGAATAGTATTGAACTTATCCGTTTTGATGTACATATTGTCATATGTTGCTGCAAAGATCTGGTGTTTCACAGTTCAGTCATCATAGAGATGTTCTTCGTCTAAATCTTTGTTGTTGATCCTCAAGATTCTGGCCATCCATAGCTCTGAAGTGTTTAAGATATAGGAAGGATCTTGCCTGGAAATTTTTCGTCAACTGGTACAATCCTCAACAATATTATCGATCTATCAAGGAAACTGGAACTTAACCCAGTCAAATTCCAGTTTAGGGGAGGATTGTTGGGAATTAAGGAAAACTACTGATTCTGCCGAAGCATAAACTACTGATTCTGCCGAAGCTTCTGTCGAAGAGATTCTGCCGAAGAAGAAAGGATTCTGCCGAAGTTATACTTCAGCAGAAGTGTTAAAGCAGACATTGTGTTGCTGCTGAAAGTGGGAACCACGTAGGAGAGAGAAGCTCAGTTTAGAGTAAAAATCAGCGCCGTATGTATAGGTTGGCGCCGTATTATGTAGAGCTTACTCAGAATAAACACGATGATTAACAAAACAAAATGATTAGTTGCATGCTTGTCTAGATGCATGCTTAGTCTAGTTTAGTAGTAGAAGCGTAAATTGTCAACGCTCCTTAGGGTTTCTTGCCTATATAAGAAACCATGATAGATTGTAATAGATAAGTTTTTCTCAAGTTTCTCAAGTCTTGTATTCTATCCGAAACATAGAGTTTCTATAATCAAAGATCCATAGAGGATCAAAAGTGTTCTTAGTTATTATAACTTGTATTTATTTTCCGCTACAATACCAAGTTGTAGAGATCTTCTATTAGTTTGCTTGTGATTACATAGGCAACACTAACGATCTCCGAGTGCTTAAGATCTATCAAGGTCATTGTCAGTTTCTATCAGAATGCTAGCAAGAAGTGTACTAGGCTAAGGTTAGGGTTGAGGATGATTCTTTTTTATTATCTTTTATTGGTTTTTTAGAAAGCTAAGGGTAAAATCTCGGGGCAATGGATTTGGGGGTGGTACTTCTACCGATTACTTCTACTATCTAATTAACTAATACTACGGGTAGCTATGTCTTTTTGATGTGTGCTCTTATGATGATTAAAAATGTGTTTACTTAGATACTATTACTCCCTAGTTATCTTTTATTGTTGGTTGAATTGTCACGTCCTTATTCTTAACGCGTTGTGTTTTCTAAGGTCGTAGGGTGTGCCTTTTCCCCCAACTCTTTGAGAATACCTTAAGGTTATTGCCTACGAAATCCGCTAGATGTTTCATAAACTAACTTTAAGGTTATCTTTGGATGTTTAGACTACGAAATCCTCTAAGTGATTCATAAACTAATGTTCACAAAGATTACTCAAGCATTTAAACACAATGATAGCCTAGTTGCACTCCTAAGCCAATTACAATTAAGATAAGAGACAACCAACCAATAATTAATAACTAGGTTTCATAGATCTAAGCAAACACACAAGAAATTTAGCTAGACATGTTAAACAAGCAAGCATACACACATTCAATGGAAGACATAATGATACTAATTGAATAAAACACTTATCTTGATGTGTAAAATAGGGTTTGGGACCCTAAGATACTGTCCAAGTCGGACTACAAACGTTTAGAGTTTTTACTTCACAAGTCTACCTCTTAAAATACTGAAAAATCGAATTCTATATATAGATTTACACTTGCGACGGCTTCGCCTTATAGGTGGGACGTATTCAGATCGCCGTCATTAGGGTTTTTGTCTTGGCCAGGTTATCGATGGGACGGCGTCACGTTATAGTTGTGACGCCGTCGGGCTTCAGCAGGGACGTCGTCTGATTCTGGATCTGGGCCGTCTGAGATGAAAAGTCTTAGTGACGCCCTTCCTCTTCAAAGCCTGACGCCGTCAGGTGTTATGAGCAAAAAGTCTACTGAGCCGTCAGGTGTATTTTTTATCAAATCTGTAGAGAGGGACGGCGTCGCCCTTTGATTGGGACGCCGTCAGGTTCAATTTCAGCAGCTTGAGTGGCTTCGATCTTGACTTAGCCATTTTCTTCATGTTTTCACTCCTTTTCGTCCAAATAAGCATCATTCCAGCATTTTGCTTCCAAGAGACCTAAAAAGTGAAAAGGAACGAAATTAAGCAGAAACGGATATAAAAGTGGTCGATTAAGGGCTTAAATGACCCCTTAAAAGTGTATGTTTTAAATCCTTATCAATGAACAAGGCCATGTCCGTGTTCGTCCGATTCATTTACAACCCTAATAGAAATAATGGTTAAAGAAGAGAAAAGAAGAAAAAAAATCTCGATTTGAAATAAAATGAAATAAAAAGAGAGAATCTTAGGTGCCGTTTAGTCGTAGAAAAATTTTCTTGTTTTTCCGTTTTTAAATTCCTTTAGAAGGGAATAGTTTTCCTTCTCTAAAGAAGAGTTAGAAATTTTGAAAACCCGTTTAGTTAGAGTTATACTTTTTCTTTTTCTTTTTTAAATGAAAAGTTGGAGTTATAACGGCGGGCGGTGGCGGTGGCGGTGACGGTGGGCGGTGGAAGATGACACGAGAGATTAAGGTTAGAATGGTGTATGTTTTATGTTATAATTTAGAAAAAAGTGAGAATGATGGAATGGGCTTTTCAATTTTTTCGTTAAAATTTAGAAAATGAGAATTTCACTATTTTTAAAAATTGTTGAAAAAAAAATGTAACTAAACGGGTTTTCAGTTTTTCCATTTTCAAATGAAATTTTTTTCTGAAAAAATGGATTATTTCTCTCAAACTAAACGCACCCTTATGTTCTTAAGTCAAGAAAGAAAAAAACATAATTATATTTATGACCTTTTAAAAATGATTATTTTATCACATTCGAATATGACATGCACAACTTTATCTCTCATGTTCAAATAAAAATGATAGGATCCTTATCCAAAATACTGTTATATTGGTCATTATATACTCAATAGTTTGAGTGTAGTTTTATTTCATTTTAAATCTGTTCATATTTGAGCGAATTTTTTTTGAAAATAATATATGAATCTGTTATTCATTTTATCAATTATCTCATATTATTTCTTTTTATTCAAGAAAAACTCAAAAAAAATAAATAATAAAAAACCTCGATTTGTAATAAAATGAAAGAAAAAGAGAGAATCCTATGTCTCAAGTCAAGAAAGAAGAAAACATAATTACATTTATGACCTTTTAAAAATGATCATTTTATCACATTCGAATATGACATGCACAACTTTATTTTTCATGTTCAAATGAACATGTTATTGGTCATTATCTAGACTACATATAATTGCAAAATGGTCAATGTAAAAAAGTGAAAAAATCAATATGTGAAATGTGGAAAAATTTATATTAGGTAAAAAAAACTTAAAACATCACAATAAATGAAACTTTATATTAACTGAATGTTTTAAATCTCTATTATGGCAACACTTAAAAATGAAACTATTAATACACATTGAAAACCGGGTTGACCCGGTTTAATTTGACCCGTTTTTTCTGACCCAACCGTCGGGTTGACCCGTTTTTCGATCGGAACGGTTCAACCGGTTGAACAGCCCGGGTCGAATCGGGTTTCAAAACTTTATGTTTAATCCTCAAACTTTTATTATTTTTCGTTTATAATTCATAAACTTTTTTTATCGTTAAAACTATCTGCCGCTATAAAATCCCGTTGCTATGCACGGGTACTCGTCTATAAAGGAAAAACCAAAAAGTAAAAAGTGAAAAGTTGAAACTAAAAGTAGAAATGTTGAAGACATATATTTCAAAAGGAAACTATTAATACATATAAAAAACCGGGTTTAATTTGACATGTTTTCGACCCGACCTGTTGGGTTGACTCGGTTTAAATCGACCTTTTTTACCGAAACGGTTTAACCGGTTGAACCACCCGGGTCGAACTGAGTTTCATATTTGACAAAATTATATGATAAATGATGAAGTAGTTTTGGAACCCGTGACAAATTTGGAAAAATGAGAGACAAAGTAATTGTAGTTTTATGTTGTTTATTTTGCTTTGACACATGTACTTTGTAATTTGTATAATGTTATTTTAAAAAATGTTGGTCTTGCACCACTTAAGGGACTAGCATATATGAATCGTCTTTTAAAAGTTAATATATATTGTATAGCCCTTTGTCCAGTATATAAATAATGTTATGTAAGTTTATTAGAATCACAAAAATTAAATAGTATTGTTATCTTTAGCGATAATTATTTGTACCCCAAACAAATAGGTTTGAACAATGCTTAAATATCTATGCAAATTGATAGTACAAGATGATCTTATTATGGTGATATCAAATTTGTAAGGTTACAAGTTTAAAGGCCACACACCAAATGATAAACGCTACACATGTTAAAAAAAATAAAAAAAAGTTATCATTGCCTAAAGTACTGACAAAACAAGAAAAGGTGGTCACTCACATTGGCTATACCTCTAAACTACAATATAATATTGTCAACTATATAATACCGTTGTTTTTTGTAATGCTTGAATCTATTATTACTAAAATCTTAATAACTTAAAACAATCCTATTAGAAAATATACTCTCACACTTAGATCGACTCCACATAATTTTTTTGAAAATTGTATATTTCTGTTGTTATGCAACCATGCATCAGAACTATAGTTATTCGAAAGTGATTCTCTAACGCTACAAACACAGTTTGTTGAAAGGAACTTATAGGTCGTCGGAATTTTGCAGAAAACTAGACCGCAGCCGCTAGGCGCGGGTACTCGTCTAGTATACTCAGTAGTTTAGTGTAGTTTTATTTCCTTTTAAATCCGTTCATATTTAAGCGGAAATTTTTTGAAAATGAATTATAAATTTCTTCTTCATTTTATCGATTATCTCTTATTATTTCTTTTTGTTTCATTTCTTTTCTTTTCAAGAAAAACTCGATAACCAAAAAAAAAAGCCTCGATTTGAAACAAAATGAAAGAAAAAGATAGAATTGGTCTCAAGTCAAGAAAGAAAAGAAAGAAAAAAACATAATTACATTTATGATCTTTTAAAAATGATCAGATTATCACATTCGAATATGACATGCACAACTTTATTTCTCATGTTCAAATAAACATGTTATTGATCATTATATATTCAATAGTTTGAATGTAGTTTTGTTTCTTTTTAAATCTGTTCATATTTGAGCTGAATTTTTTTGAAAATGAATTCTGAATCTGTTCTTCATTTATCAATTATCTCCTATTATTCTTTTTGTTTCATTTCTTTTCTTTTCAACAAAAAAATCAATAACACAAATTTTTTCAGTTTCATATCAACTTTCTTACTTTATTTTAAAAAAAACTCACGAATAAAGTGTAAAAAAAACCAACCAAAGACACACTAAGTAGAGGTTTATGGTAAATATGATATTATGATGTTTAGATTGTAAATATGAAAGGAATTTTTTTTTTGAACAAAAATGAAAGGAAAATAATTGGGAAGACTAAATTACGTGTCTAAACATGTGTGTAATGATTATGTTAATTTGTGAAAAAAATTAAGTCATCTAAGCCATTAAGATTAAATAGCCCAGAAAATGACAGCTATCAAAAGGCCTAAGCCCATATTAGGCTGCCCCCAGTAAGGGAACTCAATCCCCCTCATTTTCCCTGCCACGTCAGCTTTCTCTCTCCAGCGACCTTCAGGCGATTGGGTGCCACAGTAAAGCGACCTTACACTACAAAAAACATACCCCACAAATATACATTTTTATTTATTAATACACACACAATTACTTCCACAATTCGATCACAATCACGACCAAGTTGGGAGTGATCTTGGGCGATCGACTTCACCCACACAAGGGAGATCGATGACCCAATCGATCTTCTAGTCGATCCAAGCCTCTACTGCATGCAGCCTTAGGCTGCACCCAGTAAGGAGCCCCAATCCCCCTTATTTTCCCTGCCACGTCAGCTTTCTCTCTCAAGCGATCTTCAGGCGATTAGGTGCCCCAGTAAGGGCGACCAAGTTCATTTTTTATTTTATTAAAAAAAAAAAAAAAAAAAAAAAAAAAAACATTTTTAACACAAAATAAAATTTCATTAATAATTAAAATGATACAATACTAAATAAAAACAATAATATATTAAATATAAAAACGATGTGAAATACATAAATCATATATCTAATCTGAATGCTCCCCGCATGCAGAGTCATACGAGGGAGTACGATAACCGGCAAATCCCTCGAAGCGAGGCAAATCTTCCTCGTCTAGCAGAGGTTCCCCCGGTAGCTCGAAGTTGGCAGTCGAAGTTGATGCACCTACACCATCGTTTTTGTTCTCCCGATAGCTCCAATTGATTTTGGTGCTGACGTTGTCCGATACCTTTTGAACACACCGCCACAACTTGTCAGCAATCTCGCGATCTTTGCGGGCTTGATCTTTCAAAAATGTGTCGATCACAGCTTTTCGTTCAGGCGTAATGTCATTGCAACTCTTGTAGTTTTCTCTCATTTGTTCCTTCTCCACCTTCGCCTGGTCAAACAATTTGATGACGCTTATAATAGCGTTTTTTCGAGCCTCATCGTCGTTATGGCATTGATTTTGAACGTACACTTGCATATCTTCAACGGAATGGGGGAGACGGCAAGCCATATTAAATCTTGTGTTGAGAAGTATTTTGAGTTTGAATTGTGTGAAATAGATTTATGGATTGAAGTGTGTTTGTATTGTGTATTTATAAAGGTAAAATTTTTTTTAAACCGTTGCATTAAACGGTTAGTTTTTATATGAAAACGTTTGAAACACTCGATCGTACCTGCGACCAAGTTGTGTGAAAAACATTGGATGATCGATTCGCCACATCAAGGACGATCAATCCTTCACTCGATCGAGGCACCCACTATCGACACAAGATTGGCTCTACTGCATGCAGCCTTATAGATGTCACACAATCATTGATTTAAACTAGGGGTGTTCATCGGTTCGGTTATCGGGTTATTCGGTTAATTCGGTTCGGTTAGTTCGGTTAAATTTTTTTTCTGGGTATAGGGTTTAGGGTTAACCGAAAACCGAACCCCTATAACCGAAAACCGAACCGAATAACCCGAATTACATAATTTTAATTTATTTTTTTTAATTATAGATATTTTTAGCACAAAATATTTTTTTCAAGCTTAAATCATGTTATATTTATACTAAAAAAGAGTTTTAGTGATTTTTTTTCATATATATGCATAGAAAAAATATATATTTTATATGAATTCGGTTTTCGGTTCGGTTTTTGGTTTTCATTGCCAAAATCATATCCAACCCGATAACCAAATATTTAGTTCGGTTCGGTTCGGTTCGGTTTTGACCAATTCGGTTCGGTCACAAATTCGGTTCAGTTATTTTCGGTTCAGTTCGGTTTCGGTGGATATTACCCGATCCATGAACACCCCTAATTTAAACACATATTTAGGCCCTCTCACCAATGGGCCTTTAGTCCAATAGTAAGAGCTTCCAACCTTGTGTCAATAGACCGGGGTTCGAATCTCTCCATTGGCCTAAAAGCTTTCAATTTGAACCATCCCCCCACCGCAAATGTTCAGATTGACTGGTCAACGAGGGACCTATTGGAGAAAATGTCCAGGGTTCAAAGCCTAACCTCTTGATAAGTACAGTCACTAGGACAGGTGCTCATTGCCTGGGGCCGGGTCCTTGGGGAGGGTCCGGTTGGCATCCTTAGGATGCATGGGACAAGAGTGATCCCACCATTCTTCACCTTTTGGATTTTGGAGAGAGGCCCTCTCAGTCACTTCTCAGTATCAAAATTGACTCATGATTTAAATGGCTTTTTTTTTGCAAAACTCAATACCAGCGTAAGCAAACCACAAATCAAGCGTTACTAAATGGGTTCGCATACCCAGTGAACCATGGTTTTCCAAGATTCGTTTACTAAATGACCATTCAACTAGGTCAGATTTTTAACCATAGTAGCAAGACCTGACTAAAAGACTGGCAATAAAATAAAAGGCAACATTCAAATTACATGAGTTATCTTCCATAACAAAGGTGGTTTATGACTTTGTACATTCCAAAAAGAGCATTTCGCCACTATACAATTGAGAGAAAGGTGGAAGTTGTAACAAAAGAAATATCCAGCAGAAACTAACTCAGATCATAACAGCAAGATCCACAACAAAAACGTTTGCACATAAAAGAAAGTATCTGCGAACTCCAACCTGATGTGACAGAAACAGAATAAGATAAAATTAAATAAATATGTGAAAATGTAAATTGATAGGATTACAGTTAAGAATAAGCACAACGGCCTCCCTAAGTTACAGAGACATACACTACATTGACTACATTATAGGATTATCAATGTAAAAAATAAAAAATTTGAAGACATCATCAAGGTTTAGTGATCAAATTCTATTGTGATCTACTGATCTCATATGCTATAAACACTTAACTAATATGACTATATCAAGTGAAGTGATCTAAATGCAAGCAAATGAGTCATATACTACTGTCCTATCTAATGTAAGATACAGCTACCTTGTTATCATATCACTACTGTTGCCTATAGCAAATCAATCATCAGTTTAGTATTGAAGTCTTACATTTCTTAACCTGCCAGGGTGACACATGACGCTTTTATTGGACAATTTTAGTGTAAAGGTTTACAGTTTAAGTTTATGCAAATATATAATTCATGTACTTGAGGTGCTTTGTTTTTGGTTTAAATGTGGATATTTTATGAGCCTATAATATGATGTAAAAAAATAATGAGCCAAGCCACCCAAAACTGCAAGTCAATCCGCACATGGCTTAGTTCAGCCATCCACAAGAGAATTTTTGGCTAATTTTAATATATGATGCCTAATTAATTGTGTAAATAAAGATATATTGCTGCTTTAAGATCAGGTTAACATGCTCTGGGAGCTAGACATAAAAAATGGGTTGATTTCAATCTTGCAAATAAGTTGAGGACTTTAGTCATACTGTATCCTTATGTATCTTTATCTCAGAAACAGATTGGTTATTCGACAGCGAAGTCACAACTGTACTACCATTAGGTGACTGAAGAGGCAGTTAATGTTTTAATACAGGCACAGCATAGCATAATATAAGTATACGAATAATATGAATTCTTGTTAACCAAGATTCATGGGATAACAGGTATCAATGCGTAGACGCATATTCCCGCCCTCCCCATGACAACTGAACCATCGAAATGAGCATCTAATTAAAGAAAAGTCTGACTATAAACCAAATGTTAGCAAATAACACTTGAATCAGGACAAAAACATAAAATCATGTCTGATCAGATCAAATAAAGGTGGCTTAGAAAAGCACATCTAGTCGAAAAGTCTTTTGAAGGTGTTTATTTAAAGAGAGGTGTTGACTCGGTTTAGCTTGAATCTTAACTATGTTACCTTCTGTAAGGAATTCAAGGCGTAAGACTAGCAGTTATCTAAGAACTAGCTACAAATCAATTATTCAAAAAAATAAATAAATAAATAAATAAATAAAAAATAGACAAATTGCACAAACATATATGAGAACGCAAACTTAATAAGCATACCTACAAGAGAAGACTTTTAGGTAACTGGGTCAACTTGACTTTACATTGACCTCAATCATGTCATTATCTTCCAACTCGAGACTGCTAGGAGTAGCTACAGGGTCAACTTTATCCCCATCAAAGCAAAATACTAAGTTTTCCACCTTAAGATTTGCTTTGTCAGCATACATTTTGAATAGCCTCTCAAACTTATCATCCTGCAAAAATGGGAAAAGGGTGAGATCCTCTATAATAGTATATAATGACAGTAGAAACATCCATCCTATTGTACTATTCAGTTTGTATCTTTTAAGCATAAAAGAACCTACCGTGTAGACACGAAACTGCTTCTGGCCATCCTTGTCTTGGATGGATATAACAATCTTCGATCTTTCTGCAGCAGGTTTTGATGGCTTCTCATCCGGACTCTCAGAAGCGAAATCCATTGAGGACTTAAGATCTCTTTTTACATTATCTTCTTGCACGATTGCTTTAGCTGATTCTGTAATAGAAAGCAACTCCTGCTGCTTCTGCCTATCATTACAAACATAAACCAATTAAAAGAAGCAGAAACAGCATAAATGTGAATGCTTACTGGACCAATCTTTACAAAATGGAAACCTCTCGATAGTCAAAACTAGGAAACAGAATCAAGATATGGCCGCACACTTCTGTTTTGGTTCTACACCGGCCTCTATAAGATGGTTATGTTAACATTTAACAAACAGCTTTACCAAAAGATTGTCTAGTCTCTTAACTTAAAATCACCTTATAGCCAAAAACAAATAAATAAGAACAAAAAAAAGAGGTGCAGTAAATTCCCTAAATATAACTAGATAACAAAAATTGAAGCCCTGAGAAGTGCCTTCTACCTATCATCTGACACAGACAACTTTCCTTATACAGGAAATTAGTTAGATAAGGTAAAAAATATAGAGGAATCGAATTTGAGTCGGTAAAAAGGTAAACTCCTTCAAGAGACATAATCTCCAGCATATCTATGCCCACCACATTTTCTAAATGTGCATCCAAAGTTATAGGTAAATATCATTTACTTTCTACGCAATCAGTTATTTGTGTCATCCTAGTGGTTTCTTTTATCCCTAATTTCTAAATTCAAATAATACTTTTAATAACCATATACCAATCTCAACTTTCAAAATCACCATCATGCATAAATCATAGCATGCGCCATTCAACCTGACTAGTATTTCTTATCACATAAGGCTGTTGACGCCTGTGCACCAACTTCAGTCTGCTTTATCCTATGCCTCAGGAACCTATTGATCTACTGACTGCAAGTACCCAAAAAAAACCATACCTAGCAATTTCTATTGCAACTAAAGTTGCACACCATGTGGCTTGATTTAACCCTACTTGCTCAGAAAGTATAAAACCCCTCGCGCTCCAAATAATCCAGTAGGATACTTCTAATACAGAATTCGGATAGCAAATTACGTTGATCCTATTTTACGCACTTAATTTAAACAGAAGATTAAGTTCCTAATTTTCCAATAACTCTAATTTAATATGCATGAAATGTTAGCTCACCAAAGAAAAAATGAAGTGATGTGAAGATCTGTATCAACGACACTTGCAGCGGTAAGCACAATTAAGATTAGAATATAATAATAACATAGAAAAAATAAGTGTAAAAACCCAAGTTGCTATAACGCCTATACATATAATTAAATAAGTATTAAAGGTTACAACACTTTTCGTTTCATAATGAACATACAGTATCCTCTAGTCCCTATGGCTACTTATGAGGGAATATAGAGAGAATTGATATGCATCCAAATTCCAAAATAAAAGTAAAGTGACTACGCTATCAAGAAAGTCAAGGACCTTTAGACATTCTCTCTCTTACGAAAAGATAATAAGTGTGTCAAATTCAAGCTCTTAAATACATGTATGCTAATACTGAGACTAAGCGTTTTCATTGTGATACCTGATATTAAGTATTGTGAAGCAAATCAGCAGTATATCGTAAAAGAGTCAAAGCTTATAAAAAGGAATAAACAACCTTAGGGTTACAATCTCGCCAACCAATATTTCATTCAGTATACATCCACAATAAGCAGTGGCAGAGCTACAACATAAATTCTGGGAGTGCCATTAAGGTAGTTCTTGTGGAATAAGAATTTAGCATACAAATAGCAAGAAAAGCAAACTACTAATTTTTTATCTAGGGGAGCGACCACCCTCCCCAAGCTCCACCCATGAAAATAAACATTATCATAACATCCATGCATCCGCAAAAAACACATTTCCATCAACAAATTAGCAAATCTCAATAAAACATGTTTTTGGTAACTATACCTCAACTCCTATATGGTAGAAAGAAAAAATAAACGTAAAACGACTAGTACGCTAGGAGCCATATTGACTATATGTATTTAAATAAGTATCAAAGGTTCTATCGCTTTCCGTTTATATTGGAAATAAAGACTATCCACTAGTCCCGGTGACCCTAATTAATGTATAGAGAAAGAATCAATATGCATCCAAATTCCATTACTGTAAATTGACGATGCTATCAAGAAAGTCAATGACCTAAAAAACATTAATTCTTAGAGCAGCCATGTATCAATATCAACATTCACGTAATTATGAGTTTCATCATGTCTCCATGTTGTCTTTGTTGGTGTTCTACACCATATACAATTTATAAAAAAGGTAAAATTCCATATATAACCAAAAGAAACTTCATAATTCCACATTTACCCAAATGACAAGTTTTCAATGCATAAGTACAATGCTTTTAAAGCATGTGTTGGGGAAATAAGGAATTATGATATTTGTTTTGGGTATATATGGAATTTCCCCTATAAAAAAAATCACCATCATACTTAGATTATATCATTATAACATATTAACATGCACCATTCAACCTGGCTGGTAATTCTTATCACATGAAGCTATCGACGTCTGCACTAACTTCACTCTGCTTTATCCTATGGCTCAAAAACCTCTTTATCTACTGACTGCAAGTAGAAAAAAAAATCCTAAAAACTTCTATAGCAGCTAAAGTTGCACACTATGTAACCCCAAATAATGCAGTAGGATGCTTCTAATACAAAATTTGGATAGCAAATTATCTTACTTCTATTTTCCACACTTACTTAAAACTCCAAACAGAAAACTAATTTCATGGTTTTTCAATAATTCTTCTGTAAGGTACTCAACTAAGGTCATCATATGTAAGAAATGTTAGCTCACTAAAGTGAAGATCAAGTGATGTGAAAATGTGTATCCACGACATTTGCAATGGTAAACACAATTAAGATTAGGATATCGTAAAAGATAAGAAATAACTGCAAAAAGACTAGTAGGCTAGTAGCCATATTGACTATATATATTTAACCCTGTACCGAAGGTTCTAACACTTTCCGTTTATCTCGGATATAAGAGAGAGAGAATCAATATGCATCCAAATTCCATTATTGTATATTGACGATGCTATCAAAAAAGTCAATGACCTTAAAACATTCCCTCTCTTACAAGAAGAGGAAACTGGAAAGAGTGTGATATTTCAAGCTCTTAAATACTTGCATATGCTATAACTAAGCGTAAACGTTTTCAATGCGATATTCTATAGCCCGATGTTGAAGTAGTGTCAAGCATTAGACTTAGTACTAATCATGACATAGCAACATATCATAAAACGAGTCAAAACTTGTAAAAATCCATCACAAAAGATTATAATCTCGTCAACCATCATTTCATTCAGTATACATCCACAATAAATAAACATAATCATAGCCTCCATCATCCGCAAAAACACATCACAATCAACAAATTAGCAATCTCAATAAAAACAAGTATCCGGTAATTATACCTTATCTCCTTAACAGTCGAACTCTCATGCGGCTTATGCTTATCAACAACCAACTTAGGCGGATTCATCCAATCGAAATCATCATCATCGTCTTTACCATTATCAAGATCAACTACTTTCGCATCCACTTGTACCTTTTCACCCTATCCAAATTTCAAAACATAACGTTACACTCCGCCTCTATCAAGAATTACCTAAAAACCTATCTATTCAACTTCATAGTTTATATAAAACTAACATATTATACAAATCAATATTTTTAAATTTTTACGCAGTATACGAAATTTAACCTAATTATGTAAGTAAAAAAACTTACAGTAGGATCATTGGATTTGGTGCGTTTGGATGGAATTAAACATCTAACATCATCATCATCATCTGCTCAATCAATTTTTATAATCAAATAATCATCAATTTATATAAATTAACAATAATTAAATAGAAATAAAGAAATATATAAAAAGTAACTAACCGTCATCAAGAGAGACGATATTAATAGGCTGAACACGAGTGTAATCAAACAAAGGCTCAAGTTCTTCAACTGGTTCTGCTGCCTATTTAATTAATTAAAATTAATTAATGAAGAATTAATTAGTTAGTGTGATTGAAATTAAATTGTTAATTTTGATTTGATTATGAATTGTGTGTAGAGGAAGAGTCGTACCATTTTTCTGTTGTTGGTGATGCTTTGGAAAACACGTACAGATTTTTTTTTGAATGTTTGAAAAATGGATCGTCGTATATCCCTAAAATGGATATTTAAGTGGGCCAGGGGTATCACTATCAGGCCCAACCCAAAGTAAGCTCGTGTGATAAAAGGGCTGTGTTTGGTTAGGAAAGTCAACACAACTATATACCAAAGGGATTACTTATTTGCAAGGTTATAAATAGCGCGAGGCGTGGCATGACGGCATGATCAAGCCTCACGCCTTTGCGGTCAAGGCGAAGCTTTTGCATTTATGAGGCGTGACATAAGGCGGCACAAAGTATGAAAATATTTATATATTCATATCATAATTCATATATATTGAGTTTACAAAAATATGTGGCATAAGGCGGCGTGGCGGCATGGCGTGACGGCATGGCCAAGCCTCACGTCTTTGCGAAGCTTTTGTGGAGCCTTTGCGAGCCTTTTAGAACAATGCTTATTTGTAATACATCTCCTAATTTTTTACTTTGTTTTTTTAATTTTCTCTTAGTTATAAACCTTTGAAAAAAAATGAAATATAAAATATAAAGTTTGATAAGTTAAAAGTTGTAAAACATATAAAAAAAATACAGAGCATAAAATCATAAAAAGTTGAATTGTCTTGTTAATAAAACGGGTAAGACTGACCAAAAAAAATATCAAATATAAAATATAAAGTTTGAAAAGTCAAAAATAGGAATAGGAAAAAGATACAGAACAAAAAATAATAAAAAACTGTCTTTTCATGCCAATAAAGCGGGTAATAAAAGGCGTGTTAGGGGTAAAAGTGCTACTAGGAGGTGTACCCAGAGCACCACTCGCTACCAAAAATTGTCGTAGCTAAGACACGTGTGTGTATAAGTGGTTAATTTTTCATTTGTGGCGGTGGCTTATGTTTGTGATAATGTTGTTGGTGGAGTAAAAATGTGATGTGACGGTGAGTTGGCGAATAACGATGTTAGTTATCACTGCACTTGTTCAAAATGTAAAGAGTCACACATTATCCTAAGACTATGTGCAACGGTCACCACCACCGGTAGTGAACCACCTTAACGCGCGGTCCTTTATTTTTTGCAATGGTTTTGTGGTGCACTAGTTTTTTTTTTTTTTTTTTTTTTTTTTTTTTTTTTTTTTTGACAGTGCGGTATTTTTATGTGTTTGTTTGATGGTCACCACTACACATGGGTTTGGTGATGTGACGCTACCGCATAGGTAATGGATTTGGTGACCATTACCGAGTCTAAGAGTAAAGGGACTCTTTCAAAAAAAACCTTCGATGATAGTGTTTGGTTAGGAAAAAACGTTTGTCTTTAATAATTAAAAAGCATAATAACAATTAAATAAATAAATAAATAAAATAATTTGTATGGTTTGGTCGGGTTGACATGAGCTTGCGACTAGTTGGCGAACACAAACTCATGAAGGGTCATACTAGCTCTTTGAAGGAAGAGCGTTTAATTGTGCAAGTTTATGTGCTTGGATGGAACGAGGGTGGCCCTCAGTGGTCTCGGGATATCGACAGATATTTGCGACGTAATACTAGATTTTGAAATAAATATATTCACTTTTAGTACTGATTTCGCTATTAGTTATATGGTTAGAAGCTCAAATCTCATAATTAACAAAGTGTTAGAAACCGTAAACATACCGGTATAAGAGTGTCTTTAACTTACTGTCATATAAAGCATTAAGATTTTTTTAGCATTTAATGCCTTAAAATTCAGCATTACAAGTGTGGAAAACTAGAAGGGGAGGTTGAATAGTTTTACCAATTAAAACTTCCTTTTAAACTATTTAGATTGACTTATGTCAATCTATTTGGGTGTGTGTGTTGGATGTTGATAAACAAGCATATAAAGATAAGTAATGAAAAGATAAGGGTAAGAAGCACGGAACCACAACACGAGTATTTATAGTGGTTCGGCTACAAGGACACCTTCCTTGCCCTACTCCACTCCCCGAGTCACCTACTCGAGAGTTCGTAAACACTACACCAATCTCCTTATGGCGGAGAAGCCTTCACAACGTCGCTTAACCTTTTTCCGGTACAAAGCTAAATACCGAGTTCTTTCACACCAAGGCGAACCACACCTAACACAACGTCGTCTACCCTTTATAAGGTACTAGGCTAAGCACCTAGTTCTTTCACTCCAAGGTTAACTACACCTTTACAACGTCGCCTACCCTTTATTAGGTACTAGGTTAAGCACCTAGTTCCATTGCAATGGAGGAACTACTACCACACTACACCAACGACTAATCCCTAAGGAGATCTACTCCTTTACAACATCATCAAGGACATCAATATCCTTGGATCTAATACTAGTCTATCTTGTGCATCGAAGCACACCATATCGAATGTACATCTAAGGCACCTTTCACTAATGCCTTTGACTAGATCTACAAGACACCTTTCACTAATGTCTTGTGTCTTCACTTCTAGGCACCTTTCACTAATGCTTCTTTGTCTTGACTTCTAAGCACCTTTCACTAATGCTTCTTGTCTTGACTTCTAAGCACCTTTCACTAATGCTTCTTGTCTTGACTTCTAAGCACCTACCACAAGTGCTTATCCTATAGACGATAGATACCCTTCACTAATATCTTCGTCTTGACACTTGAGACATCTTTCACTAATGTCTTCAACACTACACTTCTTTGAAGAAAGAAAGAGATCATCAACAAGAGGACTTCAATAGCCTTGATGATGAGAAAGCATGGCAACTCATGGACTTGAGCTTGCTCGACTTCAAAGGTGGTGATCTTGCCTTTAAGAGGAACCTAGAAGATCACACAAAAACAAAACTACAAACATAGATCTCTTGGATCTAAGGTTAGTGAGATTTAACTCAGGGGAGAAAGTGTGTTAGAAAGGGATTGAAAGGGGTTGTAAACAATGAAGAAATGGCTCACTATTTATAGAGGAAAAACCTCTATTGTTCCCCGGATCCCACGGATCCCTACCACAAGGGATCCGGCTAGCACAAAGCTAGGGATCCGTGGTACGCTCCTCTTTGCCCATGGGTATTTTTGGTTATGGGTCATGGGTCATGGGTTATGGGTTGATCCATGGTTTTCTTTCTAGATACAATGTATCTTAAGGATACAATGAACTTGATTAAGTGGTATAAATAAAACCATGGGTTATGGGTCAAAACCATTTGCTAGTTTTTACCTATTTAGTATATACTTGTTTTTACCCATTTTAGTATATACTTGTTTTTACCCATTTTAATGTATACTTAGTTAAGTATATGTTATCCCAATATGTAAACACTAGTTGTTATACATATGTATATCTAAAGCATAAAATCACTTGTACTTGTTTTAGTGTTTTATGTGAAAGCTTAAATGTGTTAGAAATCTATTAGTTCAAACCATTTACGTATTTTATTTGTTTCGTTAAAATGATCTGACTTTTGTTATCGACAAAACATTAGAAGATCGTAAAATATAAATAAACGTTTTTACGGCTTATTTGTATTAACAATCTCCCATTTTTTGTTGATGACAAAACATAAGATTATTTTAAGGAAAAGCTAAAATTCGTAAGAGTTTGAATTTGTAGTTTTTACTTTCTTCTCCCCCTTTTTGTCGAAACAAAAAGAGCTTTGAAAGAAAGCAACACGTTGTTTTTAAGAAAAAGGTGTGAAAAATAGAAAAGAAATAAGAAATAAAAAAAACAAGTAACGGGAAAGGATCTCGTCGTTACTCCCCCTTGACGAGTCCATCCCTAAGTAAGGGCGTCAAGAAAGTAATGCTAATCTAGTTCATTTGCAATTTTTTGCAAAAGATTACGTTTATGTGACGGGTGTGCTCCCCCTAGATGATTGCAATTTTGCAACGGGAAGTCATGAAATATAAATCTAAGATTGCAAGTAATTTTGCAATGTATTGTTTTGACACCAAGCTCCCCTTAGCTTTAGGGTGTCAAATTCTTCATGTGTTAATTGAATAACTACAAAACAAAGGTTAGAAAACAAGTATAATTCACAATTTCTTGCAAATGTGGTCCAAGTTAGTAGGAAAATAGTTTCCTGTCTCACGGATCCCACGGTTCCCTCCTAGTAGGGATCCGTCTAGGCAATTCTGAGGGATCCGTTTGGCTGATAAATAAAATCAGCAAAGGTGATAAAACAAGTAATGTTATCACATAAATGAGATATGAATACAAAGTAATCATATGCTCAACAAAATAACAAGTAGCATGTAATTCCATTTAATAAAACAAGAGTTATGATATACATGACTCTAAAAATAAGAAAATAGACAGTACATGACTAGGAATTTCTAGACCAACTAACGCTTGATGCTAGGACACCACTAAAATTCTTCTAGCTCAAGTTTTGTTTAGGTTTGATCTCGTTGAAACGTTCGAGGAGATGATAGAACATGAAACGTTGGTCTTCTCGTACTTCATGTATCAAACTTTCAACATGTTGACAATGATAGCAAACTTTGTCATGGCTAGGTAGTGGTGGTGGATGAAATGAAATGGCTTGATGCGAAGGATCAAGTGAAGCGGCTTGTGGAGCTTCAAACGATGAAGGGATTGGTGGAGGTGCATTTGAGAATGGCTCGACCAAGAATGATGGTGGTGGTAAAGAAGTGTCAACTTCCATATGGTCGGGTGGTTGACTTTGATGATTTGTCACAATTCTTAAATTCCGGTCATTTCTTAAATTAAATATGCATCATATTAATTCATTCATGGCATTTCATTTCACTTTAATCGCGTAAATTTTTATATTAAATAAACTTTATCGCGTGAGTTATTATTTTAAATATTTAACCCGTTACTTTCAAAAATGATCCCGAGGTATTTTTAAACTTACATTTAGTCTATAAAAACTATATTTTTAGTTTTCCTAGTGTTTCTAATTTATTTGGTACATTAATCGTTAAAGTTTAATTATTACGTCGTTTTCTTAAAAATTGTACGATAATTATTTTATCACTCAATTTTCACAAGGAAAGTATTTTTAAAATTTTTATCATCTCATTACATCCTATTTTGAGCTATTAAAAACTTACTTGTACCAAAAATTTCCAATTGCCTATATTTGTACATTTTCTTACACTTTTACTACACTTTCTTTACAAATAATACACAATATATATATACAAATTTACATTTAAAAAAAAAATATATATTTTGAGAGACCATTGTCCCTAAAAACCGGCCAAGGAGTGTTGATTGCATTTAATGTTGGAAAAATTGCTTCTTGATTGTTTATATTCACACTCCAAGGAAAAAGGTTCATTCATTTTTCATTCACTCATAATACTCACCAAGTAGAAAAACATTCTTCTCTCTTTGTTCTTGCTCAAAAACCGGTTACACACATCAAGGTTCCAAGAGATCAAAATTTTCTCAAGATCAAGTGTTTATAACAATCTAGTGTATACTCTATATATGGTTTTGAAATAAAAACCAAGGGTATTTAAGTTAACCCTTGTTACCTACACCTCATCACTATCACTTGTAAGCATATTCTTATCATTTTCAAGTTTCCTCTTCATTTTCATAAGTTTCTTTTCATTTTTGGAGCTTATATGCATGTTATGTGATTTATACCATTTATTTCATGATTTTTAAGTTATATATACAATATGGTCATCCTATAATTATTCCCAAGTTATTCTTTGGTTTTGATGGTGATTAGGAACCCATGACACCCTAAGAAGGTGTATGGTAGGATTAGATTAGTTTGGAGTTGATTTGAAGGGATTAGAATAGGTTTTGTCCGAGAAAAACTATTTTCGATAACTATATTTTAAGGTTCTGTCCTTGTTTCAGTTTTCTGGAAAATCCGACAGCTAGTGCGAAATTTTGGCCTTGATTTTTAGAAAATATGCTTTAAAACGAATCCGTGGCCTTTTGAACGGATAAAAACGGAGTTATAACGAAGCCGTGGTGAATTTTTGAAGTTTGACGACGAAACGTACATTTTTCAGAAAATTTCAGCAAGCAGTTTTTACATATTTCGGGTCAAAAACGAGCCTTAAGCTTCACAAATTATTTCGACTTCTCAAAAATATATTAGTTTACTTCGATACGAAGCTAAGGACATATTTTACGTAGAAAACGGATTTAAAACGACAAATATATGCACGTTTTTATAAAGTTGCCGTAACTATTATTTTCTGAAAAATTATATTATTTTTACGTTACAAGTATTCTATTAGCTGTAAGGGCTATGTTTGCGGCAGTTTTTAACCATGATGTGAAACTTTTTATAACGAAATGTCTTCTAGTAAAATCAAGTTCATCGGCCATATTTTTCAAAACAAAAATCCGTTTGTCAAGCGGAGTTATAGTGATTTAATTACGGATGTTCAAACATTGGCCGAAACTCATTTTCTGCACACAATTAACAAAAATCACTATCTTTAGCCTTTAATATCTTTATGATCGAGACCTTTTGGACGAAAACTCCTGAACTGAAACTTTTAGATATCGATACAAACTTTCCAAAACAGTCGAGTTCGTTCTCTAACGATCGACGTACACCGTTTTACGGCTAGTTTTCCAAAGCCATTTTTGTTAATTTCATGAAAATTCCGACGACATTGTTTTGCGACGAAAAGTGGAAATTTCACCATAAATCATTATAAAACCATTGTAGGATGACATTTTGACGTAAAAACATGTAAAGTCACTTTTGAAGGGTCAAGACGTCAAAAGAGTATTTTTCGACGACAAGTAATATTTTCAAAACCCGTAAATGGTATAAATAACATACGAAGTGCATGCATAACATTACATTGCAACTCATGACATATCATATCATTGATAATAGGTCCCGGTTAACACATCACCTTATACCTCGGTGTACTCACTTTTGTCATCTCACCAGTTTACCAAGTGAGTAATCACACCCCCTTTTTACCGTTTTACTATATTTTTGGGGCGAAATGCATGAACCATACTTGAATTAAATTGATTCTTACTTTTGTGAACTCTTTTAATTAGAACTTGTGAACTCGAATCAAATCCTTGAACTTAATTACGAAATTATGACTTGTTAGAACTTATTGAACCGTACATGTTATGACCTTGTCCTAAAGTCTCGCCTTGTTGGTGGAGCGTCTCAATAAATCTCGCCTAGGTGGTCGAGTGACAAAGAAGTCTCGCCTTGTTGGTGGAGCGTCTCAATAAATCTCGCCTAAGTGGTCGAGTGACAAAGAAGTCTCGCCTTGTTGGTGGAGCGTCTCAATAAATCTCGCCTAAGTGGTCGAGTGACAAAGAAGTCTCGCCTTGTTGGTGGAGCGTCTCAATAAATCTCGCCTAGGTGGTCGAGTGACAAAGAAGTCTCGCCTTGTTGGTGGAGCGTCTCAATAAATCTCGCCTAGGTGGTCGAGTGACAAAGGAGTCTCCCTTATTGGAGCAGTGCGAAGCCTCCTATGTTCGGAGCATCCCTACATTATTATATTCATGGTACTATATTGGGAACTATTATGACCACTTACACTTGACTACTTGAAGCACTACATTTTTGTGCAATGGGTTGTGTACACACAGGTTGCAAGTTTTGTATGGGCGGAATTTGGAACTGAGTGGATACACAATGCCTTTGCTTTGAGAACTATTTTCGTTGACCGAATGCTTTGAATTTTTCTTACGAGTTTTCTTATTTCCGCTAAACGTGTTTACTCACCAACTATTTTCATAGTTGACCCGTTTTTATCTCATGCATTTCAGGTGATCGTTAGTAAACTTTTCTATCAAGTCTTGCATAAAGAAGTTTTCACTTGTCGCTACAAGCCGTTATGTAATAAAACTCAATATTTTGGAATCTAAACTTTGTAATATATTTGCCGATGACGGCTAATCTGGTATTGTAATGGTTTACTCTTTCTTTTAAATATTAATGTTGGTATGTTCTATTATCTTGTGCTTATGTTCCCTTCCGTTACACCTCGTGTTTCCGCCTCCGGCGAGGGTGTGACATGATTTCTCATAATCCAAATAGGATTATATGATGGAGACGGCGAAAAGGAAGCCGGAGCAAGTGTTGACTCAACACCTTGATTTTGAACCATTATTCCTCCTAATGAGGAGAATGTTGTCGGCGGAAGCGGATGAGACGGCCTAGGAGGCAAGTCCTCTAAATTGTAGAGGTGTGGTGATGATAGTGGTGAAGTAAATGAAATAGCTCTAGGAACCAATGGTGATGGTTTAGTGGAGATGATATTGTTTGGCCTAGGAGGTATGGTGGTGTTTGGCATAGGTAGTTTTGTGGGTACTATCCTTTTAGGAATTGGTTTGATTGGATGATGAAGGATTCTATCATTTGTTGGCTTGACCAGAGATGATTCGGTTGAAGAGATTTTGTGTACAACACGAGCCTTTTTCATGGGTGGTTCTTTGGTGGATAAGTTACTACTTGGGGTTTTCCTCATGATGAAATGATTTCAAGAGGTTGCAAGAGCTGAAAGTTAGGATGAGAGTGATGACTATGGAGGTCCTAACAAGGTGGTTTATAAAGCAAGAAAATTAGCAAGTGCATTCAAGCCTTAAGCCACTAGGATTCATTGGAATGTGATGATTAACATGCAAAAGAGTCAACTTCAGAGTTTACACTGATCTAGGAACTCATTTAAGATGAGATGGAGTGTTTGAGTTAGGAAGATGAGTTGAAATGATTGTTTTAGCAAGATTTGACCTAAACTGTCATCCGGATCCCACGATTCCCTCCTCAGAGGGATCCGTCTAGGCTAATCCTAGGGATCCGGCTTTCAGCAGTTATGAAAGAGTGGAAATGATGTTTCTAAGATCTAAGACCTATAACATCTTGAGTGTTTCAGTCCTCCTAAGTGTTTTAAATGAAGGGGTGCTTAAGTACTTGAGGGTAATGAATGATGTAGCTAATGATTGTCTTTTATGGAAGGATTTGGAACTTTCAAAGAGTACCAATAGATGAGTAAGGATGACACTAAAGATGAGAGTGTCAATTGAAGCTAAATGATCCTAGAGATCAGATTGTGACTTAGGATAGTGTTTTGAAAAATATCCTAGAAGCTTTGAGATGAGAAAATTAGAATTTGATCAACTTTGATCAATTTTGAGGTGAGGATGATTTATGATCAATTTTGCCATAATTGAAAGATTTCAAAGACTAAATAGAAAATGAAGTGTGAGTTTGAGAGCGGAAGAGTAATGGATTACAATGAAACGGTAGATCTACAAGCGTTTTAGAGTGTGATCTAGGTGTGTGAGTAGGAAGGATCAACCTATCTTGATAAGGACTTAATTTGCCTTAAGACACTATGTTTGACTTAGTGTGAGATGTTCTAAGGATATGTTTGAAATATAATGCTTGCAATTGCATTTTCTGTTTGTCGGATCCCACGGTTCCCTAAAGATAGGGATCCGTCTAGTACAACATTTGGGATCCGTCCATCTGCTAGGCAGAACCTTTACTAAAGGTATGCAATGATCTTGACAATGCATTATATTCCAAGATTAGTTAAAGGAGTTCTAAAACTAAGATATCAAATGTAAGATGTTTTATTTCGTGAAGGAAATAGGATTACATTGATAAAGCACGAGTAGAGTAGAATTGATCATATTTGAATACTACTAGGTTCCTTGAGTGTTTTCGCTAGGAGGATCATTATGTGATTGATGAGTGTTGGTGGAATCAAGAATGAAGAAAGTCTTCATGAGAGATATGTTTAGCGGTTCCATCATCTTGTTCACAAGTACGTACAACGGACTTTGAAATTGAGGATGGAAGTGCATAACATTATGATAGAGGCGTGTCAAGAATATTCCATAAGGGATGAGTTTATTCTTGGAGCCTTGAAGATTTGTAATTCGCCTTGCGAAGAAGTAGGCGAGATTGTATGGTTGTTGTGTTAGCAAACAGTACAACATGTGAGCACAACAAGCAGGAAGAATTTCTCGATTTCCCCTAAGGCTACAAACATTTTCACGTAGGATGAGTGCAAGAGGCTTGTACTCTTCTCGGATATCCCTTGTAAGGATAATGTTTGGATCAGAGTAATATGGTCGAGGTTTGCATATTATGCGATTTAAATCTTCCGGAGAGGGTATGTGTGAACAATATGGGCTATTTTCTTCACGAAAGTTGAAGAGAGAATCAAGAGACCAATCTTCGGTGAAGGCACATTGTCCATGATTTGGAATCCGGAGGATGTGAGCAAAATGCCCAAGGGTTAGAGTGAACTTTTGGTTTTTGATATAAAACCAAAGAGATAGAGAGCGATCCTCGTTACGAACGAGTTCGACTTGACGGAAGAATTCCATTATGAACCTTGGACATATCTTCTCGTTGATTTCAAGAAGACATTCTAGTCCTATGGCTCGGAAGGAGGTATTGATACCTTCTTCAAATTGTAGAGAGGTGTCTACAATACGTCCTTCATGGAAGTGACGGTTTTCGAGATTATTGAACCCACGGACATGATTGCCAGGTGTGTTGGGCTCAAGGGAGATGTTCGGAGTGTAGACGCTAGTGAGTGAAAAATCAAACTCATATTCATGAGTCATAATTGAACCTATAGAAATGATAAGTTAATGAAAGAACATGTTTGTGATCAACCTATGATAATCTAATGTTTTTACTAGATTTTATTAACAATGATATTTAACACTTTAACTTACTCAATGTTTTGACTTTCTAGTGGATTTTTAGTCTTGCATGAAAATTGTTTTCCAGTAATACGGATCCCACGGTTCCTTTACAAAAGGGATCCGACTAGTATATCTTCCGGGATCCGTGGATCTGTAGTAGCAGAAACAGATTTGATAAAAACAAAGGTTTTACAGTTTTTATATCACGAAATATGTTTTATCCTACATTTTCTTTTAGCATGCATACATGACTTCTAATGTATCACGAAAGAATATAAAACATATAAATCAAAAGAAGTGACAAACACATTATGATAATAATAACCTAGATAAACTAGATCATTAATAATATTGCATTTCAATACTAAGGATGATACAAAGGATTGGGTATATAACCCCAATATAGATTAACAACACAAAGTAAATATCTCCGTATGTGAACTTCATCATAGGGAACACAAGTGCGATGAGTGTTAGAGCGATGATCACGAGTGCGATGTAAACCATGTTGATGATGGATCTTCTTGGTTTCGATTGAGATGGAATGAGGAGGAAGATGAAGTTTTCGAATGAGAGGAAATTTTTGAAATTGGAAGATTTGAAAAAATAAGGGTTTGATGAGATGGTCGACGGTGGGAGTATTTATGGGGAAGGAGGAATTTTGAGATTTGTGTTTTGTTTTATTAGAAGATATGATTTTTAGATTAAGTGAGATAAAACACAATTTTTATAAACCATGATTTCTAGACGGAGGAGTGACACATATATGAGAAAAAGCTTCCTAATGAAGCTTGTTGGGTTCAGTAAATACCCAATCTCCTTAATCTAGGATTTGAATAGAAAATAGCCCAAGTATTTAATCCGTTAACACAAACAGGTCACTGAGAGCATAGTCTCTCAGTGAGTCGTCTTCAGGATACTCAGTAAGAGGCAAAGAAGAAGTCTCTCCACTCAGTAAGGCGGAACTTAAAGGGTGAAGACTGAGTCAAGAAGAAGATGATGGATTCAGTGAGTGATGACAATAACTCACTGAATCCCTAAGATTCCTATCCAACTTCTTACACTGAAGACAAACTGAAGTAGAAGACTGAAGAATGTAAAGACTGAAGAAAGAGCGGGACAAGGCGGGAAAGGTTGAATCAGATAAGACGAAGTTCTTATCAACCAAAGTCAACTTTCCCTGAATGGCAAAACATCAGGCTCAGTGTCATCACTGAATTTAGGAAAGTAGTCTTGTCTCTTACCTAGAATAGTCTTTGTAAACAGAGACAAAATACATCAGTATTTTGTCTTCTGTATGATGTCAGTTTGTCACTTAGGAAAGAGTCAAATATCATACATGTATAAATAGCATAAGAGATGGAGTGAAAAGGTTAAGCTTGTGAATTGTAAAAACACATACACGCAAGCCATCTTTTCACTCCTCCAAATACAACTTAGTTCCTGAGATAGCTCAGTGAGCTCTAAGAGTTGTGCTCAGACATAGCCTGAGCTTAGAGAGGAATCACCCAACTTTGTCATTTCAATCCCAAGTACTATTCCGCAAGTACTTGGGTAACGTATTCTTTGTTGAATTATTTCTAATAAAAATATGATGTTGAAAATTACTTAGTGTGTTTTCTTTATGTTAATTTCAGTCATTGTTCACTTTTAACTTGTTTTATAAACTTGAACTGTTTTAAACGATAGTGAACGGGGAACAACAAGTGGTATCAGAGCAAGGCTAATTATAAAACTCGTTTTTAGGCCGCTCTAAAAGTTTTTAAATTAGGATCCTAAATGGCTGAAATTGATGTACCCCAACTAGTCGATAAAAAGGGTGGAGCTTATTCAGCTGTTGCCCCTAGACTTGAAGTTGGCAAATTCAACAAATGGAAAAAGCGAATGCTTTGCTATTTGATTGGGATGGAACCTTATTATGTCAAGTGCATAAATGAAGGTCCATTTGTCCCAAAGACTGCTGAAGGGTTGCCCAAACCTGAAGCTCAGTGGACCCAGGATGAAAGGAGAGTGGTCAACCAGGACCAAAGACTCAAAAGTATCATAATATCTTGTCTTCCTGACGATATTATGGAGTCTGTTATAAGCTGTAGCACTGCTAAGCAAACCTGGGATGACCTAGTTCATAGTCATGAAGGACCATCTGATACCAAGGAAAACAGGACAATGGACCTGAAACTTGAGTATAACACCTTCAGGGCTAAGGACTCAGAAACTCTCTCTCAAACTTACACCAGATACAAAACTCTTTTAAATGAACTTTCAAATGATGGTGTAAATTTGTCTAAGCATGAAATCAATGTTGGTTTTGTAAACATTCTCCCTGAGAAATGGTTGAATTTCTCTCAGGGACTCAGGAATGCTAATCATATCCAAAATCTTGAGCTTCCTGAAATTTATGGGAAATTTGTCTATGAGGAAAACCTCATCAACAGACGATACCCTGACTTGAAGAAGTCTCAGGAAGTCAAGAAGTCCCTGACCACTACCTCATCACCAATATCAACTGCTTTCTTTTCTAACAATGTAGTTCAAGATTTCCAAGAAAACTCAGATGATGAGCCTGATGAGAGATCAAGTGAGGAGTACCTAAGTGACCTGAATGCTGAATTTCAGGAAAGGGCACTCCTCGCTAACTCTCGAAGGTTTATAAAAAGAAACAAAGGTTTTTCAACTGCTAAAGCAACTGAAGACACTGAATGCTACAAGTGTCATAAAAGAGGCCATTTTGAGAAAGACTGTTTTTCAAAAACAATTTCTGAACCCTCTTACAAACCATCAGGATCTAATCAGTCTTCAGGCTTTAGCAAATTTCAACCTAAAATCTATCAGTCTCATCAAAATGTTCAAAACAAATCTGATCTTAACAAAACCATTGATTATGAAGCTAAGTATAAGAAAGCAAAAGCTAAGCTTGCATTGCTTGAGGCCAGTCCCTCAGAAACAATAAAAATTGTTCAATCTGTGCAGGGTAAGAACAAAGGCCTTGTTGCTGAAACCTTTGACTGGGATGAAGAGCCAATCTCATCGGATGATGAAATGGTACATGTCAGTGCTCTAATGGCTCTCTCAGAAGAAGACAAGCTAGCTGTTGGGAAGAATCATGCTAGGAACGGGGAATGGGTCAACATCACAATGAAAAAGGTAAACACTTTACTTTCTATGGATGATGACTCTGATTGGCAGTCTTATATGAATTATCTAAATGTTGACCTTAAGTTTGTAGAAGAGCAAAGACTGAATCTTTTTTCTAAGTACAACAAGTTAAGTTTTGAATTGAATAAGTGTAGGGATGAATTGCTTATTTTAAAACAAGCTAAGCTTGAGGCTGTCACTTTGCAAATTCAAAACACTGAACTAGTTAAAAGAAATCAGAATCTTCAAGATGAACTTAAAAAGGCAAATGATATTCTTAAGAGTTGGACTGCTAAGAATCCCAGGGTCTTTGATGCTGTGGGAGCCCCCAGTAGCAGCAAGAAGAGAGTCATAGGTGAAGATCATCTCCCTGACTCTCTCAACAAAGACCAGTCTCCTAAGCCATTTGTGTCTGGTGGCATGATTACAAGTATGTTGGCTGATTCAAATTCCAGTGAATGGATTGAACGAGTTAATCCTGAGAGTAAGCTTCCAAACTTCGATTCTGGAAGGATTCTAGAGCCTGAAAGTCAAGCTCTAAAGAGCATGCTTGGACTCCCTGATGTGCTCAGTGGTACTGAACACATCTCTGAGTCTGAAGCAGAATCTCAAGCACCGCTTCCACCACTGAAATCTCTTCAGGGTGCTGCTCCAAGCTCTGAGCTTACTCCACTACAATTCAATCCTCATTCACCAAAAGAAAGGTCTGGATGTGGTAGAACCATCCTTCAAAGACAAGCAAAACTAATCCAACAAGAGTCTACTCCTGCTGAGACTTCATCATCCTCTGTCCCCACTGAAGCTGACCAAATCCAGCAACTGACTGAACTTGTGAGGAAGCTTACTGAAAAAATGGAATCCATTGAAAAGGTCCCTGAACCAATCAAGGAAACAAAGTCAGCTTCCTCCAGTTCCTCTAAGTCTAAGTCAACCTCCAAAAACAAACAAAAGTGTGAGCTGTGTCATTACACCACCCATACCACTGACAACTGCTATAGAATCCTTTTTTGCATGATCTGCAAAAAGGATGATCACAGGACTGCAGATCATATACAGTATGTCAGTCAAGCAAACTATACCAAAGTTGGTCATCAATATGCTTCATCCTCCAAAACTGCTCCAAAGAATAGAGCAAAACCTTTTCCTCTCTGCCCTCACTGTGGGTTCAATGATCATCATCAGGATGATTGTCTCATGAATACATGCTGTGATATATGCGGTAATCCAGCTCATGAGACATCCCAACATGACAGTATCATTCATGCAAGGAGAAATTCCAAACAACCCAGAGTCACTGAGTCATCCTCAGCCTCTAAATGCAAAACCTGTGGTAGCACCTTGCACACAACCACTGACCATGAGTCGATTGCAAATTTCAAAAAGACCTTGAGATCCAAGCCCACTAGTAAGTGGGTCACGAAGAGAAACTAATTCAGTTTACTACTTGTGCAGAGACATGCCAGGGAGCCTATTTGGCATCTAGACAGTGGATGCTCAAGAAGCATGACTGGTGTGAAGGAATATCTGCACAAGTATGTAAAGGAACCAGGGCCCAAGGTAGTATTTGGTGATAACTCATCATGTCCCACTGAAGGTTATGGTTCAGTAAACTGCAATGGAATAGTTTTCTCTAGAATAGCCTATGTCAATGGTCTCAAATACAATCTCATCAGTGTCAGTCAACTATGTGATGCAAAATTCATTGTACAATTCAATGACAAACAAGGTACCATTTTTAATGCCAACAAGGAAGTTGTGTTGATAGCTCCTAGGAGAGATGATGTTTATGTGCTTGACATGTCAACTCTCTCCCAAGATGGAACTTGTCTCTTTGCTAAAGCCACTGAAACTATCAACTGGCTGTGGCATAAGAGACTCTCACACTTGAACTTCAAAAACCTCAACAACTTGGCAAAACAAAACAAGGTCCTTGGCTTACCATCACTGGTCTTTGCAAAAGACAAACCATGCTCTGCCTGTGAAAAGGGTAAACACCACAGAGCATCATTCAAAACCAAACAAAATTTCTCCATCAAAAGCTGCCTTCACCTCCTGCACATGGATCTCTTTGGACCTGTCAGTCCCAGATCAATCCAGCACGAGAAGTATACACTTGTCATTGTTGATGAATTCTCAAGATACACTTGGGTATACTTTCTTTCAAAAAAGAGTCAGGCAGCTGATGCAATAATGTCATTCATCAGGAAGATTGAAAACCAGAATGACATTACTGTCAAACAAATCCGTACTGACAATGGCACTGAGTTCAGAAATCAAGAACTTGAGAGTTTCTGTGATGAAAAAGGAATTTCTCAAAATTTCTCATCTCCTTATACCCCTGAACAAAATGGGGTTGCTGAAAGGAAAAACAGAACTCTCATTGAGGCTGCTAGAACTATGTTAAATGGCTCAGCCCTCTCAAAACATTTCTGGACTGAAGCAGTCAAAACTGCCTGTTACACTCAAAACAGGTCAATCATTGTCAAAAGACATAATAAAACCCCATATGAGATCTTCAAAGGTAGACTTCCAGACATCAGCTATTTTCATGTGTTTGGATGTCCTGTGTTCATTCACAACCACAAGGATCATCTAGGCAAGTTTGATGCAAAAGCTGATGATGAATACTTTTTAGGCTACTCACTGATCTCCAAAGCCTTCAGGGTTTTTAACACAAGGAGACAACAAGTTGAGGAAACCTTTCATGTCACCTTTGATGAAAGTACTGAAAGCATCAGGTTCACCAACACCTCAGTGGAGGAAATTGGAATTGATAACTCATCAAGATATCCTCCTGATGAGTACAACACTGAACTCAATTCCTCATATCAAGCTGATGCTGACATCTCATATTATGTCTTACCCCACAACCTACCCCAACCAACCATCAATGAATTCATTGATAATCAGTCTGTCCCTACTGGGATAAGTAACAATGATCCAAATGATCAGGAACCTGTTACTCATGATCCTCAACCTGATCTTGACATCTCAACAGATGTTCTAAATAATCCTGTGGCTCTTGCACCTGAACTCACATCTGAACTCCCAGTGACATCTTCAAGCTCAGATCCTAGACCACAAAGTAAGTGGACTAGATCTCAGGACATTGAGCTTGTAAACATCATTGGTGAACCCACTGAGGGCATGCTCACTAGAAGCATGGCTGCTAGTCTAACTGCAGCATCAGCCAATGAATGTCTATATGCTGATTACCTATCAGAAATTAAACCCAAAAGTGTCACTGAAGCTCTAAAACACCCAAGCTGGGTTCAGGCTATGCAAGATGAATTGCAACAGTTTGATAAAAACAAGGTCATGACCTTGATCAAATGTCCTCAGGATGTAGTAGTCATAGGAATGAAGTGGGTTTTCAGAAACAAAACTGATGAAAATGGCACTGTCATTAAAAACAAAGCCAGACTTGTAGCCAAAGGATACAGTCAACAAGAAGGCATTGACTATGATGAGACATTTGCTCCTGTTGCAAGAATGGAAGCCATCAGGATCTTCCTTGCATATGCAACATACATGAACTTCAGGGTCTACCAAATGGATGTTAAAAGTGCATTCTTAAATGGTGATCTCAAGGAAGATGTGTATGTTAAGCAAGATGGTCATTTGTTTGAACAATGTTTTGAGAGGTTGGGTTATCCTGATTGGTACAAGGGTAAAAAGAACAAGAAAGGAGGAAGAATGGTGGCACAAGTCAATGCTGATTTTGAGTCTTATATGCAGCATGATACTCCATTTGATTTTGTTGGTGAGAATGATGTCAATGGGGGTAAAGGTGAATTGGATCAAAGGATGGTAGCTGCATTTTGTCAGGAAATGATGAAAATGTTTAAGGGTAAAGGTGTTGATCAAAGCAACACTGCTAGTACTTCTAATGCACATGCAGGTACTTATTTTTATGGCTGCAAACCCTGCTTGAAAGTGTCTTTTCATGTATCTTTAAATGCATTAACAAGATACTTGAAAGTAGACATTAGAGTTGATTGGATTGTGGACACAGGGGCTTCTGATCATATGTCACCCCACTTGCATTTGTTTAAGTGTGTTAGAGTACTTAAGTGCCCAATAAGGATTAAATTACCTGATGGAACTAGCAAACTGGTTACCAAAGTAGGCAATATTTAAATCAACACTACTTTGACTCTTTACAATGTGTTTTATGTGCCTGATTTCCAAGTAAACCTGTTATCAGTAGGAAAACTCCTTAAAACTCAGAGTCTCATTGCCATTTTCCTCCCCACTATGTTTTTCTTCCAGGACCCTTCAACTAAACAAGTGCTTGCTTCAGGAGAAGGGACACACAATCTCTACATCTGCAAACCTTCAACTTCTCAGTCCACAAAATCTATTTGTTTTCCTACTAATTCTGCTTTGTCTTCATTTGTTAATAAAAATGCACTTCCTAGTGATGTAACAGTTGATTTGTTTCATTCTAGACTTGGTCACACCTCTGTATCAAAGATGATTCATGTAAACAAATGTAAACATGAAAATATTTCTGAATTCAAATGTGATACATGTATGCTAGCTAAGCAACATAGGTTGCCTTTCCAAAAAAGTAACACAAGACCTTCAGTTCCTTTTGAAATCTTACATGTGGATTTATGGGGTCCCTACAAATTCCCTGCATTGAATGGTGCACACTATTTTTTCACTATTGTTGATGATAACTCTAGATGCACTTGGACTTATTTAGTTCATACTAAAGATCAGGTGTTGTCTATTTTATCTGACTTCTTTGCTTACATTGGTAACCATTTTGATGTTAAGCCTAAATTTGTAAGATCAGACAATGGTACTGAGATTGTTAACAAGGAATGTTTGGCATTTTTAAGAAAGTGTGGTATAGTTCATCAAAGGTCCATGGTTTACACACCTCAACAAAATGTTGTGGTAGAAAGAAAGCATAGGCATTTGTTGGACACTGCTAGAGCCTTAAAGTTTCATGCAGCTTTGCCTGATAAGTTTTGGGGGGATTGTGTTTTAACTGCCACTTTTCTGATTAATAAAATGCCAATGGAGATCTTGGATTGGAAGACACCCTTTGAAATTTTACATGGTACTCCTCCTAGTTATGACAGTTTAAGAACTATATGGTGCTTATGTTATGCTGCTGTCACCAAACCACATAAGGACAAGTTTGCACCCAGAGGTATTAGATGTGTACTTATAGGGTATCCTCCAGGTCAAAAGGCATATAAATTGTATAATCTTCACACAAAGGAAGTATTTTGTAGCAGGGATGTTATTTTTCATGAGACAGTGTTTCCTTTTAAGAAAGAGGTTCAAGTTCCTAATTCTGTTGAGAAGTTTTGGCCTGATTCAAAGGTAACTGAAGAAGATGTGGTTTTGGATAGTTCTGTGCAGAATAATGTGGGAAATTCTGAAGTAAATGTTGTTCCTATTCCTGATCTTATTTCTGCTGACAACACTGAAGCATCAGCAGTACCTCAAGCTGAGATACCTACTTCTATTCCTAATCAATCTTCTGAATCATCAATTCTAACAAGGAGATCTGCCAGGTTTACTACTCAACCTGCATGGCTAAAAGATTTTGTTATTGGCAAACACAGAGCTTCCATGGCAACAACAGTTAAACACCCAATTTATCCTTTATTTAATGCTAAGGATTTTGATGATTATCCAGAAGATTATGTAGCTTCTTTGGCACATGTATTAGCCAGTCTAGAACCCACTCATTACTCACAAGCAGCTTCAGATCCAAAATTGGTGAATGCCATGGATAAAGAATTACATGCTTTAGATGTGAATGACACTTGGGAGCTCACTTTTTTACCAGAAAGGAAGAAAGCAATTTCTTCAAAGTGGGTCTATAAGATCAAGTTTCTTCCTGATGGTACAGTTGATAAATACAAAGCAAGGTTGGTCATTAGAGGTTTTGATCAAAGGGAAGGACTTGATTACAAACATACCTTTTCACCAGTTGCAAAAGCAGCTACTATTAGAGTTCTTATTGCTATTGCCACTGCCAAGGGATGGCCTTTACATCAATTAGATGTAAACAATGCCTTTTTACATGGTTATGTGGAAGAAGACATTTACATGAAGCCACCTGAGGGGTATACCAAAGCTTTGCCTGGTCAAGTTTGCAAACTCAACAAGTCCCTTTATGGTCTCAAACAGGCTTCAAGACAATGGAACCAAGAGCTTTCAAGATTTCTTACTTCAATGGGGTATGTACAATCAAAGCATGATTACTCTCTGTTTGTTAAAGCAAAGGGAGAATCATACACAATGGCTTTGGTGTATGTTGATGACATTCTCCTTACTGGAAATTGTTCTCAAGAGATTACCGATACTAAGTTGGCTTTGGATAAAAAGTTCACAATCAAAGACTTAGGTTTGGCAAGGTATTTCTTGGGAATTGAGATTTGTACAACAGATCATGGTACTCATCTGCATCAAAGAAATTATGTTCTAGACCTTCTCAAGGATGCTGTATTGACTGCTGCAAAACCTACCAGTTTTCCTCTCCCACAGAACTTAAAGTTATCATTGGACAAATGAGCTCCTATTTCTGATCCAGAATCATACAGAAGGCTTGTTGGAAGACTGCTTTATCTATCCATGACAAGACCTGATATATCTTATGGAGTTCAACATTTGAGTCAATTTGTATCTTCACCTAAAGAACCACATATGCAAGCAGCTATGCATCTACTAAGATATCTCAAAGGAACAATCTCAAAGGGTCTTTTCTACCCAGTACAGTCTAATTTGAAAGTTGCAGGGTTTTCAGATGCTGATTGGGCTTCCTGTTTAATGACTAGAAAATCCTTAACATGGTATTGCATCTTTCTTGGTCATTCTTTAATTTCTTGGAAAACAAAGACACAAGCTACAGTTTCTAGGTCCTCTACTGAGGCAGAATACAGGAGTATGGCCACAACCACGTGTGAACTTGTTTGGTTAACCTATTTGCTAAAGGATCTTCATATTCCAGTCCAGGTACCAATAACTTTGTTCTGTGACAACAAAGCAGCTCAACAAATAGCAGCTAATCCTTGTTATCATGAAAGAACCAAGCATCTTGACATTGATTGTCATTTTACTAGAGACAAGGTACAAGATGGCTTCTTACAGACTGCTTACATTCCTACTAATCTACAGCTAGCTGACATCATGACTAAAGCTCTGGGAGCTGCTCAACGTACTTTTTTGTCTGACAAGTTGGGTCTTCAAGAAGTTCCAACTTGAGGGGAGGCTATAGAGTTACTAGAGTAGTTTGTACATTAGTCCATAGTATAAGGACTGATAATGTAAATAGTTTGAAATGTAGTTAGTTCGTTAATCTTCTTTGTATATAATATTTTCCCTCTTCATTTTGTAAATAACAATTTCACTAATAACAATTCACTTTTCTCCCAATTTACTTTCCGCTTAAACTTTGATAAACCTACTTATGCAAGTAATAATAAATAATTAAAAAAAAAACACGTTTGCGGTTCAACGGCGTTTCTATTATTCTATAAGAACGGTTTTCGGTGATGAAGCTCATTTCTGATTCAACTGGTTCAACCAGTCAGGTGAACCGGGGTTCAAACCATTGGGATGTATATGTTTTTCTAAGGATGTATATGGTTTGGGTTCAGGTTCACGTTGGATATTTGATTAATCGGTGCATGTTTACAATCGCAACCGACTGTACCCAACTCATATCCAAATCTGTTACCGAACCTGAACCTGTCATTAAAACGCTCTTTGTTTGTACTAGGATACCCGCGCACAGCAGCGGCGATAAATATAGTTATATATAAATATAGTAAATGAATTGCTAACTCAACTCTACTCGCAATTCCCTACCCGCTTAGTGAAATCATTTCACAACACTCCAAATGTATATGTGTTAGTTGTGTTTGTTTGTGTTTTCCGTATCTTTCTCATGACATCATTATTCCCGCATATAAAAAGACCTTCACAATCTCTTTCCCGTCAAACACTTTCCCAAAAGTAAATGATTTTGATAAATAAAGTTTGTATTGATTGAAATAAATGTTAAAGTTATAAAAATTTGAATTAAAATAAAATAAACATACTAAAAATATAAAAACTAAAGACTCATAAAAATATATCAAAATTAATGTTGAATTAAAGAGCACAAAATTTTAAAAAATATGGTGAAATTAGATCATAAAAAAATTAAACGAATTAAAAGATATTTAAATTTAAAAATAAATGTGATTAATTAGTTAAAAAGTGACATGTGTCACCCCATTATTGAAGCTCTTTATTTTAGTTTGTTAGAGCTCCTCCCTTTTTGTTATTTTTTAGTTAGAGAAGTGACACATGTCACTTAATGATTGGAGCTCCTTATCTTAATTTTTTGTGGAGCCCACAACTTAAATGCTTTATATAGTAGTATAGATAAGGTTCCAAACCTTCGCAGGCAAAACCTGTTACCCAACTCATAGCCGTATTGTTTCATAAACCGACTTTACACTTCCTGGACCGGTCTCAACTGCCTCAGGTCTCGGTTTTTAGGTTTTACAACTGAATTTTGTATTTTATTTTATTTTATTTATTTTTTCCTTTTCACCGCCCTTCCTTTTTTAGACTTTTGGGTGTGTTTGGGGAAGGCTTATGGGGCTTGGGCTTTTAAAATAAGTCGGCTTATAAACTAAGTTTCGTTTGTCATGCGGGCTTATGAAATCATAAGCCCTTAAAAGGGGCTTAAAACTTTAGCCTCATAAAAAGGGCAAAAAACTTTAGCCCGGGGCTTATGAACCATAAATTACATATTTACCCACAAAAATATCTAACACATACTATAAAACTCATTTAATTATATTATTTTTAGTAATTTTGCAATAATAAGCCCCAGCTTCAGCCCATTTGCCAAACAAGTCTACAAAAATACAAATTTCAACTCCGGCTTATAATAAAAGCCCTAGCTCCAGCCCCAGCCCAGCCCCAGCCCCAGCCACAGCCCATTGCGCCAAACATACCCTCGTGGTTCTAAAAAGGCTATCATGACAGCGCTAATGCGCCGTTAAAATGCAAGGTGTGAAACGTCATTTCTAAATGTAGAAAGGCGTGATAAAGCGTGTCGCATTTTTTAAATTCAATTCCTTTGAAAATATATTTTTGAAAGAATATTAGGGCCCGTTTGGTGTGAGAGTGTGGATTTAAAGTAGTTGATTCACTATTTGATTTACTTGTTTGGTATAAAATTAGCCAAATTAAAGGATTCATCACAGTAGATTATTTATAAAAAAAAAAAGTGATTCCATACGAGAAAGGTGGGTTTCTCTATGGGCCCACATATCAAACTTAATTCGTTAGTCAAAATTTTGTTATGTTTTTTTTATTGGGGCATGATATTTAGACACTTTTTATAGGGAGGATTTTCAATCATTAAATGCATCAGAGAGTTGTACAATGTGCATCGCGGTGTTATATTATCTGCATTGCGGGTTGTACAATTGACCCATAGAGAGGGTCCTTATAACACATTTTTTTTTTCTTCTCACAAATAGTGTACTATTATTGTGTAAGCATTTATATTTTTTACTTTTTTGCCTTATTATTTATTAAATAAAATATTTTATATATTTTCTCTCTCTTATTATTTATAAAATAATAATTTATCTTTTTATAATTTTTTTCTTTTTCCTGTATTAAGTCTAAATCCAAATCCAAATCCGAATCCTAAACCCATCTACAAACCCAAAAGGCCCTTAAAAGATTACTAGAAGGGTACCCGCGCGTTGCAGCGGCGGGTTCCCCGAAATAAAATTTCCCGGTGAATCATATATTTTAGTTTATTATGTTATTTTTGACAATAAATTTACGGATATCAAGAATTTCGTTTATCTCGTGCTCGTTCGGGCTCGAGCCCGTTTGGCCGTTGCTCGTTCGGACTTGAATATTTGTATAATGTGCTTTATTATTTGTATTAGTGACATTTAATAATTGTGTTTGAGTAGGTTGTACAATATGTTTGATAATTTGTATTTCTTATGTAAGGGGTGTTTTAATAACTGCATTAATTGTATTTATTGACCAGTTAATTAATTGACTACATTAAATGTCTTGACCACATTATTGTCTTGTTAATTTCTTATTATAGAAATGTTTTTTGTCTTATTTTTTTAAGACTTCTAAATATAGATGTCCTAAATACATTATAAAGTAGTATAGATATGCTAAGATAGTTTCCTGACTTAATTAGGGTTTTTCTAACTTGTGTCTTATGGGCACAAGTTAAACATACCATAAGTACACTGAGGCCTATGAAAAAGTACACATGGATTCACATAAAGTACAGACAAGTGTATTTTTATGTGGGTCTCTGTGTACTTTTTGTGTACTTTTGTTGTGCTTAACTTGTGCCCTTAGGGCACAAGTTAGAAAACCCCTTTTATTTGTAACATTTTTTATAAACTCGATATATATAAAATATGATATAATATATAAATCTATTAAAAATTTCATATTTTGTACTGCTTTAAGTCACGCCTTAAAAAACAATATCATTTTAACATGGCTCTTAGAGTATGACGCTTGACAATGCTGTCACATCACGTCTCACGTCATTTATACCATTGGACTTGCTGCAACAAATAAATTAATATAAATTAATCCATGGTCTTGATTCGTTTGTAAATTTTTTAAAATAACATCTTTTCTTGTTCCAATTTATTAATTTATAAATAAGTTAATATCGATTAATTAATGACTCTTTAATTTACTTAAGTGTTCTCATAAGTCATGAGTAAAAATAAAGGTTAAGTCAACGGATTAGTCATAACTTTTCAAATGGGCAAGTTATTCACACCTTTACCTTCTTATAGGGAGAGTTTGCAATGATTGGACGCATTGTCGGGTTGTATGGTATGCATCGCAGATTATACGGTTTGACCAAACCTTCTTGATGTGACAATATAAGGAGGGTTTGTATATCACATCCCCTTTTCAAAATCAATTATAAGTAACGGGCTTTAAAAAATCCTTTTACCACCCTTGTAAGTTGTAAGCTGTTATCAACAGACATAAATAGGTAATATGAGCGGTTGAATTTCACTTTATCATTTTGAGCCCACTTAGAGCACTTGCATTCATAACACAAGTTAAACTTTAACATTGTGCCACGTTAGCGCCACATCAGCTTTAACATTTCACCTTAACTCACCCAAAAAACACCCCAATCATAACTCAACTTTAACTCAACATTTTGGACCCCACTTTTTAAAAAATTACAATTTACAAATTAAACCCTTAACTATTTCATTAATTCAACAACCTAATATTTCATTACAATCCAAAAAAAAAAAGAAAACGTTACCAATTAAAAAAAATACCACATAATTTTTTTTAATAAAAATGTTATTAAAAAAAAAAAAAAAAAAAAATGCTGCTATAACCACTGGGACTAAATTGTTAACAATACAGTACCACAGGAACTAAACTGCATATTCAACTAATATATCATCATCTTCATCACACAACCTGTACACACACTAAACACATACACACAGTTAAAACACACACAATGCAAAATTACACACTCAAGAACACACACTTCAATCAGGGAGGGGGGAAATGATTTTTTTTTATATTGATTTCCACCCTTAACGCCAGGTTATTGTGGTAACGTGGCCCAAATAACGCCACGCACGCAACGGCCAACGTCGGTTAACAGCAAATAACGCCGGTCCGGCGTTAACCGTTGTAAGTGCTCTTATCACCACACATTTTGTTACAAGAAGCCTATTGTATTTTTTCTTTATTAAATTAGTAAAACTCGAACCACCTCATGTCATCCACATAGTAACCCAAACACTCTTTTCATCTCCTTCTTCGTCTCTTCTAACACAAATGCCGCCACCACAAAGTACTAAACCGCCACCACTATCTGCTGATGTCATCACCACCATACAGGGGCGGAGCTAGAACTTTATTGTCGAGGGGGCAAAATATGATAATCTTTAGAAACTACATTAAAAATTGGTCCTTTAGGGGGGCAAATTACAAAAATAGCCAAAAAATTTCGAAAATTTACACTACAATTTTTTTCGCCGGAGGGTCACATGACCCCCCGGACCCCCCTTTAAATCCGCCACTGCCACCATACATTACCTACCACTGTCATCATATATTATATCCACACAATCACACATCAAAACAAGACTATGACCTTAAATCAAAAACTAGAAGCTTGAAATCAAACACCCCATGAGATGTTTAGATCCAGCTACTTTCCACCATGGCCACACAAACCCATCATCATTTTCAGTCAAAGTGAACCACTCCACCATCTCCACCGTTTCTTTTAAAACAACCACCCACACGATTCCACCACACATCTAAACCATTAAACTACACCTCCACGAACAGATTTGCACCACCGTCAACACCACAACCACCACCCTTGATTTTAGAGTTCCCTGATTGTTGCTTTAGTTTCAATTTTATGATCTGTGATCATGTGTTTCAAAACATGGATGATGGTTATGTGTCATTTTTTATGGTATGGTTTAGGTGATTGTTTATACTTTATAGTGTCATGTTTGAGTGTGTTTTCATGGAGATTAAAGTGGTATATATGGTTCTGTGTAGGGTGTGTTTGGTAAAAGTAGCAGTCAGCAATAGTAGTGAGTAGTAGCTGTGAGCTGTGAGCAGTAGCCACAGCTCACCGCTCACAGCTTCTTAAAAAAGCATTGGAAAAATGAGCATTTTTAAAAAATAGGAAAACTCATCGCTCATTTGCCAAACACTAATAAAAATCACAATACTCACCGCTCATTGCTCCAAAAAGCTTCACACCGCTCCGCGCCAAACATACCCATAGTGTGGTGACAAATAAACAAATGAAGTACTCCATCCGTTCTAAAATTTAGGTTCATTTTGATTTTTCAATGAAACTTTAACCTTAAATATATTTTTTTTTATTATATAATATTTGTTGCAAAATATATAAATGAAATTAAGTTTTAAATGTATTTTCATTGGTATAACTTTCATCAATTATTATATAATACAAATATATATTTAAAGTCAAAGTTTGATTGAAAAAGTCAAAATTGACATAAATTTTGAAATGAATGTAGTAGTAAATTATTTTCTAGTATTTGGTTTTATAAATCATTGAATTTGTATAGTAAGATTAGGTTTTGATTGGTTTGAATTTTGGAACAAATAACATATTGAATGTTAGAGTTCAGATCAATGTATAACGATCATTATCCAAAGATTCAATTAAACTAATCTTAGCCAATCAATATTTTCATAAAAAAAAAAAGTAAACTCACTTTTCATATCTTATTTAAAAATAAGATATCTTTAAATGTTAACTGACGTTAAGTGAGTTTCGTTAACAGTTACACGTTAACTCTTTTGGCTAACGATCGTTGCAGCGTCAATCATTTAATTGTTGCAGCGCCAGTCCTTTAACCTAACGTCCGTTTATAATTTATAAATTTAAAATAATAATAATAATAATAATAATAATAATAATAATAATAATAATGGATTTTTTTAGCAAATTTAAAAAAAAAATCCAAAAAAATTTGAAAAAAAAAAACTCAAAATTTTTTTTTGAAAAAATTTGAATTTTTTTACGCAAATACCTTTTTTTCAAAAAAAAAAAAGAAATTGGATTTTTTTTCCAAAATGCTTTTCTTATTCTTACAAAAAGAATTTTTTCCGAAATTTGAATATTGAAAAATAAAATTGAAAATATAATTTCAAAAAAAAAAAAAAAATCAAGATTTTTTTTCCAATTTTTTTTTGAAAAAAATATTTTTTTATGAAATTATTTTTCACCAAAAATAGATTTTTAATTTTTTTTTCCAAAAAAGTATTTCGATATATTGTCCGTTTTTATCAGGTTTCATCCATTTTTTTTCTTATGTTATTATTTGTTTTTGTCTGTTTTCATTTGTTTTGTCCATTTTTCTTACATTTTTGTCAGTTTTTATTAGTTTTTGTTCGTTTTCATCCGTTTTTGTCCATTTTTTTTATATTGTTTTTCGTTTTTTTACATTTTGTTCGTGTTTGTCCTATTTCGACATATTGAAAAAATTGAAAAAAAAAATTCCATAAAAAAATTTAAAAAAAAAAATGGAAAAGTAATCTTAAAAAAAAATTTAATTTTTTTTTCAAATTTCCAATATGTCAAAATAATTTTTTTTAATATGTTAAAATTTCGAATAAAATTCTTTTTGTAAAAAGAATTTTCAAAAAAACAATTTGGAAAAAAAAGCCATTTTTTTTTGTGTAAAAAAAATGTATTTGCGAAAAAAAATTCAAATTTTTTTATAAATTTTTTATATAAAAATGGTTTATAGATAAAAACATTTTATATAAAAAGTTTTATGAAAACCTTTTTTTATGTAAAAAACTTTTTTCGTATATAAAAACTTTCTTACAAACTTTTTTATATAAAAAATATTTTTATATAAAAAACCTTTATATAATTTTTGTTATATAAATACGTTTTGTATAAATATAGCATTTTTATATAAAACCTTTTTATAAAACGGTTTATATAAAAAAACATTTTTATATAAAACTTTTTTATATAAAAAAACATTTTATATGAATATGTTTAATATAAAAAACGTTTTATATAAAAAAAAATCACATGACGAAAAAAAAAGTTTCCAATAAAGTAATTTCAAAAAAAAATTCACACAACAGAAAGAAATTTCAAAAATAAAATATCTAAAAAAACGGACAAAAAAAATTGAAAAAATTAAAAAGTTATAATGGTTATTAGTTTAAAGGATGGGCGCTGCAACGATCGTTAGCCAAAAGGGCTAACGTGTAACTGCTAACGGAACTCACTTAATGCCGGTTAACATGAAGGATCAAAAGTGCAAGTAACAGTGCCAAATCCGGACAATCTTTGCACTTAATGAACCATAAGGATGAAATGTGCAATTTGATCAAACCACAAGGATGATTTTTGCAATTTACTCTTTAATCTAAAAAAATGGTGAAAGTTTATTTTTTATATTTTTTGTTTTGATGAAGTGAATGGCTAAAGTTAGTTTATTGGATTTTTAAAAAATGTTGGATCTAAATTGAACTTTTCTCCTCAATGTTAATAGGTTTGTGCGGGATGTGTGGAATAAAGATGGTTATTGAAGAAAAAAGACAAAAGGTATATTAGTAATTTATTTTCATAAAGTTTGATCAGACCAAACACATAAGCAGAAAATAAAAGAAAAAAAAATAAAAAGAAAATGAGTTGGAATGTTTTTCACCAGCTCAATTGGAAACAAGTGCAAAGATGCGATGAATTGACTGATCAGGGAACAAATTCAAAAATTATAATGATGGTAATAAGATTTTCTAAAGTCTGTTACTTATAATTGAAAATTTTAGAAAGTTCATGTCAATCCGTGAAATTAACCCTAAAAATAATGAAGATTCTACTCTAAAAGTATTAAAGTTTAAAGTATTTGTATAATCTAAAACGAAAAAAATATTATCTTCAATAATATTTATGTAACATACAGAAAGAAACACATACACGCAACACTTTTTACATTAAATAAAAAAAAAGATAATACCGAATACATTTATATAAGATACTATAGGGCGTTGGACATTATATTTATATTTATATATATATACTATTAGCCATTTTTGAACGGGACAATTATGTATTTCTTATGGCTTCCGTTTCAATCTAATTCTTTTTCTTATTGGTTCTTGATTATTTAAAAAGTACATACAACAGCCTAACCGCCCGTGTGCCACTTTCTCATTGGTCCAAAGGAGTTGGATGTTTTCCTGTTCAACCCCGTATTCCCGTAATGACACCCCGTAACAACAGTAATAGTTGTTTAAGGTTAAAATCCACCGCCTCTCATTTTATCTTCTCCAAATTTCTCTCAGCTCCTAGAAAATTCCATTGCCTCATTCTTCTCATCCGCCTCTCATGTTTTCATGTTCATAAAATAGAAACCCTCATCCATAGCCTCATTTTTCAAACCCGCAACCCGCACACACGACAACACAAATCCAAAACCCATAAATCAATTGAAATTTTTAAACCCTTTTTCGGATTATTTAGTCTGAATTATGAATTGTAGGTAAATGGTAAAAGGTGTGAAAGTTCAATCAAAAGCAGGTTAAGCAAGATGGGAATTTATATTTTCATAAGAATCAATTAAGTGCTGCTATTGATGGTTATACAGAGGTATATACACAACTTTTTTCATTGTTTTTGTTAATGTATATAAGGTGTTTGATGTATTGTTTGAATGAGTTTTTGGATTTTTCAAACCATTTTTTTCAAACAGTCATTCCGTTTTCAATACAACTTTGCACTATCATGGAACCTTGACGCTGCTATCAGGTTTGCTAATCATTAGCAAGATACGTGTATTACTTCTTTATTGTCACCGCAATATTATAAGTATGTGTTTGAACTTATTTAGGGGTTTTGAGAAGAATGACACTTAGATGATTATGTTGAAGGCTTTATCCGTTAAGCAAGTACAAATGTGGGGGTATGATTTCTATTACTAAAGGTTGATTCAACAACTCTTCGTTTTACCATACATTTGCAACCTGTTATTTTTTTAATCTGACATATATTATATGTGCAGGTGATTTATTACAACTTAGTTGGGCAAAATGAGATGGTTCCCAAATGGTGAAAATGAGTTGGACTGATGAATCGCTTCCTGATCACGTATGGAGAGCCACAATGCTTCCACAATCACCACCGATCACACAAATCTGAAGCTTCAGTTTCTGTAAGTACGACACTTCACATATGCTACATGTACAGTATGCTTAATACTTTAAGCTGTATTAACCCATCATAAGTTGTTGCTATTCTAGATACAGACGATATAGTGAGTACAGGTACTGCCCTTTCACGTGAAACATCAGATTGCAGCCACCAACCATGTCAAGGTTAGTCAAGTTATTCATAGATCTTTAATCATAAAATTTGTGACATCAACGTTATGTTTGCTGCTTATAATATATAAAAGCATACAAGTCTCTTCTATACTCATTATAATATATAAACGAACACTAGGTATAATAATTAAGAATAAGATATGATAACCAATATGAGATGCCCGATATTTTAACGCAACTTCTTCTACTAATAATCTTTACCGTTTCCTTTTTTACATAACTTACTTTGAGATTTCCACTGAATTTGCAGCAAAGTGACCAAAGCGATTATAATTACAACCCAAGATCATGTTTCGTGCATACCATCTACTGCAATCACGCCCGCAACAACAATAAAGCAGTGTGTTCTTCTTTGCATGAGCATGCGCGGTCTGCAAAATGGGCCAAAACAGGTAAAATTCATTAACATGGCTGTTACTGTAATATTTTGTAGCAATTTTGTTGACGCGATATTAGAATACATTCTATTTCACATGTGCTATTTTGGAAACAAAAGGTGGAATTTGATAATTAGTTTTGCATATTATCATATTTAAGTTAAGCTACGCATAGCTTTATGAAGAATGAACGGGTCATTTAAATGGCCTTTATAAAAATGGGAGCGTTTAGGAGCGGGAATTCTACTTCGGTGGTTGTGTTATAAAGTGAGCTGGCAGTGCTATTAAAGGTCAAGTGTTTACCACATTTTTAAGTTATATAACTAATTAATGGGTGTTGCTTATCATTAGTAGAGATCTATCAGATGTTGAATTGTTTGATTTGACATGTTTGTAGAGCTCATGGCCACATTGGAATTTGGAAAAGCCGAGAAGTTCATACGTAAAGGCTTATGTGCTTATCGCTTTTTCTGCTTTGACTTATTACTTATTTAACTCCATAAGCTGACCTTGATAAGTTAGTAAGCTGTTAAAAATGAAAATTCTCAGCATTTCCAAACAAGAAGCCCATATGTTATGCAAGTTAGCTAAACCAAACACTTCCTTTGTCCACTTCAATCGTCCTTCATTGAGTATTTAGGCATAATTGCTTTTGTTTGTAACTTGCTAAACTGGTTTAGGTTTTTTTTTCCAAATAACCAAATGAAAGCTTTCTGATATTTCTGAGGTCTCGCTTTATGATTACGGATTATGGCGCGTTTGGCTAACGGGATTAGGCGGCATATTTTTATTCCACGTAATTCTGACGCATATTTTCTTTATTTTCTTTATTTTTATTTTTTTGTTCTACATTTTATTCCTCAATTTCCATATGCTCATAATGGTTGCGTATAATCATTAAATACTTATAGTTTCTTGCATCACTGTGAGTTGCATAAGGTTTCGAACATCTTTGTACAAATCAACATGTCATACATCGAGTATACGTGTATAAGTTTATAGTATTTTGCGATGAGTATCTACTTAACTTCATTTTGCTTATTGATTTGCAGAAGCGTACGATGGGTCAAGAGGCAGAACCACACAAACGTCCCAATATTCCATTAACGGCACAGGAGGAAGCACAAATGGTATGTGATCTTACTGAACTTGAAAATGCTTTTAGAGCACTTTTCTGTGACCATTACTTTCAAATTGGTTGCTTTGTGAAAATTTTATGTCAAACTTTTTTATAAAAACTAATGGCTTTTAATGTTGGTGCTGTAAATTTTTGTATTAACAGATAATTTGACATTCAAAATAATGTTTTAGATATCTTAAATAATGGTTCAGAAAGTTGGATTAGGGGGTGTTTGTATTAAACTGTTATTGAATATGTAAAATGTTGTATTAAGGGGTGTTTGTATTGGACTGTGCTAACTGCTCTAAGTGTGGTTTGGATCACTTCCCTGCTGCAATTAAGAAGTGCAACTACCAAGTACTGAGAAATATATTACCAAAGGTAAAATTCTGTAAATTGGAAAATGGGTCAAAATGGGTCATATAAAGAAATATTAAATTGCCTTAAGACTGACGTTTTAGGTGACTTTTAACATTTTAACTCTTTTCGTCTCTACTAAATTTTATATTAACCAATCTTCAAAAGGTTAGTTGAATTTATCATCTAAATAGCAGCAACAAAGTGTTACCGCTATTTCATCTATAGGTTCTCTTCATTTAAAGCGAGACTTGCTACCTTTTTCAAAGCATGGTGCTTGCAGGCACAACACCTGCTCTTCATAATGATTGAAAACTGACTCACGACGCAGAAACTGGACAACTCAAATTGATTGACGTTATATTCAAAGGTGAATAATATATATTCCTTCTTTTGGAATTTCAAAAAATATATACATACTCACAAAAAATTATTTGGCATTGAAAAGTATATATCTGGTCACCTGTAAATACATAACATGTTTTTCATAAAAAGCTATTGTTTGGTTGTTACCATAACTGTGCGGTTCCTTTTGTATTGCAGATTTCATTCTAAATATGTGATCTACTATATGACTAACTATACAAGTGTAAAAGCAAGAGTCAATTATTTTGGAATCAGTCTATGCGCATATCGTTGGAAGGCATGTGTTTCATTGTGACAGCTTGCTGTTATACTAGCAGCTTTTCAATTATAGATGCCGCTTTTTATGGTAGCATTGACATGTCTTTTGAAAAGTTCTTATACTATAGTCTCAACTTATAATCTGTTTCTAATATAAGCTGTCTAGCTAAATTAAAAAAAAAATAGACCAATTCTACAATTTGGGAAGTTAAATAGTATTATTTTTAAGATAATCTACAATAACGTCAATGATTAAGAAACATCAATTGTTTGAAATTAACAAGCAATATTTAAAAAGAAATGAGCATGAGAACTAACAGTAAAAAAATTTCGTAAGTCCACAGAAAGATTTAAATCAAATCTAATGTTTACCATGAGTAGTTATGTTCATCATATCATATATCCTTGATCAAAAATGACGTTTTGTCTTTAGGATAGATAAACAAGAATTTTTTACTCTAACTAAATTCTAGAGCAAATTAGCTTTTGCCTTTTGATAGATACTCTCTTAGGCGATGAAGGAATAATTAGTCCAAAGTCAAAACACAAGAGTTGATCATAATGAGAACATAATATTATTTATCTATTTTAGTCTCATTTAGGCTTCTTTTTATGTTAGCAGAACAAGGCTATTGTGTTGTTCTTCATGAGAAATCGGAAAGTGGAATGTGTTCAGGTCCGAGTCAATCTCTTTACAGTCATCTATAACTATTTGCGTGAGGATTCGGAAAATTATGAAGGAAAAAGGGCTTGATAAGCAACGAGTGGTTGGTTATTATAAATAGTTCTATATTTTTCTATGTAATCACTCAAACTTTCAAATTAAGTTTGACATAAGTAGTTTAAGTGTATACCTCTTTTAGACTATTCTGTTTTCTTATGCTTATTCATCACATATAAATGTATCGAAAGTGCTATAACCTCCTATATCAACTTTAAAATTAAAGAGTTTTATAGTCAAATTTAACATATTACTTACCAAGGATTTGTAAAAAAATGGACGTATACTGTATGCCGGTAGACCCTACCCAATGGTGGACATTTTTCCCCTCAAGGAAGAACACGCTTCTAAATCATCTGTTTCATACCAATCGGCTTCACAAGATGTCTTTATCATATAGTTCTAAGCATCAAGACAATGCTTTTTTTTTAACTACTCCAGTAAAGCTTTATAATGATAGCTATTTTGTTTAATCTTTTATGGAGCCAATGAGACACTCTGATAACTTATATCATTCGATATTTGGATTAAACAACAATGACATTTGGATTAAACAACAATGATATTTTATGTAAGAAAACCTCCGCCAGATGGTCTATGTACTACTAATTGCATCTAAATAAACATGACCACAATTCTTCTATGCATCAACATATCGCCCCCGCAGCAACGCGCGGGGCTAACCCGCTCGTTGTAACTATTATATTTTAATCGGGTGTTTTTTAAATATTAAATCCTGGCCCATGTTTTTTGGCCTGCTTCTCTTGGCCTTTTTGTTCATGTGTATACACGTGTTGGCTAATGGTGATATCTCACCGCCTCACTCTCTTCTTATCCAAAAACAGAGATATTCATAGTTTCATACGCAATTTTCAGGAGATAAGTTTCTGTGGATTAGGGTTTTTGCAAACCCATATATTCAATACCCCGATGAAAGAAAGATGGAGGGTGAACAGACACCGTTGATGTAATTACACTCTTTCTTAATAATCATCTAATTAAGTTTTTTATATCGTAATTTGTTTATGATTTTTAATGAATTAGAATATGGATTTAGGTATTGAAACAGATGGAAGAAGAAGCTACTGCTTTGCGTGAGATGCGAGCCAAAGTTGAAAAAGATATGGCCACCGCTGCTGCTTCAGGTTCATTGATTCTTCATTATAATCTTTTATAAATGTTTTTTAATTTTGCGTTTTTTTAATTGTGCTTTAATTTGTTTACAAGAGTAACATTTAGAGTTCTTTTTATTTTTTGTTTGTGTATGTTCAAAAAATACTATAGAAAGGTTGTATTTGAAATAAGAGATTGAAGTACGAAAAAAAAACGCCTTTGAAGGGGATGATTGGTGAAGGTGCTGAAGGGGGTGCATTGGAAATATTTTACCATATCTTTTTATCTCCCATGATCCATTTATTATATCAAGTTAATTGGGTACATGAGAACAATACAATTGCTCCTAAATCCTAATAAGTCGATATGTGCGAAATAAAATGTATAGACAGAAAACTATCAAGGAACACTATAATCGTAGAAACTAATACATGGTAGTAAACTTTTAGCAATTGTAAGATACCGTTACTCCCTGTTAATGTCTAAATGGACATGTGATTAGTGGTCGTAACAACATTCATTAATTTTAAGTTATGGACTTCACAAGATAATTTCAGAAACAAAAACACTGCTTAGAACCAATAAATCTATTTCCAGGTACAGAATCATGGCGGGTTTTACCGTCTCCCCAAAGCAGATTTGATGGGATGTTTGCTGATGCGGTTTCGGTGGCTGAAATGGGTGGGTTTGGTGGCAGAAAATGGTGTGTTTAGGCGCTGAAACGCGGGCTGGAAATGGTAGGTCTGGGTGTTGCAATGGGGGTCGTCGTGGGTGCGTTTGTATGCTAAATTGGGTGCACTTGGGGTCTGAAGTAGGGGCTGTAATAAGCAAGCTTAGGGTGCTGAAACTGGGGTTTAAATCGTTGCATGTGGGTGCTGAAATGGGGGCTGAAACGCATGGGTTTAGGGGCTGAAATGGGCGGGTTTGGAAGCTGAAAGAGTCTTGACTTGATTTTTAAGGCAATGATGATGCAATTTGGGATACTACCCACGACAGTATACCCCGCTTCATGCATTTTGTTTCTGAATCGTAGGTGATAAAATTCCTATTCTTGCTCCCTTATACGTATTGATATGTATCTTTCTTTTTAGTAAGAGTTTAAAAATAATGAGTTTCATACCTGGGCAAATATGCATTCCCAAACACTCCCGCAGAATAACTCAATTCAAACAATGTTTAATTGTTCCATTGTCATTGTGTTTCAGTACAAGCTACTTATTATTGTACATGCTGTTTAAATGAACAATGCTTTAATTAATTTGTGGTTTTGTGTTTAGCAGTTGGACGAAAATAAGAAAACTTGGGTGCGTACGCTTGACGACGGAACTTCCGGGAGAGATCGCCCACTTTTCAAGGTCACTGATCACTACTGCATTTAAACAAAATTACACCTCTTTTACGACTAACAAGAAACCACTGTAAGAAACTTCTCCATTTCGTTTCATTCGTGTATACCACAGTTTATCGTCCTGAATTGGTGATACGATCAACTAACCTGGCCTTTTATAATGAAGGTTCTAGAGCTATATTTAATTGGCAACACAGTTTCTGTTGTAACAAGGTTGAGCGCATGCCGTTTATTTGTTCAAATGTGGGTAGTATATAAGCCAAATAAATACTTAGAAAAGCATCTTGATTCTTATGGGCTGGCATTTGCTCTTTTTGACGCCCTCCTTTGCGTTTTACTTACAGGGCTGTAAAGGTGTTTTCCATACCGCTTCTCCCTTTTACCATAAAGTCACACACCAACGGGTTCGTTTTACTGACACTATTACTACTATGTAGTAACGCTTTTCTAGATGACGCATACTTTCGCCAATCTCTAATGGAAACAAGGGTTTTTATCTCGATGCTTTTAGTTATTGCAAAACATAAGCCTGTTAGGAATCTTTTCAATATACTATCTAAATGAGAAAAAAATTTGCGCGGCCACATGTTTGGCTTTGCTTTACCTCAGATACATCTCTTTGTCGCTTAGGATTTTGGTTGATTTAAATATGGTTATCCATATTTCAAAAGTAAACTTATAATCTTCTATATGCTGTTATAAAATATCATAATTTTAAAACTTGGTGGTATTAAAATGAATATTAGTCGCTAAAGTATATTTCTTTCTAGATGAGTTATTTTCGCATATCGGTAAAAATGTACTCACTGATATTTTACGTGTTCATGCAGTCAATACTCAGATGCTGACTGAAGTGCCAAGTGCGCAACCACTTCAGAATACTAAAAAAAAATGAAGTACTCTTTTTGGTGACACCTCTTTGGGTTCATGTTTACCTGAGAAAGACTCCCATAGTGGTATGTTAGTAACTACTAATGCTAACATAAAGTATTTCAGATTCTAATGAATCTTATGCATGTCTCATTGTGACAGGTACAAAACCAACCAGCAAACGTTTTGGAGGTCGTTTGTGCAAAGGCGTGGTCAACTATGGTGACAAACCAAGGTTTGTAGATTTATTTGAGTGCATGTTCTCATACTGTATGTAGGTTTCCTTTTAATTTCCACTTGAAAATAATAGATTGCTATTGTATGAAACATTATTAGCCATCTCAAACTATATTAAGTGTTTACAATTTGTTGTCGTTTTTTGCAACAAGTATTAATAACAACGAATGGAAAAATGATTTCAGATGCCATGAAAGTGTTCAACGTGTCACACGTGTTCCTGAAGGTAAATCTGAATGCGATTGTATTTGCATTTACCGCTATATAAATTCATACGTACGTACAAGATTGCACCAAACATTAGGGCTGTTTTTTTATATTCTAAAACACGTATGCAGTTTTCTATTGTATTTTTCCGGCAGCTATTGTGTCACACCCCCAAATTACCTGTTTTGCAGCGGAATGGAATTCCTGGGGGTTGATTGTCATAGCATCACAGTTACAGTTATATTGAACGACCTAAAGTGTCGTTTGAAAAACACATCGTTTATTTTAATAAAACATTCAGAGTTTACAAAATATAGGTCCCAAATGAAAATCATCTTGTGCGGAAATAAGTTTGATACAAGCCAAACGATGTTTTTAAAGTGCATAAATTCCCATGTGAGACGCGTCATCACCACGACTCTATGAAAAGTCCACATGCATGCCATGAAGTGTATGCCTTAGATACCTGAGATAAAACATGCTAAAAGTGTCAACACAAAGGTTGAGTGAGTTCATAGAGTTTGTGTTGCCATGAAGAAAACCTTTAAAGAATGTTCATGCAGCAAAGGCATTGCAAATCCACTCAGTTCCAAGTTCCGCCCATACAAAACTTGCAACTTGTGTGTTTACAACCCACTGCCAAAATGTGTATAGTTTATGTTCAAGCACATGATGTCAAATGAATTCACAATAGTACCTAGCTCGACGTAGAACCATAGCACATAATCAATAGTACATGACTCAATGTATCAGTAGTCAACTGATATAGCACATTATTCGACGTAGAACTATAGCACGCAAACAAGAACAATTGATATAGTACAACATTCGGTTTTGAAACAATTATGATCATGATAGAAGTTATCCTTAAAAATCTAAAGTACTTGTGAAAAATAGTTAAGCATGTATCTCATCCAAAATAGTTCAAAACATATAAAAGTAGGGGCTATGAAACTCACTTGGACAATGATGCGATGGCAAAAGGGAGTACACTGAAATGTAGCACAAATCTCTAACCGTGACCTATTATGAATGATATGATCTATAATAAGTCATGATGTAATGTTATGCATGCAACTCGTATGATATCTATACCACTTGTGAACTTTTGAAAATAACGTTTATCGTCGAAAAATAATCTTATAACGTCTTGACAATTTATAAATTACTTTACAAGTATTTACGTTGAAACAACATCCTACGATAATCATTTAGTGATTTATTAAGAAATTATAGCTTTTCGTCGTAAAACAATATGATTTGACAATTAATGAAAGTGACTAAATGGCCTTGAAAAGCTAGTCGTAAAATAGTGAATATCGAGTGTTAGGAAACAAACTCAACGGTTTTGGAAAGCTTGTAGCATTATCTCAAAGTCTTAGATTTTAAGTTTTTATAATAGAGGTCTCGATCATATAGAAAAACATAGGTAAAGTAGGGTACTTGTACCAAAAATATTGTTTAAGGGTAGTTTTCGGCAAAGTTTGAGTGACCGTATTTTATTCGTTACAACTCCGTTTGACGAACGGTTGAACATTTTGGAAAATAGGCTAGGTGAACTTACTTTTACTAGAAGATATCGTTTTCTAAAAAGTACTCCATCGATGTTAAAAACGACACTCAACATGGTCCTTAGCGGCAACTAGTTTTTGTCTAATAGGAAAAATATATAAGTGTTATATACTTGTATAAAAAGTTACGATAACCTTATTTAAACACGTGTAATTTAATCGTTATAAGTCCGTTTTCTACGTTTTATATGTCCTTAGCTTCGTGTTAAAGTATACTAATATATTTTCGATAAATAGACTCATTTAGATAACGCTTGAGACTCATTTTTGACCCGTAAAAATCTGGACAGCATGCTGAATTTTCCGGAAAATATAGTTTTCGTCGTTAAACTTGAAAATAGCATAACTTCTTCGTTATAACTCCGTTTTAACCCGTTCAAGCGACCACGTTTTCGTTTTAAAGTATATTTTCTGAATATCTAGCCCAAAATATTTTACGAACTGTCGAAATTTCCAGACTTAGCAAAATTGATCAGACCCTTATTTATAGTTGTCGAAATTGATTTTTCTCGCGTAATACTTATTCTAACCACTTGAAATCAACACCAAAGCTATTCTAAACCTACCATACACCTTCTTAGGGTGTCATGGGTTCCTAGACATCATCAAAAATGATATGTTTCAAGGGATTATTTATAGGATGAAATATACTAATTATAAGTACTAAAAACAAATAAAGTGGTATAGATACTCATATAACTTGCATGTTTTCTTCAAGCATGATAAAAATGAACAAAGTATGAATATGGAAGATTAAAAATGATCATGAAATGCTTACTAGTGTAGTGATGAGGTTTTAGAACAAGGTTTTTCCTAATTACCCTAGGTTTTTATTTCAAAACCTTAATTAAGAGTATACTAGTGTGTATAATTTAGCTTAAGCTTAAAAAATTCTTGAGTTTCTTCTTGTTCTTCTCCTTGGCCGGCTTTCAAGAGATGAGAATGAGAGAGTTTATTTTTTTTACACCTTAGGATATGTGTTAGTATGTGTATATGTTTGTATATTAATTAAAAGTATACAAGTGTAGGTCTATTAGTGTATATGTGTTGTCTAGAGTAAAGATATTTGTATCAAAATTTGTTGTGTCATCCCATTTGATCGACAAGTAGAAAAAAAATGAAAGAGTAGTGTATTTTTGAATGACTACATGTATAAAAGATTAAGTGTAGTGTTTATTTTGTGAGAAAAAGTTATTATTTAGTGTAACGTTGGCTAGAAATCGATTTTTACGGAACAAAATAAAATATATCGAAGTCATAAAAATTGTAAAAATACATTTCTTACAAGAATTGAGCGAAATAATAATTATCGAGTTGAATTTACGAAAACCGTCGTAAATATTTATACATAACAATTTATATACAAAATAAATTGAAATCATCGGGTAAACTAATAATATAATTTTTATAGTCTTAAAATGAGTATAAAAATATATTAGGTTTATTTTTGGAGGTGCCTGATCAAATATTTAAAATAAATGATTACGCGATAGCGTTTATTTAATAGGAAAATAAACGTTTAATGAAATATGCAAATCCATGCATGAACTGATATGATGATGATGTTACTAATGATATGTAGACTAAATCTAGTTTATATGAAATGACCTCAATGATGTCTCATGAATACGCAGCTAAACCCTTACGGTTTCGCGTATTTGATACTCGTAAACCTAGTTTACGAAAAATGATAAATAGTGAATCATGAATAGTGATTTTTCTCCGGGAATGAATAGTGTTTTGTGAATAGTAAAATTTTGAAATACGTTCTCAGAATATCAAATCGACTTCAAAAATGATGAATAGTAAAATGATGAATAGTAACCGATGAATAGTAAATTCCCGAGATGAATAGTAAAATTTTCAAAGTTTGTAAAATGTCCTGAAATTACGAGTTGTCACATATTGTGACAATTAACAAGACGATAATATTTCTAATGAAAATTTTGAAACCGTAACTCTATGGATGAAGGTAAACTGAAGCCCAACTATCTTTGCGATTACCAATAGACAAGGTGATACGCACATAGGAGCTGTTTTCTATATGCGGCCGTGCTACGCCATAATTGGGTTGATCTACATTGCTTATCTTCTATTTGTTCTTGGAATACGTGTTGCTTTCTGTCGATCCGAATATAAAGTCTTCTTAGAAAATGGAACATGTATGAGCTACATAATTATAATCGCAAGTTTTGTTGACTGCGTGCAGCCATGTTTTTGCGTTAGCTATTTATGAAATTGTTGATGGTGAACACCTTATGGATCTTTAGATAATTGGTTTAGTTGAATTGTTTGTGTCGACGAGAGGATTTGCTTATATTTTACTGAATTGTACATGGGTGATATTGTTGAAACAAATGCAGGAGAATGATGTAAAGGACATGTTGCAGTTTGATGTGCAAGTAAGGAAAATGGATCAAGGGTGCAGAGTTTGGTTGGTTGCTGAAATTATATACTTCGAACTTGTAGAAATACTTCATTACCAATATGTACGATTTCATTTTCTCATTGAAGTTCACTTAATATTAAATTGAAAGACATCCAAGTTCTGTATTAAGGATAGCGAACACCCCTGCCGCAACGCGGCGGGCTCCTGCTACTCGTTATATCCATGGCAAGGCGCATATGGTGCGAGCCATGGTGCAAATGACCGATCCACAGGCCCTCCAAAATGTCTATGGTGGGGTGTACAACGGGTTGCACCTTTCTCTCTCAGGGGTGCTCATACAACACGCCAACATTATAAGAGAAGGCAATAGTAGTTGGTGATGATAAACGGTAATAACAATGAGATGTTATTAATTGAGAGACGACTATAAAATGTTATTTCTTGATAGATACAACATAGTTGATTATTGTAAGGGTATTCACAATGCTCTACCTAAATCCAAACCAATTTTTTTAATAGCGTACTCAAGGTAAATGTGTTTGGAGTGTAGATAGAAAATGTGCGTGGGAGAGAAAAAAGCGGTTGGCAACATTGCCTTATTATGTTTTTCCATCACCAACTCCACACTATTTTTGAATTGGACATGAAGTGTACTGGAGGTCTGTGTTCAGTTTTGTAAAGCTAAAAAAATAATAATAATAAATAAATAAAGAAGATTTGATGGAGGTGGTTATGTGGTAGTGGTGGATCGTGGTAGTGTTTGTTGTGTGGTGGTAGTGCAAATTCAAAAGAAAATAAAATAAGAAAGAAGACGAGATATATTAGTTACTTCACAGAGCTTTGACTCAGGGGCGGACCTCTTTGAGGGCAGGGGAGGGTTTCGGCCCCCCCAAAATTTACGGCACCTAGTGTAAATATTATAGGTTTTAAAAGTAATTTAGTTGAGGTTACAAACAAATCTCCGATTCGGCCCCCCCAAAATAATTCAGCCCCCCCAAAATAAATGGTCAAGTTCCGCCACTGCTTTGACTAACGGAATAAAATAACAAGCATTAACGAAAGGGACATAAAATGTGACAAAGTGTAAACATCAATGGCATTTTTATAATTAAAATTTAAAAGTGTCGTATGGTGCAAAATCACAATATACCACAAAGACATTTTTGCAATTTAACTAAACAATAATATAACACAACACTTATCTTATAATTCTAAGTCTAAGGATGTATAATAATAATAATAAAACAACTTGTCACCGACTTTTATCATATAAACTCTATAAATACCATGTAAACATTCGCATGCATGCAATCAACGTATTCAAATAATCGCAATATAACTTTTATTTTCACAAGTACGTCGCATTAAGGTTTGATTTCTTTCAATTCGTTAAATCTTACGTAGTATTGCTCATGAAACTTCTATTAGTTCGTCAACTTATGATACATTATCTGACAACTTGAATGTGCAGTAAAATTAATATGAAGAATATGGCTGGTAGTAAGGCTAAGCCTAAGAAAACGGTTACTGATACGGCTGAATTTATGACGGTTTATCCTAAGTTTGCTGCGGTGGAGCAGAAGGAGATTACTTCTGTTAGTAATTCTGATGGTATGTGTATAATTGTTTGCGGTTCGTTGGTTGTTTATTGTTACATTTAATTTTATTTTAGTTAGTTGAATGAAGTTAAGTTGGTTTTTTGTGTAATGATGTTGCAGGGATTAAGTTTCGAGTGGTTTCGTATAACATTCTTGCTCAGGTAATGCATTCATATTCATAACCTGCCTTTGATACTTTGTTGCATGTATTATCACATTATGTTATTACGAATAAAGTAATAATTATGTAAACGAAAACATAGACGACACATGATTTACGTGACATAATCAATGTTATTGAGACGAATATGAGATTGCGGTTAATTTATAATGTCGTATGAGGAATGCTAGAGGCCTATTCAGGTTAATTCCGCCAACTTGCAAGCGATGATGTGGCTATCTGCTGACAATCAGTTTTCCACACTCAAACATGTTAAAATGTCGATATTCTCGGTTATTGAATAGCTATCGATGCTTATGTTATGGTAACTTAGAGAAAGTAAGCACAAAAGTTAGACAAGACAATCCTAAGTAATTAAGGGATACCATAGTTGTATACTCGTATATGTGATTTGTTCTGCTGAATTGTGTATCAGTGTATGTGTGTTCATATAATCAAGCATGTAATTATGTATAATATAAGTGATTACTGTGCTATCGACAAACTCATTATCATTCATGTTGCAGGCATACGTAAGAAGTGGCGATAAAGGGAAATTTCCCCACTCTCCAGCGGCTTGTCTCAAGTGAGTTTCTTGATCTCTTAATGTTCTTTTGTACGGTGAATGAAAGCTATTGTGATATGAAATTCTTAATATTTTGAAATTTATGAAATATCCATCATGATATGTTCAGCTTATAGCCCAAATATATACAGTATTAATCTTCTGTGGGATTTTGTCACAGGGAAAAAACTCGTGCGCAAGTAACTCTTGATGTTCTCAAGAATCTTGATGCTGATATCTTATGCTTACAGGTTTTGCTTTATATCTTTTATCCCCGGTCATATCTATTAAACTCTGGTGTCAAATTACACTTATGACTAGGCGACTCAGTAGTCAGTACGGACTCAAATTCCAAACTCGTGTTTGATGATCCACTCATTCTTAGATCAGTATAGAGTTATAGTATTAGTACTCATTCTTGGAACCTTATACATTCTGTTTTGTTGCTGTAAGTAAGTCCATTATATTCATTAACTCGGTTTTTGTATTGAAACATTTCATATTACTGCTGTTTTCAGGAACTAGACAATTATGATAATTTCTACAAAGAAAAAGTAGGGCAGTATGATTACTCTAGCATCTACGTTAAAAGAGGTGGGACGAAAAAAGACGGATGTGGGATCTTCTACAAGCACAAGAAGTAAGCTTTATAGAAAGAAAACCATTTCATTGATACTTTGATAGTAACTTTAAAGTATTCATATCAATTATAAATTTGTAATCATGTACTATGTTTACCCTTTTGTTTGTTTGATTTCCAGATTGGAGTTGGTCATAGAAGAAAAAATTGACTATAATGACCTTGCTGAGTTGATTCTAGACGAATCAACACGTGCAAAACCTAAAGTGAAAGCTCTTGATTCTGATATGAATGGTACTAACAGTGTTATTTTAAAAAATTTGTATATTGTAAGACTGTGGGCTGTCGAGTATAATGTTGTTTCTCTTTTGATTGTGGCATAGGTCAAGGAACTCGTTCAAAGGACCATGGAGATCCTAATGATCCATATGTACGGTTGAAACGTGATTGTGTTGGAATCATGGCTGCTTTCAAGTTTAAAGAGCCTTACGAACACTATGTCATCGTGGCAAACTCACATATTTACTGGTAATGATGATTCCAGTTCTATCCTTATTTTTTAAGGAATCAATTTGGTAGATAATTTATTATATTGTGTTGAATGTGGACAATAAAAAGTTCTAATTCTGTTTCTTAGGGACCCAGAATGGGCTGATGTGAAGCTTGCACAGGCGAAATATTTGTTATCACGTGTAGCTCAGTTCAAGAAAATGGTATCTGAAAAGTTTGAGTGCACTCCTTCGCTGCTTATTGTTGGGGATTTTAATTCGGTTCCTAGAGATAAGGTACACATAATGTCATTCAATTTAGCGCTAATTGGATAAAAAAAGCTACTGTGCTAACTTTAGTTTTGTTTCTATTTTGAGCAATGAACTCCTTTTATAGGCTAGAAACAATGATCCAACTTTCAAAAATTCAAATTTAAGGTTATTGACTTTTATAAAATTTCGGTTTAAGGTAATTTGACCTTGTAACTGTTAGCGAAAGATGACATGGCAGCTGACATGCCTGTAAGTCTTACTATGTGAATTTGTTTGGACATGCCACCAAGAAACCGGCTCTATATGCAAAAGATGACATGACAGTTTGAAAGTTTCATGGTTGTCAAACCTGATAAGTTGGTTACATGTAATAAAACTAGGACTATATGCAAATTTTCCTTTTCTTTTCATAAGTTTACGCTAAAGCCATTTTCCAACCATGAAATAGTTGATTGAAAACTGAATATTGAGTCAATTGAAACTAATTTTGAAAAAGTTTAGTGGGCACTTAATGGTTCTAATGGGAGTTAATTTTATTCACGTTTCAGGTGTACCAGTACCTTGTTTCAGGTGGTTCAATGGCAGAACCTTCAGCAGAATGCTCAGAAGACCTACCAATGCCTTTGTGCAGTGTTTATGCATACACAAGGGGTGAACCAAAGTTCACAAACTATACCCCTAACTTCACTGCTACGATTGATTATATACTATTCTCCCCCTCTGAGGGAATCAAGCCAATTGGGTACCTTGAGCTCCCAGACGCAGATTCGGTTAGTATAAAAGGCGGATTACCTAATCACTGTCATCCAAGTGATCATCTGCCCATCGGTGCTGAGTTTGCGGTTGTCTAAGATGATTGAGACTCTTTTTGTGTCACTACTATGTTGCGGTCGAAATCAATCATGTGGATGTGAAATGACATTGATTTTTGTTATTAGTTGATCATACTAAATTTGTCTTTTCTTTCTTATCTGATCATATTGCCAGTATTTAATTTTTTTCTGGTCTCATTACTCGGTATCTATCATTTTGCCACTTGTGATGGTGGTGCCACATCGGATGACCCCTCTATGTGGTGGTCATTACTACAGTATAATCATGTTGCCACTCGTGATGGTGGTGCCACATTGGATGACCCCTCGTGATGGCGGTCATTGTTTTGGCAGGTCGTAAAGAATTAAAGATATTATGAGCAAAATAAGGCACTGATAAGTAAAACTTTGCCTAAAAAGTTTTTTATTTTTTGCCTAAAAACTATTTTAATTACTGATTTCCTATACGAGTACAATAGCCAATACCATACAAAAAGTTCATATACAAATAACCATAAGTATAAAATAAGATGCTCATCATACATTACTATGGGTACCAACATTTGTTACAGGACCCTTAAACCAGTGTCGTGCACTCACTATCCAATACGACACAACGATGATGAAGAGACCGCCAACTGCTACAGGCGTATAGTTGAGAGTCTGATCGGTGATAGGGTAAGCTACTGGCAAAGAAAATAGCACAGAAATGGTAGCAACCCAAGCCACTGATATCCAACCAATAATAATACCATATTTGCCTAAGTTGAAAGGCCCTGGTACAAATGATTTACGAGCCAATGTAACCCTAAAGAATATTGGCAATGCGTAAGCAATGTATAACCCGATCACAGCTATTGATGTCATGGCTTGAAATGCCACTATGCTCCCAAGAGACTGCAAACAATTTTGATTAAACAAAGTTAAGATCAGGTTTGTATCAGAATAATGAAATCGTATCAGAATTCCATAATTTGTAGTATACTACTATACTTTTTCAAGTGGTATAATAAAGGGAATTTAAAAGAATTGGTTTTGATGACACACCGTAAGGGCCATGCAGAATGCAATGAAAGCTGAGAGCCAAACAGCGTATATAGGGACCTCCTGTTGGTTAACTTTATGCCACAGAGATGACAATGGCATTGCTCCGTCTCTTGAAAATGCATAAACCATCCTGTAAATAACCTTTTCATGGTTAGGTTTCTCGCAGAACAGGCATGAATGTAAGAGGGCTTTTGTGCTTGGATCTTAGTATTAAAGTACAACCAGTGGGTCCTAAGGGATCGCTTTATTGATTCAGGCCCAAGACTGATTGCACATCTGTATTTGTGAGAGAAAACAAACTGTTGTTACCTGGAATTGCTTGTGAGGGAGCTCATGGCACAGAAGAAAATTGCAACAGCAACGACAAGCAAACAAATGATACCTCCGGTACCACTCCCAAACCGACTCTTGAAAGCTTGGTAAAATATCTCAGCAATGGCGTAACCGCCAGCATCATTATCTTGACTTAAAAGTCTTGGGATATCAGTAACCGCGAACGTTATACCAAGCAAATAACCCCATCCAACAATTATAGATATCCCAATAGAACTAATGATTCCTTTCGGCCCATTAATATCTGCACTCTTGGTTTCCTCTGACTTAAAACCAAAAAATTAGCCAAAACATAAGCAAGGATATTTTGTTCAAATTAGTTTATTACTGAGGTAATAAACTTTTGTAACCATAATTGAGACTATATATTCATGGGAAAACTTAGAAGTCGACAAAATATGTTTTGGGTCAGCACAACACAACCCGTACAAAATAATTCATTTTGATACAAACCCTATTTGACCGGTTACATGGTCCACCCGCATTGCCTCCTCTAATGGTAAACATAAGATTTACTAAAAAATTAAAAAGAAAAGAAAACTAACCATATGAGCAGAAGCATCATACCCTGTCAATGTATACTGGCTCATAAGCAATCCGATAAGAAATATGTACGGCTTGCTACTAATTCCAGACTCATTTTCACTATTAAAGTGTGTAAACACAAACTCGGCACTAGCCCTTTCCGTTGCAACAACAGGTATGCAAATCATTAGAAAAAAGACACCTAAAATATTCCATACAGCTGCTAATTGTCCAAAAAATGATAGCCACGAAATCGGAAGGCTGTTTATGATAGCATGTACAAGGAGAAGGCCACCATGAATAGCAAGAACTAGATATTTAGACGCTACATAACCACCTTCATTTTTGCCACCTGTGCTTAAAAGAATGATCACTGCAATCAACTGTGCAAGCGAAAAGTTTACACTCGTTGTCACAGCCCACTGCAGAAGTAAAAAGTTATTTAATTAGCATGTGGTATTTATTCATTTTGGATATTGAAATGACTATGAAACACAAGATATATGATTTTTGAGTACCTGGCCTACAATGTTGTACCTGCAACGACGCAAAGAAAGAAAAAAAGACAATATAGTTAGTATATAATTGCAGAAATACTATATGGGTTATAGTTTAATGCATGTTCATCAACAAAGTACTCATTCTTGTACAATAGTTTCAATAAATCGATGAAGGAAAACCTTAGGATGGACCACAACACATATAGTTACCAACTATCACAAACTTTAGCAAAATTATAGCAGGTTGCATAACAGAAATTTGATCATCAAAGAAAATATACATATGAAAGATGTTCGATGTTCCTAAAAGTGTAATGCTTGATGTTGATGTGTAACAAACTGACCAACTGCATGCCACAAATGTATGAAGACATACAAATTTCAAAAGTTTGGAAAAACCGGAAGAGATACAGGGCACATGACCAGTACAATAGCTAAAGAAGTTGAGACAAAATTTCCTAACACAGAAAATTGAATTCTGATTTTTGGCCAAACCTACCAATAATAATAGTATCCTTCGCAAGGACTCGTTATATAAACAACTAAAGAAGTACTTTAACTTGTCCTCTCGAAAACGTGCATCTAGAATGTAATAGGACTTTTTCATTCTTCATCAGATTGTGTATACCCTACCATCTCAAATTCATTAATACCACTAAAGAACAGTATCAAAAATTCTTTTACCCAAACATGCATCAAATATCAATCTAACAATAAAATAGTACAAAGGGTCCCTGTACTACATTCTAGCAGTTCATCGCTTTATACTATATTCCTATAGCACAACACTTACACAACTTATTACTATAAAAGTCAATTACCGATGAAGACTACTGTGAGTCAAACAAGCTGGTGATCTTATTAATAGTACTTCTATTACTGAATCATACTTATCTAATATTCTCGAAAAGTGACTAGGCCAAAAATCGGAAAAAAAATACCAGCCAGTAATCCAAGAAGCAAAAGGAGCCCAACTAACACCAGCAAGTTTAGCACTCCAATAATACAAACCACCAGAAGTAGGATAAGAACTACAAATCTCAGCCATTGACAAACCAACAGCCATAGTGAACACACCAGCAACTAACCAGCCATAAATCAACACTACTGGCCCACCAAAATTCAACCCACTATTATACAACGTTGTTATTCCTGTCAACACCGATATTATCGAAAATGAAAATGCAAAATTTGATAACACCCTGCATATTTCCAAACCAAAAAACACCCACAACACCAAAAAACATAAAATCAAATTCCCATTACCAAAACTATAAAATAAACAAATCTAGCAAATAAAAACAAAGTTTATAAAATTCTTACGAAAGATCACGTTTGAGTTCTTGTTTGTAACCCAATTCATTTAGTCTAGAGTGGCCTGAATCCTGTGCATGTTTGTTGTTAGACTCATTTGAGACACCATTTAGTGAACCCATAATTGTTTCTTAGTGTGTTTTTTTTGGAATCTAGGAAAATATGATATGGTGTTGTTGAGTGTGAAGCTTAAAAACTCATTTCATCATCAATCTTGTGTTTGGAATATAATATATGATTTGATATTATAAAGTTAGTAATAAGTGTGGAATCTTATAATAAGTATAATATTAAATGTTGTGTTATGGTCAAACAAGAAGAAGATGGAGCCACACCACAGGCCAACTTGACGTGTGAATGTGTGATATTATGTATCATGAGGTTGGAAATTTGGTTATTGCATGTGTTTTTGACTACATATAATTTGTTTTTAAATTGAAAAATAAAACAAATTTGTTATGATAATGTGTTTTTTTAGGAAAAAATTTTGATATCTGATTTTGATTATTGCATGTGTGTTTGACTACTTAATTAAAGTTTTTGTTTGCCAACTTATATGTTTTTCAAATGGAAACAAATTTAATGGTCTTGTGTTCTTTTAGGAAAAATATTTATATATGATTTTATATGGTTTCATTAGATAAGTGTGGTCATAGAGTTTCGGCTTAAATGCAGTGTCACACAAAGTTGTCTTGTGAGACTCGGTGAAAGCGTGAAACTAAGATGAACATTTGTTAATAATGTTTAGCGCGAGCTTATGAAGAACTTATCTTATCTCTTTAGAAGATAAACTTATTTGAAAATATGTTTTATTTACCAAACAAACATTAATTAAGATTGATTTTACAAATATAACTTTTCATAACTTAAAAATTCAAATTTTACTTCAAATAATTATAATTATAAAACTGAGTTTTATTTACAATAGATGTTTCGATTACTTTTATCATATACACTTTTGTTAAAAGACTTTGGATAATCCATATAACAAGAGATAAATTGTAACTAGCATGGTATATATCCGAGAAAGGCGGTGAAATTTTTATGTGTGTGTTTGCTTGTGCAGATAAATAAATAAAATGAAGATGGGTGAATTTTGAATTTATGTTGGCCATGTGTCTGAATCTTAACGGGGTATTTAATATCTTCCTCATACTTTTATGATTTAATTTCATATATACTGATGTATTTTCTACATACAACCATTGAACGTGTTATGTATAATGTTTTTAAAGCATGATTTGAGTAAATATAAATTTTTTATTTTGTATACATATTTTATAAAGGAGTATTGATATTTTGTGAATACGCTATGGTCCAAATTTATATTTTATCCCGTAACAAAGTACATTAATTTTTTTATTATTAATTTTTGATTTTTCACTAATTTAAAATATTTAAATGGTTATCAATTATCTTTAGTCAACTAATATCCACATTTTTGGGTAAAAAAAAAAGTTTGATCGACACCAGTCGTTTCTGTTCTAAAAAACGACAAAAGGAAAAATATTGCAAAACAAGACAACCTTAAGGAACATGACCTCAAAAAAATAAAAAATTTAAATAAATGAAAACGTACAACTTTAAGGAATAATTGTTTTGCTCATAAAGATCCTTTGAAGATGTTCTTCTTTTTACGAAGACCGAACAATTGTTCTGGCACTTATTCGGTTATTCCTAACTTAGAGGTTGCAGTAATCAACTTGAAAATAATCACTATCTTTTTTTCCCCTTAATTCTTTTGCACATATATACTTCAAAAGGAGTTTTGATTTACTAGACTTTTTGTGCTTTTTATAATAAAAAAAGTTGCCGTGATCAAACTGAAATAAAATTTAAACTTAGTTATTATCTGATGATTTTCACCCGCTAAATAACATATTAAACTATTAAAAAGTAACTTTTACCGAGTGGTCTAGTGGTAAGGTATCTTGATATTCTCACAAGAGAAATCATGTTAAACCTTAATATATACCGAAAAGCGGCCATGGAAATGGTTGAAACGGTCATGCAAGGCAACTAAAATATTTATATTCGCCAAACAACATGAATAAGTAAAACTTTGTTTATTTATCTGTTTTTATTAGAGTAAAAATAAGCACACTTTATGTAAACAAATTAAAACAAGTGAAAATCAGTTTAGCCAATGAATTCCACAAAGATGCCTTGTTTAACCTTTTTGGTCTTAGTCAAAGGAGAATAGTATTCCCCAACCATTAGCAACCACAGATTATGTCCATTATCATCTTTACTTACAATTTCCACTTGTTCTCTTATAGACTTGGGATAATTGAATTGCAATCTTTCTATGCCTCCATTTTTTTAGGAATTCATATTCAAAATTGAACTGTACTAGGACTAGATTTTTTTTATTTTTTTTTGTTGTTGTTTATATTTCAATAGTTTCATTTAAGTTTAGGTAATGGTTGACTTTATTATTTCAATGCAATTTATTGGATACAAAACTTCTCAACGTTGCGTGTAGTTTTCTGTTTCCAAAAATTCATATAATTTCACGTTTTAAAAAGAAGAAAACGATAACTTAGTTGACAGATAACAAATAAAGAAAAAAATATTCGTAACCATGATACGTGGTCATCGCTTTATTATCGTTTCAACATCTATTTATAACGAATTTATAACTTTTCATTAAAGGGTTTTCTCTCATGTTCAACTTAAAAATGAGAGGTCATGTTAATAATATATTGAGTGTAAACAAAAAAGTGAGCCTTTAACTTTCATTAAGAAATTGACCCACATTTCATGTATCTTTCTAATTGGTTAACATGATCTCTAATGTTTATTTAAACATGAGATAATATTTTTTTCTTTCAATCTAGTTGTGAACAAGTCTTTTGTGATACATGCATAGCCCATCTCAATGTGCTTACTCAATCAAGTTCTTTGATCTGTTGGTATGTGAGTTGTCTACCAACTTAAAAATTGTGAATTTAAATCTCGTTGAAGACATTTATTATGAGATATATCGTAAGAAATATAAAAAAAAAATAAAGGGAAAAAAAAAAAAAAAAAAAAAAAAAACCTTCGTGTGAAATACTCATTTACACATCTTAAAGAAAACAGCTAGCTATTTTTATAAGGTTTATACTAGCTGTTTAGTTAGCCAAAGCCAAAGATGCTGAATAAGTCTTTTGTGTTCGTTGGAACTTGGAAGGAATCTGAATATTTGACTCTCGAGATTCGTTTATGTCATTGCTTCTTGATACTATATTAATAAAATAATAGTTACAAAATCATGGTGCGAAAATTTGTAAGTTTGATAAATATATGATTGGCTATCTCAAAGTTTTAAAACGACCACAACAAGTCAGCATATGATAATTTATTAGATCGGGTCCAGAGTGGAAAATTGCATAAATAGACACATAGAAACGTGTGCAAAGGGTATCCAATAATACTTTGTGCACGTCATGGTTACGATCGTAAACGGAACTTAACAAGTTTAATTGGAAGAGCTAAATTGTAACATATTTATTTTAGGGTGAGTCTAAATACACCAATATGATGTCAACTTAATTACATCAATCATTTTACTTTAACTTTTAAGGGGTGATCTAAATACATCAATATCATTATACTAATCATTAACTATTAATCATTGACTTGTCTTTTATATTTACTTTATAATCATCATTATAATCATTAACATTTTTTTTCTCTCTTTGCTCTCTCTTTAACCATCATTAGTTAATTATTATTCATTTTTATTTTTTTTTCTTTAGCCATAGCTATATATAAATGAACAAATACCACAATTTCATTGAGAAAAATAATTAGAAATACAATATAAAAAATGTTACATAATTATTTTGTTAAGTCAATATTTTCTGAAATGCGATAAAAATATTCGCGAAACATATTTTAACGACTAACATAGGTGTCCTCTCCAGATGCATTTGCACTTTTATAAGTAATCCAAAATGGATGAGTTAACGGTAATGGGTGGTTCCTCGTTCAAGTCTACCCTGAAAAGCCTTGTTGAATGTCTACTTTTACTTGGATCTTGATTTTTCATCGTCACATTGAATATCTTCATGTTGCAAGGGAGTTGTTAGTTAAATTTCACTATTGATATTATGTTGTACACATGATGCAAGTTTAATAGAACATAATGAGCGTTGATAAAGTTAAAGTATACTTCTTAAAGTTTTTTAAAATTCTTTCTAGATATCCTTATATAAATAAATAAGAATTACACGAGTTATTGTTATAAGTGCAATCGCGTATATTTATTTTTATATTAAAGTAACCTCAAATTTTAGCCGTATTTAAAATGTAAACTCGTGTTCATATAGGTTAAACTTTTAAAAATGAAATAAATGAGTCCTTATTGAACGTATATAGTAAAAAAATTGATACTTATAATCTTATGCAAATTCATGTGTTGTTATTTTAGAACAATATATACATTGTATTTTTTAAGATATAAAATATAAAAGGGTATTTATTTATAATACAAAGTTATTAAAAAATATAGAGGTTTATAATATTACGAGAGACAATAAAACAAGAATTTTAAAAGTTAAAAAGCATGAAACAAATTTGAGAAAAGTAAAACGTAAAAGTTGTGGATGTAATTAACATATAAAATAATAATTAAAAAAAAATGCCTCTATCATTACTTTCAAAGCTACGCCTATGACAGTTAAGATTCCCTACTTAATTACTCTATTTGTTACTCCTTCCGTCTCAAATCTATTGTCCATATTTCCTTTTTGGGTTGTCTCAAAATGATTGTCCACCTTCCATTTTTAGTAATAAAAAGGTAATTTTTTGAAAGAATATTCTATTTGTGTGGTTTAAAATTGTTGTGGCCCCACTTTTATTAAACTTTGTGTTTTTTGTCTCCTGACAATAAATTTGAGACGGAGAGAGTACAAATTACGAGCAAAATAAAGTAACACAATTATTATAAATGTTTGAAACCTTTTTAGTGTATTTAGTAGTACCCACTTTTAATTCACCAAATGCATAAATGATTCACTAATCATTGTCTTCATTTCATTTTATTATTATTTTTATAATCATTATTATTAATCTTTTTAAACTCTTCTCTTTTTAAACCTTATACAATTATATTCTTTTTATACTTATGAAATTATAGTAATTTTTAAGTTTTACAAAAAATGCAAAGTATATATTATATTTGACTAACTTAACTGAAAGAAAACGCAAAATTATAATAACATATGTATGTATTAATTGTTGAATTATCTTGCTTCTTCAAGTTACATCAACAACATATCTTTCAATGTCTTTATAATACAATGTTACACAAAAATATATAATAGAGTGTGGAAGCCTAGCGTTTTATCTATTTCGTTCAGTAAGAGGGTTTATTATTATTATTTTTTTATTTTTTACAAAAACGTTAATCAATAGATGTTTTAAATTTTCTTTGTAGAATCATTTGTAGTATGCAAGTTGATAATGTGTTATTTTGGTGAAATCTGAGACTATGAAATCGATATAAAATGTCATCGTAGAACATTCCATCGTATAATGCGTGTCTTCAGCTAGTATTTAATTATATGGGTAGTCGACGCCTCAACACGCGAATACGCGGCTAGTTAACAAAAATAAACATACCATCCATCTCTTCATTTTCCAACAATAAAAACTCACACAAATAAAATAATTCACAAAATTGCTCGTAGAACGAAGCCAAAAATATTAGTGTGTTTAGAAAACTAGTTTTATAATAAAATATTCTTTTGAAATTGATTGAATTTATCAATTTAAAAAATTATTATACGACTTTTGGTTTTTAATTATTTGATATGTTAGTTTAGTTTTGTTTTGAAACTCAAAATCGCAAAAGTTAAAACGTTATAAAAACTTTGTGATATGTAAAAGTAAAGTAACAATAAAACATAAAGGTAAAATACGAGTATCTCAATTTACATAATACTTTGTTCAAAAAGATATTTACGTGAAAAGTAACAAACTACTCCTACTAAGTATGGTTCACTTAATTATGAAGTACTCCCTCCGTCTCAAAATTATTGTCAGGAGACAAAAATCACCAAGTTTAATAAAAGTGGGACCACAACAATTTTCAACCACTCATATAGAATATTCTCCCACTAAATTTCATATTTATTACTAAAAATGGAAAGTGGACAATATTTTTGAGACATCCCAAAAAGGAAATATTGACTATTAATTTGAGACGGAGGGAGTAATTAATGTTACAAAATACGAGTATCTAGTATCACAATTTACGATGTAAGGCTATTAGTCTATTATTTTTACTTTATTGGTGCATATAGCACGACCCTTATTTTAAAAGGGCCAATTTATATTTTCATTTAATATTTATACTAAGAGCACTCTCAATCATAACACCATAACACCAATAACACCATCCACGTCAGCGTCACATCAGCTTTAACATTTAACATTAACATCCCCAAAAAACACTCACAACCATAACATCCCAATAACATCAATAACATTCCCAACAATTTACAAAAACAACCCCTCATTTAGGGGCATTAAAAAAAAAAAAAAAAAAAAAAAAAAAAAAAGCCAAATAACGGGCGTTAGCGCAGTAACGGGCAAGGACTAACGCCGTTATAACGCCGGAGGTCCAAGGGTAAAAACGGCATAACGCCGTTAATTTGGCCATTAACGCCGTTAGGGCGTTATGGTTGAAACTGCTCTAATAATGCCGAAAACTACAAAGAGCAAGGATTAAAAATATACTTGTGGCTAAAATATTTTAAGAAACAACCCTCCCGGTCTCTACTAAATTCGGTCCCTAATTACGATGTCCTTACGTGAAAAATATTCACTTGTTTCATCATGTTTGTATTTTTCTCCTACACTGCCATAGAGGTAAGTTTCGATACTAGTGTTGGTTGTTGAGTTTGTTTAGATTTATTTACTTTACCATGATGCTTATAAGGTAGAGCGTGTATGTTAATTAACATCACCGGTTATTAAGTGTTGCAAAACGTTTTAACGTTAATGATCTCTTTCAGAAAAGACAACGATTTAGTTAGTAATAGAAAAATTAGAAATGATTTGCCTAACTCTATATAACATTCACCATTAGTAACTTGGATACTATTTTAGCATCAATAGACTAATGTCATGTAAAATGTGTACATCTCTTGGCTTATCTTTAACAACGTCAGTCGTTTCTCATAACAAATAGATACTTGGATGATCCACGTATATTATAAAAAAACATGATCCCAGTGAAAAAGATGAAATAGTTGGATGAATTGGATCATCTCTACATATATTATAAACCAAATGATTAAAGGCCAAAATAAGCTCGAACTTATAGACCATGTTATTAGTAATATTTTGCTAAAAAAAAGCCCAAATTCTCATCCCTCCATGAACAGTTTAACGATAAAAGATATTGATCCTTCAAATAAATAATTATTCAGAAGATTTTATCTGAAGGCAAATCAAATATGCGTATTCGTCCAGGATCTCCTTTGTCATTTACTCATTTGTTTATTATATTCATCACGTTCCTGATTTTTTCTATAACATTATTTGTGATATTGTCCAAACCCAGACTTGTTTTTTACTTAAAAAACATAAAGTATAGAATTTGGAACTAAGTAAGCAAAAGTTTATAATATTATTACTCAAAACCAAAAAGCAAAAGAGAGAAAATGAAAATCATCATAAGAAACTAAATATCAATATGACACATAATACGAAATGACGCCTAAACACGATCAAAATGACAGGTTTGACTTTTGAGCAATTCATGGTTTTTGCGCATCAGACTAGCTGCTCAAACCTGAACCAATGTTAGAAGTATGGTGAAGTATGGTCATATGCGACCATCTTCATCCCTCCATCTCCAAATATGCAAAAACTCCTAAATAGTAAATACTACTTGACGTTTATACATTATACCATACTAGCTACAAATAAATTGTCATATCAGTTCATGTGTATACTCATACTAGCTAGACGTGATGAAAATTTCATTTTGTTAATCATTTATACTGATTAGCAATACCGTTGCAAGCAATAATTCATCTAAGGGCCCAACGGCACATGCTTGCCCTCTAATTTAACGATATGATGTGTCTACCTACTATTAACGTATAAACTAACAGAAATTTGAATGCCAATAATGTATAATTAAGGGACAAAAAGTACATACCAACCAGTGAGCCAAGAAGCGAAAGGGCCCCATTCATTTCCGCAAAGCTTTGCACTCCAAAAATACAGCCCACCAGCCGTAGGATAAGCAGAGCAAATCTCAGACATTGATAAGCCTACCAAGAGCGTAAATAGCCCTGCTATTGGCCATCCATATACCATACTAATAGGTCCGCCAAATGTGAGTCCAGTACTATATAATGTAGTTATACCCGTGATCACAGAGATTATGCTGAAAGTTACTGAGAAATTGGAAAGTAACCTACATATGAAATTGTGCAAGTAAGGTAAATAATTTTAAGTTAATATACATGTCGCAACAGAATTCTAACTGGTATGCTACCACCAATTGCCTTTAGAAGTAGGAATTTACTCATAAATTGGATCAAATGGATTAACGATTCCATATCTGCTTGTAATTCCTAATGTAACTCACCCGACTAGCATCTTGCTAGGTTGTTGTTAACAATATTTTTCATTCGAAAAAGAAAATAAGTTAAAACAATTGTAAATATCTCATCTTATAATTTTTTCAATCATCGACCAAGGAGTGGTGATTTACAATAGCTAAGCATTACACCCCTTTCAGCCGCTGAAGCCTATACATTTGTGTAGTGTTTTCTAATTTCATTACTTACTATCTACGGAAAAGCAACAAAAGTTTCACGTCTTTTAGAAACAGATAAATCAATTTGGTTTGTTCATGATTTGCTTCCATCAATCTTGTTTTTTGATTCAAAGTCACTAAATTCACAGGAATCTTCATTTCAACTGATACCCTTTTGATTCAGAATTATTTATATTAAATAAATAATATTTAAAATATTGTATTTGGTTTTGTACAAAATTTATGACGTTTAAAGCAAAGAGACTTTTTTCTCAAAGATGTTATCATCCATTAGTTTTTTTTATCATCAGAGCAAGAGATTTTTTTCTCCTCAACATTTAAATATCTTTTGGCTAACGACTTGAGCAAAACCACTACTTACAACATTTAAATATCTTTAAAAAGTAGAAATACAAGCCTTGCAACGACATTTTTTACTCGAGTAAAATTAGTCATTATAGATAGAAAATAGTGATCAACTTATAAACATCTAATAGCCAAACTTTACGTAAGCAATTACAACATCAAATCATGATTACATTCAGCATGCATGTGTGGAACATATTTTGAAGATAAGATATAGTATACTTACGAGAGGCTGCGGTTCAGCTCTTGTTTGTAACCGAGTTCATTCAGCTTCGAGTCGTCATGGCCAGTACTAGCTCCCGCGGTGTCACGAAGCCGCTGATACGGACCTCCTTCTTCTCCGGTCATGTTTAGCGTGTTTTTTTGAAATAGGTGAAGTGTGTGTGTGTGTTTTTGGTTGCTTAAAAGGTGTGATAACGGAAATTGGCACATGGTTAATACTGTAGTTTATTGGAGAAAAAGGGTCACATGGAAGATTAATAATTTCACAAGTCAAGGGAAAAAAAAAAAAAAAAAAAAAAAAAAAAAAATTATTATTGATATTTAACTAGTTATAATAACCGTGCACGAGCACGTTTTTATATATTGTGTTTTTTTTTAAATCGATTACTAATTTATTTCTTTACATATAAGTTTTTTCTTTATACTTTTGACACTTAAACTTTTATGTTTTTTTACTATATATAAGAACATTTTTTTAACTATTTCCAAATTCAGAATATTTGAGTTTTTTTAGTAAATATTTTAAAATAATAATAATAATAAATAAATAAAATATTACCAAATCAGTCATGAATTGATTTTTTTGAAATGAAAAATTCTCATTAAAGGTTTTGTTTTATTATATAAAAGATTAATAATTTCACTTACTTACATATATAATAATTAAAAAATTAAAAATAAAGTAACCCTCAATACCGTTTTTCATAATTTATGGGTCTTTATATCATCTTCCTTGATATATGGGGATATTTAAGTTTGTTCGCTCAAATATTTGAAAGAGATATTTGTCCAAATTCTAAATAAGTTTGTTCGCTCAAATATTTGTTTTCATAATCTTTCCGTTCATTTAAAGGTTGCTATTGATTAGTCGATACTAGTTGTAAACAATTATTTTGGAACATTTTATATAAAGGGTTTAGAAAAATCCTTATATAAAATATGGATAATAATTTCAGCATTAATGAAAGCAATATTAAAGGGCCGTTTGTCTGACAGGATTTGCTTTTTAAAATACAATCATACCATTAATACGTAGCTTGGTATACAGCTTTAGAATTTATGTAAGAAAATGAACCGAGAAATGTCATACTGCATTAACTTGGTGGGTTTCACTTGAATCCAAACGAGGTGTAGTAGCCCGTCGCGTTGCGGCGTGAGTACTTGCTATAATATTTTTGCTGCTGCAAGTGCTACAACACCAATGGCTATGGTGGGGTGTATAACTTACTGCACCTTTATCTCCAAAATGACTAATAGGTTAATTTTATTTACGTTCATCATTCGGGTGGAATTGCTCCTCCCTACTACTTGGACGAACGTAAAACCATACAAAATTCCTTGAGAGATGCAACATTACAAGATAAAATGCTGACAACCAAATGAGTACAACAACAAAATTAAAAGTTAGAACATCCATATCCAAAGCTTACAAACTGAATGGACTAAAAATTTATCAAATACCCATTTCATGTTTTAAAAAAAGTCAAACATCCATATTTAAGAATTACAAACTGAATTGGACTAAAATTTTATCAAATACCCATTTCATGTTTTAACCAATCTAAATTTTTGCAAAATGCAATAATTTATCGCTATTGCAACACGGCTTTGTCTTTTGTGGCAAGTCTTCCAAGAACACATCCGCAAATCTCCTGGTGCACCATCTGATCAAGTGCAATGTAAATTAAGCCAATCCAAACACTCCCTTAACATCAATTCCTAAAAGATATTAAAACAAAAGTAATATAAGCGGCATGTACTTCATAGTTTGATTTTAACTAAGACATGACCCGTTTCAGTCTTAACCATATGACCATTGGAGTATGCGTGAATGGCAGTAAGCAACTACGAAAAAAAAAAAAAAATCAGCGAACCGTATGTTGATTTGATTGAGGCGTAGACTGACAGTTACCCGAAGCCGATGCGCAGGAATCAAGCATAACAACATAAAAGACCGTGACAACCTTATATGGAATGAAGGTTCTAAGACATAAGCGAAGTTTAAACACAAAAGTGGAAAACATAATAATAGGTGCCATACCAACAATTACTTACCCCTGCTGCCAGAAGCCCGGATATTGTGAGGAACGCGGGTGGTATTTGAGTTTCTGTTGCACTCTCCGGTAGTACGTACATCACGAAATAGTATGAAATGCAGTCAGCAGATGAGAAGTAGAGATACGAAGGACAAAAGCAAAAAGTGCAATATTAAGTACTACATGCTATAACAAACACACGCTTACTGACCTTCGCCTCTAAAGATTTGGGTATTGTTAGGAACATGGGCATTATTTGAATCTGGGGAGCACTCTCTAACAGCACCTGCATAATAAAATGGTGTCACACATATACAATTACTGAGTAAAAAGGGATATACACCAAAACCATGGAAAAATACCTATAGTCGATTGTACATTAGACTGCTAGTCACCTAAAATTACAAATGGCAAAATACCATCACTACATATATGGTTAAAAAATCAAATAGGAAATACCAGCGAAGAAAGAATGCAAAGCATACGTGGAGTAGCAGCTGAGACCGAACAGGACACGTTAATAGGCCGTTGGCAGGTGTCACCAACCTTTCTGTTTCCCTTATCAGTACTGTGGAAAAACTAGAAGGGGGGTTGAATAGTTTTACCGATTAACACTTCGTTTTAAAATATTTAGATCAACTTATGTCAATCTATTGAATGTGTGTGTTGGATGTTGATAGATAAGCATATAAATAAATAATGCAAAGATAAAGAGTTAGAAATGCAAAACCATGACACGAGTATTTATAGTGGTTCGGCTACAAAGACACCTTCCTTGCTCTAATCCACTCCCCGAGTCACCTACTCGAGAGTTCATTATCACTACACAACACAAGCTCCCTGTGGCGGAGAAGCCTTCACAACGCCGCCTATTCTTTATCCGGTACAAGGCTAGACAACGGGTTCTTCCACGAGGTAGAACTAAACCTATCACAACGTCGCCTACACTTTATCCGGTACAAGGCTAGATACCGAGTTCCATTACAAAGGATGAACTACTACCCAACACTACACAACACCTATCCCAAAGGAGATTCACTCCTTATTACAACATCAACAAGGATATCAATATCCTTTGACCCAAACTAATCTATCTTGTACATCGATGCACCTTATCGAATGTACACCCTTGGCATCTTTCACTAATGCCTTTGACACGAACCTTCGACACCCTTCACTAATGCCTTTGACACCAAACTTCGACACCTTTCACTAATGTCTTCGACTCGGACCTTGGGCACCTTTCACTAATGCCATCAACACAACACTTCTATGGAGGAAGAAAGAACTATCAACAAGAGAACTTCAGTAGTCTTGATGATGACGAAGCTTGGCAACTCATGGACTTGAGCTTGCTCGACTTCAAGGGGTGGTGATCTTGCCTTTAAGAGGAACCTAGAGAATCACACAAAAACAAACACAAACTACATAAAAAGATCCTTTGGATCTGAGGTTAGAGAGTTTACAATACTTAGGAGAAAGTATGTGTGGAAGTGGCAACTTGCAATGAAGAAATGGCTCATTATTTATAGACAAAACTTCACTACTGTCCCACTGATCCAAAGAATCCCTTGCTTGAGGGATCCGTCTAGTGTATTCCTGGGGATCCGTAGGACGCTCCCCCTAAATGGGTTATGGGTCATGGATATGAGCCTTGAGTGGCCTCCAAGGTACAATGTATCTAGACATTGAGTCATGGGTCTTGGATCATGATCCATGGATAATATCCAACTACATTCAATGTATCAAGTCAATGGGTCAACTACTTAGATTTTTACCCATTACAATACATACTAAGTATGTATATAAGTATACGTAAATACTAGTTGTTATACATATGCATTTCTATAACATGAAAACACTATTACTTGTTTAGTGTTTTATATGAAAATGTAAGTGTGTTAGTAAACTATTGGATCAAACTATTTACGTATTTTATTTGTTTCGTTTAAATGATTTTACGTTTGTTATCGACAAAACATTAAAATATCGTAAAATATGAATAAACGTTTTTACGGCTTATTTGTATTAACAATCTCCCCCTTTTGGTTGATGACAAAACATAAGATTATTTTAAGGAAAAACTAAAATTCGTAAAAGTTTGAATTGGAGTTTTTACTCTCTCCTCCCCCTTTTTGTCGAAACAAAAAGAGCGTCGAAAAGAAACTAACACATTGTTTTGAAGAAAACATGTGAAAATTAAAAATATGAAAAATAGAGAGTAAGAGATGAGAAGAATTATCGTCTTAGCTCCCCCTTGACCGGTGTGTCCCTTTGTTGAGGGCGTCAAGTAATTTAGGAAAGCTAAACAAGTGTTTTGCAATTTTGTTTGCAAATGGTTTCGTCTTTTTGACGAACATGCTCCCCCTTGACGAGTGCTCCTTTGCAAGGAGGACGTCATGTAGTTAATGTAATCCTATGTTAAAGTATTGCAAGTGATCTTGCAATTGTTTTGCTTTGACAAGAAACTTTCCCTAGCTAAGGGTATCAAAGTCTTCATGTGTAAATTCAAAATCTAACAAAACAAAGGTTAGAAAACAAGTATATAATGCATAATTTCCAGCAAATAAGACTCAGGTTAGTACTAAAAAGGTCTTTTGTTGCACTGATCCCACGGTTCCTCCCTGGGAGGGATCCGTGTGGATCAAAATGAGGGATCCGTCTCCCTGCATACTTAAGACAGCAATATCGATGTAAAATGTGATGTCAAGCATCAAAATGAGTTATGTACAAAGTCATCAAACATATACTCAAGATCATATGGCATATAACATGTGATTTCATTCAATAAAAACATGAGAGATGATATACATATCTCTAAAACTAAGAGAATGACTAAAACATGTAATATATTTTCTAATAGTTCTAAGAAATGACGGAAACTTAAAAAACATCAATGTGCTTGTAATCTAAAGACGAGTAGACTTGTCGATTTGGTCGAATTGTTCAAAGAGATGATTAAACATGAAACACACTTCATTTCGTACTTCTTGAACAAGTCCTTGGGTGAGTTGACAATTAGAGCAATTATTGTTATTTGGTGGAATGTTTTGAGGAGGCTCCACAAATAATGGTGGGATGTGTAGAGGTGAGTTGAGTGACGTAGGGTGTGGTTTAACTAAAAATGAGGGTGATGATGCACGAGTTGGTGGTGGAGATGGGACGTCCTCTATATGGCTGGGTCTTTGGTGATTCCTTGTCTCCAAAGATGGACTATTTGATGGTGAAGGTGGTTCACTATTTAATGAGAAGCTTGGTGAGTGAGAGGTCCTTGGTGGTGAGTTTTCTAATGATTAGAGATTTGGATAGGAAAGAGGTGCGGTAAAGGAATGTAGTCTAGGTTCTAAAAATGAAGGTTTTGGTGTTTTACTTGAGCTAGGTGTGTTTGGTTTGGTGCTTAATGAAGGCCTTTCCAATTAAAAAGGTCGAATGCTAATCCTAGCGGTTCTTCTAGCTTTGGTTGGTTGTGTTTGTTGAGGAGGGATTCTAGTATTTGGACTTCTTACGGGTGATGATTCGGTAGATGATATCTCATGAACCATATGAGTATTCTTTTTGGATGAACCTTTGGTTGAAGAGTTCTTGCTAGATGCTTTAGTCATAGTAAATGAGAGGATGTAATAGATGTCTTAGCTACTGATTTTTGGCTTGTGGTTTGAATAGTGGCTTAAGCTCATAAGAATGCTTGGTTTTTAAAGGATGAAGTTGAGTTAATGAATTAAATTCTTGACCACTAAGAATTTTGGCATGCACTAAGGTCAACTATGGCGTTGTTCTATTCTAAGGAGTCATTAAATGGTAAGTAAAAGTGTTTATATTACCAAAGAAAGTTTGAATTTGGAAGAAAAGCTTATCATAAGCTGTTCTGTAGACTTGGATCCCACAGTTTCCTCTCATTAGGGATCCGTCTAGTTTAAAACTAGGGATCCGTCTGTCAGACAACATAATGGTGACGTGATTATGCTCTTTTAAGGTCTAGTACCTATAAATCTTAAGGGTTTAACTTCCCTCAGATGTCTTAAATGGTATGTGACTTAAATGTCCAACCACAAGGAGTGAGGATACCCAATGATGGTTTTTGGTAGGAAAGTGGACTTTTTGTGAGTGCAACTAAGTATTTAAGGATGATACTATTGATTTGAAGATGAAAAATGAGGACAATTGATCCTAGAGATCAGATGGTGGCTTAAAAAAATTTTGGAAAATTCCTAAAAAAAAAATAAAAAGAAATGAAAAACTAGTTTTAGGCCTATTTTGAGGTAAGGATGACTAAAATCAATTTGCTAAAATTGAGATAAATATCAAGCTAAGTGTTTTGAGATGTGAGAAACAAAGTGTGAGTATTGGAGCGGAAATATGGTGAGTTTTGGTGAAATGATAAATTAACTACACCTTGAAAAATGATCCTAAGTTATCTATGAGTGAGTGTGAAACCTACTGAGCTTGAGGAAGACTTGGGTAATCCTAAAGATTCATGTTTAGCTAGTATGAAGTGGTCTAGAGGATTGGATTGAGGTGATAGTGTACAAATCCTAAGTCTATTTGCCCGGATCCCACGGTTCCCTCATCTGAGGGATCCGGCTAGTTATAGCTTAGGGATCCGGCTACTGCTGACCAGTAGCTTCTCAGCAAATGTGCAGTTTTTACACTCTTTAGCAAATACTCATCCTAATCATTTCTACATTCAATAATCAAGTATGCAAGCAACAAATATTATGCATAGTAAGTAAGGGCGACTAGAAGGTAAGCAAAATGAGCGGGATCGACTTCTTGATTGTAATCAAGTCGTCGTAAAATTCTCATTTTTCGGGTTCCTAGTTTAGAATGTTTTAGTTCAAGTCATACCATCTACTTAGAGCTACGTCCTAAACTACAAAAATATTGTTTAAATAGTTTACAGACCATTGTTTCACAAATTAAGGTCCATGAGCTTACCTTCCTTCCATTCACACTCCTTCTCCATCGCCTCTATTCTTCACTCTTTACCCCTACACCCCTACTTCTTCTTCTTCATGAGGAAGTTGGCAAAAAATTTGAACATGCCTTTTGTTTGTTGGAATTCTTGTGAAGGGCTCGGGACTTCTGGCAGTTGATCAATGTATGCTAGGGGGTCGAGATGAACGTTGCCAATGGGGTTGCTACCTTCTCCTTCTCTTTCATCAGATGAGTCCGTTGTTGGGTGAGGTCTCTTGCCATCAATCATAATCCTTGTAGTCTTTTCATCGGACAATGGCACCATGACCTTGTTGTAAAAGGTGTGGTCATGGGAGTAAGGAGATGGATCTAGATCAAAGACGAAATTTGCTAGGCGAGTCAAGAGCATCGCATAGGGGAGCACCATCTTGTCCGTCCTTTTCACACTTGCCATTCGTTTGACCATGTAGTAGGCGAGATTGAATTGAGTCCCGGTAACAAGGCAATAGATCACGAAGCTCAAGCAAGCATTGGGATGATCCTTATTTCCCACCAAACAAAGGACGTTCTCCCTTAGCACTAGTTCCCATTTCTTGTATAATGGGAACATCTCCAAAAGCTCCATTTGAAAAGGATCTCTATGGATGACCTTGGACTTCCTAGTGACTCTTGACGGAGAAGCTCTTTCCATGAAGACGGTATCTTTTACCATAGCCGCTTTCGGGATGGGTGTGAAGTATACCTCGTGATGATCTACCATGTCATGAAGATTGGCTAATGACCATTCATTCGAGTACATGCATACTCCTCGACAAGGGATACGAAGTATCCTAGCAAGTTATTTAAGAGTGAAGGTGAATTCGTGCTCATTGATGGTAAAAGCTATCAAAATGGTTCCATCTTCATTTCGAATGATCCTCATGCTTTTGTAAAACTCTAGGACAAACACCGGACAAATTTATTCATTGATGCTTAAGAGACATTGGAAGTTGATTCCCGCAAAGACTTGTGGAATGTCAGTGTTGTTGATGAATGAGGAATGAACTACACGTCCTTCGTGAAATAACCTCTTCTCCAACATTTTGAATGCCTTTCGGTCATCCGGGTCCATGCCATCCTTTCTATGATACATGGGAATGTAATGTGCGGTGTCTTGGTAATCTTGTTGTCTATTGCTAGGAATGATTGGTCCTAAACATCAAAAACCACAACGTGGTGTTAATTGTGTGAATAGTATCCTAATGAGGTTCATCATAATTTTGCTCAAAACATCTTCATTGTATTCAAAAGTTGAGTTTAATTTGTATTAACAATATTGATTTTTTGATTTAGTTAATCTTAGAAAACAATGTGTTACTAAATTGTGATAAACACATTTGAACTCAATTTCTTAAGATGGGAATTGTATTTCTAGGAATTAAAGAATGGAAATAAAAATGTAGTGAAGATTATACTTACACAATTGATTGTTCCCTTTGAAAAGATGATGAATGAACTCATGTGAATAGTAAATTAGGTTTTATGTTCGTGAGTTGGGAAAGTGAAGTGAAGAATAAACTCCACATTGAGCATCTCTTACTTATTCTGTCTTCTGTGCACGGATCCCACAGATCCCTTGAATGAGGGATCCGGCTAGTTCAAACTTGAGGATCCGACATATCAGCAGTTTACAGTTTAAGTAAACTTTGATAACTTTGATTTGGGAGTTTTAATTCTTGGCTAGAGTTGGTGCTTATGCTATATAACTTATGGTTTGGGGTTTTGACGTGTTTTACTAGTCCTGTTTGACGAGGTTCTCTTTTTATGAATAAATCATAATTCTTGGGAAGTTTAAGGATTATGATAAAATACTATTTTATCATGATATGAGGAGTTTCACATGGGTATTTGTTAACATAGATGAAATGTCAATAACCTTATGTAAAGAGTGATGACCACGGCTCTCGAATAGCCAAGATATCATTATCACTAGTTTGTAGTTTTGTCAATAGAGATCAACGAAGAATACTATTCTTGCTGATGAGTTCAATATAGATAACATCTTTAGTGATTTTTTAGCGTAATGAGTCTACTAATCTTAACATGTTTATACAAAATGACATTATTAATTAATCTAGAAAATATACAATAATAATCTATTTGTAAGTAAGTTATTAAAGAGCATACCTTTGCTATATATATATTCATTGAAGAAATACCGATGCAAAATTTTTCATACTCTTTTAGGATGCCCAAATTCTTTTGCCATATAATTTCTTTTTAAGGAAAAGAAGCATCGATGCAAAAATTCTTCATGATCTTCTAGGATGCCCAAAACCTAGTATGGAGAGTTCTCGCCAAAGCAAATAATAAAAGAATCTATCATTATCCAACATTTTAAAATATGATGATTTCTACAAACATGACCATTTTTTAAGAAATTATCTTCTTTGTAGTTTTCAAACATACGCGGATCGTAACAAGTTTATAAAGTACATATACTATAAGAAAATTGGTAACGAAGCTCTGGTACCAATTGTAGAAAAACTAGAAGGGGGGGGGGGGAGGTTGAATAGTTTTACCGATTAAAACTTTGTTTTAAAATATTTAGATCAACTTATGTCAATCTATTGAATGTGTGTGTTGGATGTTGATAGATAAGCATATAAATAAATAATGCAAAGATAAGGAGTTAGAAATGCAAAACCACGACATGAGTATTTATAGTGGTTCGGCTACAAGGACACCTTCCTTGCCCTACTCCACTCCCCGAGTCACCTACTCGAGAGTTCGTTATCACTACACAACACAAGCTCCTTGTGGCGGAGAAGCCTTCACAACGTCGCCTACTCTTTATCCGGTACAAGGCTAGACACCGGGTTCTTTCACGAGGTAGAAGCAAACCTATCACAATGTCGCCTACACTTTATCCGGGACAAGGCTAGATACCGAGTTCCATTACAAAGGAGGAACTACTACCCAACACTACTATAACAACCCGTAAATTTTCCTACTGATTTTTTTCGCGGCTAGATTTTTTTTTCTTTCTTTTCGATCTATAATCGTGACCAGTTACAGTTAAAATATAAAACATAAACTAGCATGTGACACACGGTAAATTTTCACTAAAATTTAACTGATAATTAGAAATTTATTATTTCTAAGCATAAGTCATTAAGCATGCATAAGCTTTATCTGATCATTTGAGTAGTTAACTCGCATACTGTAGACTATCGCATCACTTTTGCATAAATATCATTTTATGAATATTACATTTCATTTTTATCTTATGATTAACTTTAAGACGAGAGGTTATCTCGTTTACCCCAGTGACCGACACTGTACGCGTACCGACACTATGATAAGGGTTTGATAAAACAAATGACAAACGTCTGTAATGGGATATTACAAAAATAATAAGTATATCCGACACGTAACTATAAGATACTACGTTATAAAAATTATCAAACAACGATGTTTCAGTTTCAATTTAAAATCACGGGACACAAAATAATCAATATACTTGCACTCAAAACAAAAACTTCAATAAGACTCAAAAGCAATTAATAGGTAAGTGTAACACAAGTACATGCATGTACACAAATAAATCATAAGTGTAAAACTTATACATACATATTCACAAATAACACAATGAGTATAATACATATATACTTACACATTTGATAAATGAAACCATTAAATAAGTTGGTGAGATGCACTCTTTGTCCTCTTTCCCCACATGCGACAAACACAAAGACAGATAAATGAGGATAGCACTCTTCATCTTCAACCTCCCTCTACCTCTAGACCTACGCCCAATCTAGATCGGATCTTCCAAAAAGGGAAAACCCAACATGCAATCCCATCATATTCTTCTCTTCCATACCAAAACCATGTAAGATTTTGGTCCCTTCAAATTCTCTCTTTGATACGCCAGCCATGGGTCGAATAAGCCAAGAAGGAATCAAGATAAGATCACACAAGAGAATCATATCTTCACATCTATCTACCTTGAGCCAAGTCCAAGATTCCTAAGCTTTTGGAAGTTAACTAGTTTTGGCTTCAAACAAAATCACAAGAAAAGGAAGATGGTTAAGCTCCTTCCCAAAATACTTCTATATCTCTAGTAGAGATGCAAAAGCCCCAAACTCAGTTCCTCATCAATTTTTATCAAAAATTAGGGTTTCAGAAAATCAAAGGGGTTTTCGAAATTGATTGAGGGGTTTTGCTCAGGGAAGTATAAGGAAGGTTTCCCAAGTGGTTAATTGCTCCAATTCATCTCGAGTCCCTTCCAATTGAGCTTTTGGTGTTCGATTTTCATACCCTCTCGACCCACTATCAACTCTTGTAAGGATATGTTATTTCTTTTGTTTTGTTCTTGGATGTTTAAGTATATAAATCGATTGATTCTAATTGGTGTTTTAAGTATTGTAAATTGTTATAAGTTTTTGGGTTGGTTCAATATGTTCAACTGGTTAATCTTTTTCTTTCCGAGTAAATTGTTCACCTATGAACTTCGGTGGTGCCGTTTGTATCATCATTGTTAAAACATTAGGAAAGTTGGCTAGGGGTCTAGGCAAGAATGTCTAAACTTAACTAAGTGGCTAGGAAATTTGTCGAAGATTGAATTCGGGTCGAAACCACTGTATCACCACAGTGGTGAAATTTGGTGTAATATTGTGGAAATATTGTTTTTTTGGCATAAGGTTGATACATAGGTAAAAATCCACTAGTTTGAAATATTAAAAACGGAAATTAGAAGTCGACATCGATTATGTTGAAGGTTTAAATGTGCCTTGCTTCTTGTCACCCTACTGAGAAACTTGAGTCGAAGTCCATGAACTTCGCAACTTCTAGCCATAAAGCCCATCTCGAGGTACACATACACCGAAGGGTGTTTACTACCTGCTGATTCACACAAGATCACAAGGGTGGTTTTGAGTATTTAACTATTTATCATGTATCTATTTTGCTTGTGTTGCAACCCTATAGCTCATGCTATATAGGAAACCCATATGGCTGTCGAGAGCCTACAAAATCAAAGCAACTTCACTTATCATATTATGGTCAAGTGGTGTCTCGAGTCCAAGCTGTTGTGTCGAACTCTTACGTCAAATGAGATTATATTAGTACTATAAGCTTGATAATATAATGTGACGTCTAAAATTTTGTACCAACCTGTTCTTGTAATGCTTTGGGCCACAACTTAAAAGCCCTCCTAAACCATCTTCGGGCCGCAGCCCAAACTCTAGTGAAATAAGCTCTAGATTGCTTATGGGCCTAGGCCCAATCCTAAACCCATTTCTGTCGGGCCACAGCCCATCCACGTATCATAGGTCTTCGGCTAAAATTTAGTCGGGTCGTCAAATAAAACTCGAGGTGTTTAATCGGAAGTCAAAATATAAACTTAACTATTTCCCGCGAATTCAAAATCTTCTACTTTGAGGTAAATATATTTGTATCGACAAGAAAATAAGTGTAAAAGCCTTATTACCATGAAACAAATGACTAACAATGCAATATACATAATAAAATTGTACGTCAAGATTATCTTCAATATGTTCAAATAAACATAGTTATGCCAAGTAACTAGTAGCCGTAAATGACAAAGGTTATGAACAAATTTTGTTAAATAAATAGAGATCACTATATCATTTTATCATTCATTAAATTTGGAAGTCTTCAAATTTAACTCAAGTATTTTCTAAATACAATTAGAAAATAAATAAACTAATATTGATTTTGACAATAATAAAATGTGTCAACATAAATAAGTATATATACATTTATATACCTACTAGTAAAACTTTTTAATCATTGTTACAAACTAAAGGTTGCTTTAAATACTATTATAAAGACAATATAAATTGAACTATTTTAAGAAAGTGATACTTAAAACAATGAACTAAAACATTGCCCTCCTTATCTAGGTCGCGTGTCGGTGCAGCTTCACAATATTCACTAAATCCCACTTTTGGATTGCCTATTTGCTAAGGTGAGTTTATAGCCCCACTTTACTCTTATTTACTGGTTTTATAAAACTTTGGGGTGAGAAACATGCAAAACTCTTTTCGGACCTGAAACTGAAAACACTATTACGTGAAACAACCTTGACTCCCAACTATGCTACCGTTAGTTCCCTTTGGGGAGGCGCGATTGTTATGAATAGATCTATTGGGGATGACACCCCCGTTCGAGTTTGACCGGATAGGCAAACGTCGAGCGCATATCGTATCGATTACGAGTGTACTGGAAATACACTTGCTGGGCCTTTATGTATCATGCTTCTAGATGCATGCACACTGTCGTAGTTTCGGTTGCATGAACTTGGTACTAGCGTAATAGCCTTTTTGCATATAGTGTCATTCACGGAGATGCTATATGTGCAACTGTGGTCCAACTTGATTTCTTAAACTTAAACCTATGAACTCACCAACCTTTGTGTTGACATTTTAGCATGTTTTTCTCAGGTTTACTTATTGGCGTGGGCAATGGCAAAGGCATTCGTTGAAGACTGGCGTCCGAAGTGTTTCCAAACATTTTAATACAAATTTTTATGGGACAACATATATTTTTATGGGCTTTACTTCCGCACTTTGAAACAATGATGTAAAACTAATTCTTAAATTAATATATCTTTTCAAAATGGAATAGAATTTCCATTCTTTATTACCTTGTGTTGTGTATATTGATTTAGTAGCACCCCATGACCCGAACGCTTTCGCTGTGAAATTTTGGGGGTGTTACAACTACACAACACGTATCCCAAAGGAGATTCACTCTTTATTACAACATCAACAAGGATATCAATATCCTTTGACCCAAACTAATCTATCTTGTACATCGATGCACCTTATCGAATGTACACCCTTGGCATCTTTCACTAATGCCTTTGACACGAACCTTCGGCACCCTTCACTAATGCCTTTAAGTCTAACCTTCGGCACCCTTCACTAATGCCTTTAACACCAAACTTCGACACCTTTCACTAATGCCTTCTACACGAACCTTCAACACCATTCACTAATGTCTTCGACTCGGACCTTGGGCACCTTTCACTAATGCCATCAACACAACACTTCTATGGAGGAAGAAAGAACTATCAACAAGAGAACTTCAGTAGTCTTGATGATGACGAAGCTTAGCAACTCATGGATTTGAGCTTGCTCGACTTCAAGAGGTGGTGATCTCGCCTTTAAGAGGAACCTAGAGAATCACAAAAAAAACAAGCACAAACTACATAGAAAGATCCTTTGGATATGAGGTTAGAGAGTTTACAATACTTAGGAGAAAGTATGTGTGGAAGTGGCAACTTGCAATGAAGAAATGGCTCACTATTTATAGACAAAACTTCACTACTGTCCCACGGATCCCTTTGCTTGAGGGATCCGTCCAGTGTATTCATGGGATTCCGTAGGACGCTCCCCCTAAATGGGTTATGGGTCATGGATCATGGGTCATGGGTCATGGATATAAGTCTTGAGTGGCCTCCAAGGTACAATGTATCTAGACATTGAGTCATGGGTCTTGAATCATGATCCATGGATAATATCCAACTATGACTTCATGCATGATTTCATGCAATGGGTCATGGATCATGCTCCATGGGTATGGGTCATGGACTTTTGGGTTTTTCCCAACTACATTCAATGTATCAAGTCAATGGGTCAACTACTTAGATTTTTACCCATTACATTACCCATTACAATACATACTAAGTATGTATATAAGTATATGTAAACACTAGTTGTTATACATATGCATTTCTATAATATGAAAATACTATTACTTGTTTGGCGTTTTATATGAAAATGTAAGTGTGTTAGTAAACTATAGGCTCAAACTATTTATGTATTTTATTTGTTTCGTTAAAATGATTTTACGTTTGTTATCGACAAAACATTAGAGTATCGTAGAATATAAATAAACGTTTTTACGGCTTATTTGTATTAACAAGTACCCAAAATATTAATTGTAGATCGACTGGCATGAGAGCCTAGTAATTTATTAACGGCCTCTGGTTCGGCAATAGTAAGCTGCATATGTTGGTTGAAAGAAGATAAAGCGTTTGGTGTTCATGATAGGAGGATTTAATAGTGTCTAAATATATGAGTTGGCGTACCTATGCAAAGTTGTGCGCCACGATAATTTCCACGCACGTAGCGGACGAACACTGCAATTATACCTTGCAAAATAATAGAGGTAGCAAAGGTTAGCGTGACATAAAGCATCTACCATATGACATGCGTCGGCCCATATACAGTTTATGTTAGCTTATCAGATGAGCTTAATAGATTATAAGCTTATGAACTGAAATAAGGTACAAACTCCAATTTAAAAGCTCCTAAGCCATTTGCTTAAGCGTATTTTTGTGGTTATGAGCTTGGGTCAATTCGTCTTAAGTTTCATAAGCCCATTTTTTTCAGGCTATCATGAACTTATGGGCTTAAATAAGGTTATTTTGAATCATGATAAGCTTATGTGATAAGCTTATCTAACCCCATTAGTTTGAATAGAAAACATGGGATAACGAAACAGCAACAGAGTTCACATAAGCTCATAAGTCTAAAAATAAGCTTAAAAGCATGAGCTCCACAAACGGAGGTTTTTGAAAAACTATAATCTAAACCAAACAGTAAAACATCATTTTAACAAAATATGTTCCATGGAATCCTATTTTCAGGTTTTATTATTATTAGAACTATTAATATTTCTTTTGGGCTTTTAAATTTATTACGTCACAAAACTAACTGTATCTATTAATAATAAAGTAAAACTCAAATATCACTTAACGAACAACATATTAAGAAAAAAAAACATAAACAAATACCTTACTCCGACCAAGAACACAACTTACAGCAGTATTATCTTCTTTCCGTTGGTCTGGACTACATCAAATAAGCAAACGCAGGAACTATTTTGTAGGCATAATCAATAAGAATGACTACTTCCAAACACCTCTTAAATTAAGTTTAAGTCAATTGAAAGAAAACAACAACAATATAATTGAAATAAAATGTAACAAACATAATACCTGGCTACCATAACCTTTAAAACAAACTCAATTGTCGGCAGCACCATCTTCACCCAGCAACCTATTAAAAAAAAGAACAACCCATTTTAGAGAAATAAACTCTAAAAAAATCCTTCGCATCCGTTTAACATACATCATAAATTTGTAAAGAGGATTGTTTGGCAGGGAAAGTAAAAAAGGTACGTTATAAGTTATAACCACCAATAACAGTAATTTTCCATAGATTAAATGCTTTTATAACAAAACACAACAACATCACATTAGTATATAAAAAAGTATTTGATCAAATTAAAAAACCCTAAAATCTAGTGTAGAAAAATCAAAATCTTGAAATTAGGGTTTATAAACTTACAAAGTAGATTAGGAATCTCAATTCTGAATTTTTAGATTACACGATGGCGTTGAATCAGATGCTGAATCTTGTAAAACATGTAGGTTATTTTGTGAACATGTATTAAAAAATAAACCCTAAACTATTACAAACTGAATACAATATATTAAAAGCACAACAACAACATCAACAGGGTATGAAACTACCTGCACCGCTAATACTACTGCGACCGTGGCCAACGACCATGTCTATTGTTTAAACTTTACGCGTTGCGGCAACGACGCTGCAATATGTATAAAACAAAAATAATTAACATATTTGAAGACGTATCTGAAAATCAATTTCATAAACGCCAGCCTACCACGTGTAGATATATTGTCGCGATATTCATCATATATTGATTGGTATAAGCGAATCCAATGTCCCTTACATCCTTTGATAAATGATTTTGAAGAAAAATCGCAGATTTTCTAATATCAGTTTCCTGAAACATAAATATCATCCATAAGAACAACAAAAAAAATAAAAATAAAAAATAACAATATCGTAATAAAAAAAGAACGATGCACAATAAAGTTGTATTCGAACCTTAAGAGTTTCCACAAACTAACCCATCAGTTGAAGTTGTCTTAATGACTTGTAGAACACCAATTTCGACTGCCATATGAATATCTAAATCCATATCAATATCTAAACCCTAAATTCATAATCAAGATAGAACTTACATCAAACATACCAATCGCAGCTTCTCCATTAGTCCTAATCACAACAACCCCCTCATAAATTTCCCTTAAGGTCTCGTCCAAATTCCGACAGCCACAAACAAAAGGAAATCAACCCCAATAACTTCCAATATTTGACCTTGAACACAAACACCAAATAATAAACAAATTTACTATAATCCCTGGCAAGAATGAAACACAAAACTCGTTTTCATCTGTTGCAACATGTTGAGGCGAAAGGCAGTTGTTAGGTGTGTATGGGAAAAACCTGGAAGATTAGAGGCGGTGATGTTATCAAAGTCCTGGAAGGTAACGTTTGGAAAACGCAAAAAACGTAAGAAAATCAAACCTGATGGTGGTGAAGATGAGATCGAGTTTTGGGCGGTGGGAGTATGTGGTCTAAGGTGGTGAGGTTAGATCCAACAATAAAGTACTCCGTATTTGTTATGAAAAACTATTTCTTTATTTCACTGTACTCGAGACTCCCTCCTATAATATGTACCTGAATTATATTTTAATAATAATATTTTATTAATATTTGGATGGTAGAAACTCCCTCCTAGACGAAAAAACATTTGTTTATAATGTTGAGCACCGTGCCTTCGAGAAATGTATTATAAAGATAATTTTTTGTCACATTCTTTCGCTATTTTTCTTTCTCATCTATAAGTTTTGTCACTATTATTTCTGTTAGATATTATTTTTAAAATTAAAAGTAATTTTTTAATTAAACACTTTTTTAATATAACATTTCTCTCATTTTCTTTTAAACCTATCCGAATCCTAATTTTATACTAAACACACTCTAAGTAATCGGATTTTATCTTTACGATCTGCAACTAATCAGATTTTATCTTTACCATTTTAATTTAGAAATAGTGAACACTTATAGACCATGGAAAATGATTTTAAAAGGATATTTTGTTAGATATAGGATTTCACAATCACATCAAACCATGATTCACAAGAGGCGTACAATATAGATTTTAGAGAGAGAAAGTTGAAAGGTTTTGGGAACTTAGTGAGAGAAAGTAAAAGTATTATTATGAGCTCCAACCCTCTACCTTGGGAGGTAGAGGGTATTTATAGTATCTTACATAAACGCCACCTACGGGCTGTGGATCAGGCATATTGTGGGTAAAGACCAGTCCGTCCTCCACAGTATTACTTAACTAAATACTACCAAACATTAAATAACTACGACTACGAGCTTTCTAATGATTACATATACTTGAGGTGACCGACACTTTAATAACTGGATTTACTGAATCCTAACAATCTCCCCCTAAGGGAGGTCACCTCAAATTACATTGAATACAAAACAGATATTACATTAAGATTGTTCTTGGATTCTTGTTAATGTTCCTTGCTCTGTAGCCCGTAGTCTTTGATTCTTCATTTTTGCATGTTTGGATAATCTAAGTGGAGGTCTTTAACTGATCCACGTGATAATGAGTTTTGAGCCAGCTTTGAGATCATCAGCTACCATAAATCTCTGACTCTTCCTTTGTAGTGTTGACATTATGTGATGTTGTGACTTTTGGACCGACATGCTCACATTCTGGATCATGATATCTTCTCATCAGAGTAGCGGAAGCTTTAGTTGATTCATGATATTTGCAGCAGCGTAGCAGAAGCATGGAGTGAAAATATCAGAGTCGTTGATGCACTTATCACGATATCTTTAGAAATGACTGTGTTGTGTGAGCATGCGGCTATAGATTGACCTCTCCATTCTGATCAGCTGCAAACGTCGGGTATACCTGCATACAACAGTTAGCAATAAAACACACGAAAGTGTCTTTGATCACTTTCGTTGAATTGAGGTACACGGCCCACAGTTCCCCGTTGATCAGTACAAGTACTGCCTGTGATCAGGTATAATTCCGAAGAATCTCCTTGACAGGGTTTCGTAGCTGCTCTAGCTGTTCTCAAACCGGAACGTCTTAAAGAAGACAACACGGAGTGAGTGAACCAGCGAATTTGAGATTCACTGATTGATGAAAAGAGATTTGAAAAACAATCGTGTACTGCTTAATAAAGTATTTTTGCAATACAACGAAGGTTTTAAGGAAAAACCAGTTATCAATCATAAACACCTTTTATTTTTGAAATATTAATACACAGTCGATGTGCTAAGAAAAATAATTTTAAGCACAACGACCGGTTTTTCAAAGGCATCCGTCAATCCATAACCTGAACCAGGATTGATTCATCATTTTGAATCGCCCCATTGTTTCTGTTCGGTTGTCACATGGTTGATCTATTGGATAGATCTCACATGCCACCTACCAAGAGCTTGTTTGATGTTGGCTCTAGAAGGCTTTCCATCTTCATTGTGAATATGTTTGCATATCACTCAGATGTTCTGGCAATACCACAAGGATAATGCGTAGGACTCTTAAGATATAATATCTCTTTCCACAATGTGTGAAACATAGAGTCTTCATTGACAGTGTCCTTGTAACACCCCAACCCGATAAGGGTAGAAGTACTACAAAATGGTGTAATATCAAAGCATACATAATGAACATAACAAAGCAGCGGAAGTCTTAAATAAATAATCAAAGGGAAAATCCAGCCAACACGGCTAAAACATTACATAAGTTCAAAGGAAAGCAAAGGAATAACCCAAGACATAAATAACATAATCCGAGTCTAATAATGTCAACATAATGAAGTAGAAACTAAGATGACTAAAGCCATAAGTCCGCATATCCGCTCATCACTCAAACCCATAGCTAAGAATCCCAGCATCTAGCTTAATTACCTGCCGCATGGAAAGAAAAGGCGGCTGAGCTTAAAAAGCCCAGTGAACAGATATATATAACAAACGAATAATCGAAGGTTAAGTAACGACGGTATCATAATCATAGTGTGCAAATGGGAATATCATAAGGCATAACAAAGGATAACGAATAGAAATAGAAATGAAAGGTCAGTCCTCAACCACGAGCCCATATCATATCAAACACATATCATATCATATCATATCAGTTGTATCCCGAGGGGTGACCTCGAAATACCATATAAAGGAGGGGAGACCTCAAATAACCATGGAGTGATCAACTCCCAAAAATGTGAAGACGCGGATTGCACCCGACATCATTCACCAAACAAAGCTCCAATCAGATTAAATCCCTCGAAACAAATCAAATCTAGGATGCATCCATACGCCCCCCAAAACATATAATGACCAAATCATATACATATAGTGAGCTCATAATCATATCAAAATGGGGACGGTGTACAACATCACTCGTGCACACTAGAGTCATGCCATTGGTGCATCAATGACACGGTCAGGTTACCTTCCTGACTAGGAAACATATTTTGGCTCGGGTATCAGACTGAAGGGTCAAAGCATATTCATATCATAAAGGTTCATATCATATTTCATATCAAAGTTTCATATCAAAGGTTCATATCAAAGGTTCATATCAAAGGGAGCATAGCAAAGTCATAGGGAAGCCCTAATCATGAGGCTTAGAGTACAACGTAACAGTTCAAACTAATATCGAAAGATGTATAAGAATCACGAGAAACCTTAGGAGATAAGGTCAGAATATCTGTACCTTATTCGAAGCAAGCAAATAATGAAAGTAAAGTCAAGAAATGAGATCAATCACGCCGCCCGGAACCTATATGAATTAGATAACGTTCTATAAGAATAAGATTACTCGATTAAGACGGCTTTCCATTTTTAGTAAGTTTCCCGTTTTAATAATCTTTCCATTTTAAGTAACTTTCTATTTTAGGAAACTTTCTATTTTAGGAAACTTTCTATTTTAGGCAGGTTTCTATTTTTAGCAACTTTCCATAATTAGCAGGTTTCCATAATTAGCAGGTTTCCATAATTAGCAGGTTTCTATAATTAGCAGGTTTCCATATTTAGCAGGTTTAGTCACTTATCTCAAGTTAATAATGAAAATAAGTATTATAATGCTTTAAGGATCATTTATGACAAGTTACAAAAGTTTAGGGTTTAAAATGTCAATATTACAAATTATAGGGTTAAAAGTGTAAATATAGCAAGTTTACTCATTTTACAAAATAACCCCTTAACTTTATTAAATCATGAATTACAAAACCCTAGTTTTAGATTATGATTATCATATCCGTTCTAACACATGTAGACTTGTTTAGCAATAGATTAAACGACCCCCATGAGATGTCATTTCAGTTCGAGACGCCCCATCCAAAACACATATAGTACGCCCCATATTAAACCAAAACAAGCCCTTAAATCATTTGTTATCAAATCCGTTAATCACATACGTATTCGTATAATTTCTCAAGCACATTAAACCCTTTATTGTTATACATATAATTCGACCTAAAGGAAGGCTAATTTTCAGTTTCATATTCATTTTATCATGTCACATATCATTCGAATAATATAAATCAAGATTCAATGTTTTATCATTTCATGTTCCATTATTTCATGTGATAATATAGTTATGATTTTAGGTGATCCTTTTTATCAAATAACAAGCCCTAGTTTTTTATATGCCACGAATTGAACAAAGGAAACAAAGAGAAGAGATTCAAGATGACGATATGTTACCCTTGTAGCGTGTACGAGACAAGAAACAAGAATCAAACTACAAAATCAAACCAAGCCTCCTCTTGGTTGTCCCCAAACCCACGTACACCATACAACACCCACGTACAAGCCTCCAACTCGACCCAAACACAATCACTACGATCACCAAACGGTTTCCCACGATCACGAGCATCCTAGGAACACCTTAGCTTTGAGGATTTCGGATTAAAGTGATGAAAATAAAGGTGTGCCGCCAATATGATGAGAGAAAAGGACTTAGGGTTTTTGTGTGTATTTTGAAAATGAAATGGAAATGAGATAATGAGGTTAAATGCAAATTGATATGATGAGGAATTTTAGGCCTAAATGGCCGGCCATAATGGGGCTCCAAAGACCATTTCATAACTTTCCTTGTTATCATTTCCACCATGTACATAGTCTTATTCCAAGTCTAGATTCGTAGTGTACAAGTTGTAAGGTTTAAATGTTATTTAGACTTTAATTATACAAGTTCTTTTAACGTATATCATAAGTTTATTATTTTCATAATGTGTATATTTTATCAATGATATAACTTGTTAAATGATGTTGACGTGTTTTCCGAGTTGGTAAAATTTTAAGTTGGAGGGCAAAATGGTCTTTTCACGCGATTTAGATTTTAGGGTTTTACAGTCCTAACGAGATTTATTGATGATCTCGTGGATCTAGACTCAATAGTGCATATTTGGTTCCTATGCCGGAGACTAGGGAGAGGGTCTCCTTCTTCAATATCAACAATCTCTAAGAGAAAGTCGATAGATTATGTAGGTTCCCCGTGAGAATGAAACAAGTCCTTTTAAGAGAAACTTGAGTGGCTTGGGAAGTTGTAGTGCAGTGTGTCACTGGGTCCCTGACATCTTGTCTTCAATACCGGTGTTACCTTAGTAAAGACCAGTAGCATATGTATTGAACCCGGTTTCTGCCCTAAGGTTGAATTATTGGAGGGCTATTTATTTTCACCCTTTTCACATTCATTTCTTTTTCATTCTTCAACCCCTTCAGTGCTTACCGAGACTTCATAACTAAAACCTTGTTGGGTTTATTCCAGTTCTAGCTCTATCTCAGTCCGCACTCTTCCCATATCTCACTTTTCTCCTTTTTTGATTATACCTAAGGACTTCTACACTATCTAGTGGATTGTCTCTGGGTAGATCCCTCCGGCTCTGGCGGGATCGTGGGAACGAATACTTAACCTAACCATCCTTATATCACCATACATAAAGTAAATATGGTCGGTCTTTTTGGTATTGTTCATCTGCCATTGGAACCAATTGAAAATCAATCCAGATATTTGTGATATATTATCAAAGCATTTTGTACCTGAATTGTTTTTGATATTTTTAGAAAAAGAGCTCCCCCTCAACATGTGCATCGTATATTTGAGATCATTTTGGTACATGGAGGCAAGAGGAAGAATTCAATTCATTGATTAACATTTTCTAAAAATATCGACATCTCTTTCCCGATAATGATTAGTATTTTTCATACTTAGTTAAATATATTTTTGGGAAAGGATGTGATTTAAAAAAATTGCTCCCCCTCAATATGTGCATCGAGATTTGAAAGTGTTTTGCACATATTAGGGAAAACCTGCACTTTGGAACAAATCAATCACGTTTCAATCCCTTTTTTTTGTTTTTTTTGTTTGATATAGATGCTCCCCCGTAACATGTGCATGGAAAATTTGAAATCGTTTGGCACATGTAGGGAAGAGAGTTTTCAAAACACTTATAAAACCATTTATCGAATTATCAGTTTAAATCCAATTTAAATCACAAATTCTCCCCCGATCACAATTTTTAAATCATTTGAGATTTGTGATCTCTATAGATTGAAATTGTTTTTGAAAGCTTTTGAGGAGAATTGTGACTTGCTTGTGAAAACATTTAACCGATAAGGATCAAATTTGAGACTTTAAACTCCAACGATGAAACATGCTTGAATATCTTATGAAAACATGACATAAGCCTTGGTTTGAACGAATTGTATGACAAATAACCTTTTGATTTAATTGAAATTATTCTCCCCCTCAATCAATGACATAAGTTGTTGATTGAGAGATAGAGATTTTGACAAATGTCAAGTCCAGATGATTTTCAAAATTTGAGACCTAGTTATTTTTCAAAGCTATTGATTTTCATTAGATAACAAATATTTTTTCAGAAGAACTTATAGAAGGAAAAATATTTGTGATGGAAACATTTGTCTTATTGGTGACAAACATTTCATTTTAGAATCAGAGCATGAGATTTGAAAAATAAGATAAGGCATGGCTCTCTTCTTTCTTTAAAAACGGGTTATAGACTGAAATGACTATAAACCTTTGTTTTACATTCTCTCATTTTTTTAATAGATTTATGGACATTCGAACAACATATAAAGACCCGTGTCACTCTTTGAATGACAGCACAAAGACCGTAGATATTATCGAATCAAGAAAAACATGACAGAATGACAATATTTTTTGAAATGTTTCGAGTTTTTCAAATTTTTATGGATTTTTGAAAGTTTTATATTTTTCTATTTTCTTTTTGAAAAAATATTTACAAGAGATGGATGAAGAAAAACTTTTACTCCTCGTCTTCCTCTTGAAGACGTTTGAGTGTTTCTGGTTGTAGACTCTTTAGACCAAGTCGTGGAAGGATAAACTCAAAACGTTCTCTAGGAAGAGCTTTGGTGTAGATGTCTGCTAACTGGTATTCAGTCCTAACAAAATAAAGTTCCACCACACCGTTCTCCACTTGTTCCCTGATGAAATGATGTCGAATGTCAATATGCTTTGCTCTTGAATGTTGAACGTTGTTGCATGAGAGAGCAATGACACTTTTGTTATCACAATACAGAGGGATTTTATTGAATTCAAAGCCATAGTCAGATAATTGGGATCTCATCCATAGGATTTGAGCGCAAAAGGATGACATGGCTATGTATTCAGCCTCTGTAGAGGATATAGATGTACTCATTTGTTTCTTTGAAGACCAGCTCACAAGCTTATCGCCCAAAAATTGAGCACCTCCTGACGTGCTTCGACGTGTATCTTGACATCCTGCATGATCAGCATCTTCATAGGCTGTTAGTGACATACCGGTGTCCTTCGGGTACCAAAGTCCCATATTGATGGTTCCTTGGAGATACCGAAAGACCCGTTTAACCGCTTCAAGGTGCTTTTTGGTAGGCTTAGCCTGGTATCTAGCACACATGCATACAACGAACAGAATATCAGGTCTACTGGCTGTGAGGTACATCAGGGATCCAATCATACTACGATATTTCGTTTGATCTACCATGATCCCTGAGTGGTCCTCATCCAGTTTAGTATGCTCTATCATTGGAGTGTCAACAGAGTCACAAGAATCAAATCCAAATTTCTTTAAAATCTCATTTGCATATTTAGATTGATTAATAAAAATGCCTCCGGGACTTTGTGAAATTTGTAATCCCAAGAAAAATGACATTTGTCCCATCATTGACAATTGAAATTTGGAGCCCATCTCCTTAGAAAAACGGTCACATTCATTGGGGTCAGTCGAGGCAAAAATAATATCATCAACATAGATTTGAACGTGAATTAAATGTTTGCCTGACCTTCTGGTGAACAATGTTGGATCAACTGCTCCTTTGCTGAATCCAGTAGATAGAAGAAACTTTGATAGCTTATCATACCATGCCCTTGGAGCTTGCTTCAAACCATAAAGAGCCTTCTTCAAGCGATATACATGAGTAGGATGCTCTGGATTCACAAAACCTTCAGGTTGGCTGACGTATACGACGTCTTTAAGATCTCTGTTAAGAAAAGCCGTCTTTACATCCATCTGATAGACTACCATATTCTTACTTGCAGCATTAGCCAGGAAGATTCTGATTGCCTCGATACGTGCAACTGGAGCAAATGATTCTTCAAAGTCAATACCCTCCTCTTGACGGTATCCTTTTGCAACCAATCGAGCATTGTTATTTAATACATCACCATGCTCATCAAGTTTTACTTTGAAGATCCACTTTAGAGCAATGATCATAGCACAGCCAGGAGCAGGTACTAATTCCCATACATCGAGTCGATCAAACTCATGAATTTCTTCTTGCATGGCATTGAACAAGCTATCTTCATTCATGGCAGTTTTAACGTCTTTTGGTTCGATCTTAGAGAGTACGGAGTTGAAGAAGCACCATAAGGCATCAGTTACAAGTTGTTTACGAGTGGATACTGGACGAGAGGGGTTCCCAATGATGTTGTCCAATGGATGGTCGTGTGTCCATTTTCTAAGGTGTTTGTGTGGTTGTTGTTGAGGAACTAAAGTAGCAGAGTTTGGATCTCCTGTTGAAGATGGTTCTGGAGTTGGTTCAGGAGAAAAAATATTTTCAAATGGAGCATCTTCTGGAGTAGCAAAAGGGTTTTCATTATTTGTAACTGCAGCAACATTTCCATTGTGTACATTCGAAGATTGATGACTTGAGACTGATGAAGAGTGATCTGCAGTAGACGCTTCATGAGACAGTGACACAGAGATGGATGGATTGAGTGTGTTGTTTGGATTAGGATCAGCTTCTGATGAAGTGGTTGAGTGGATATTGTCTTGAGATTCAAAGTATTCATCAAACATTGGATTAAACAACTTTTTCAAATCATCTTCCGAAAGGGGTACATATGAACATGCTGGTGAGGGATTTTGTACAAGAGAAGAACTAATGGGACTACTTAATGAAGATTGAAATGCGGGTCTAGAACTTGATTGTCCTGGAGCCATTTTCCCGGACAGCTCATCGAATGTAACGTGAATAGTTTCCATGATATCTCGAGTTCTTTTGTTATAGATTTGGTAACTGTTGGGTTTTAGGTTCCTCTGAACATGAATTATTCTAAGTGTTGGAACCTCGGACAGAGTTAATGAAACCACGGACAGAAGAATGAATCCACTGCTGATGTGAAACCGCGGCTAGTAGTAATATAGAACCACTTCTAATGTATTGTAAGCACTGCTAGTTTTGTATAGTCGGTTTAATATTTTGTGTTAGATAAATATGGAAAAGATATTTATCTTGTAGGTTACGTATTGTATTATGTAAAGGACTCCTTAGCCTATAAAAGGAGGTCCTAGGTTAGATTAGATATACGTATGTTTTATATCTAAGGTCGATACACTTCAAGGTTGTAAAACCCTAATACTGGTTAGAGTATTCGTATTAATAATAATATTGAGGTGTTGAATGTTTATAGTTCTTCTTCTTAAGATTAAGTATTAAATTCCGCGTGATACTTAATAAATCTGATAAGATCGTTTATGAGCTCAGCTAGGGATAACAATAACATATACATACGCAACGGAATAATAAAGAACATCAATGTTATTGCTAAAGGTTTTCATTCACTAACACTAACTAACCTTAGACGTTTATAGGAACACGTCTACTAACTAAACTAATAACTAAACTAATAACCTAGACGTTTACATGAACATATGCCTAGGACACACACACACACACACCTTTAGTCGACTACATCTTGGAAGACTTAATTAAAACCTACACCCCATGTCCTCTTTATATACTAGAGGATTAGGGTTTACAAATCTCTACTAAGGACTAATAAATAAAACTTCTTTTGCAAGCAAGTCCTTCCATCTTTTTGTAGGTTTCCTTCTTGTCATATTAAGTCCCTCTTGTTTCATTCTTTTTGTCTTATCAACTCAAACGTATAATTCCCAACAATCTTCCCCTAGTTGATAATGACAAAACCATTCTTGAACGAACTTTCCTAGACGAAGTAGAGAAATTGAGATCAGGGATCTCACCATGAATGAAACAAGTATGTCTTCCTTTGTCTTCCTCTTAACCCATGCCATGCCACTTTGAAAAATTTGCAGTACTTTCAAATTCGTAAACTGCAGTACTTTGAATCAGAGCTTGTGTGGAAACTCTGACTAGGAAGAAATCCTACTTCAACAAAATTCAAGATGTCGACTGAAGCTGTTCCACCACCCTCAATCACCTCACTCAGAATTCCAATAATTAAGAAGGAAGGTACTACTGAGGGACACACAGTACTTTCAACAAAAAGTGAATCTGATGTTTTTGTGATACAAGAAAATGCTAATAATCTGGTGAAAGAGATTTATGTTGAAAAACCAGAAAGTTTTGAAAATCCACATGTTAAAGATCAAAAGATAATTTTGGATCATCATTTGAAAGATAGTGGAAATTACATACTCAAAGAATTTGAGTTTGTAACTCCACAAGGGGAACACAAGTCAGTAATGGCTTGGGTTCCTAAAAGTTACTAACTCTTTTCTTTGTGTGCAGGGCAACCCAGAAGAGGAGCTTAAAGATCATCTTATTGTGGATAGTGGTTGCTCTGGAAGTATGACAGGAGACAAAGAGATTCTGTCTGATTTTAGAAATATTAGTGGAGGAAGAGCTGCATTTGGGAATGATCCCAATGGAGGAAAGATTACTGGCAAAGGAACTATCAAAGCAGGGCTTATTGACTTTGAGAATGTTAGATATGTAAAGGAGCTTAAGTTCAACTTGCTCTCAGTCTCTCAAATTTGTGATAAAAAGCATCCTGTGTTATTCACTGACACAGAATGTCTCATCCTTTCCTCTGACTTTAAACCTGTTAATGATGACATGGTAGTACTTAGAGTACCAAGGACAAATGATGTGTATAGTTTAGACATGAAGAGTCTACATTCTTATGGAAGAGCCACATGTTTGGTGGCTAAAGCAACATCTGAAGAGGCACATCAATGGCATAGAAGATTGGGCCATGTTAATTTCAAGAACATCAACAAACTGGTCAAAGGCAATTTAGTTAGAGGTTTACCTTCAAAGACTTACAAGAATGATCAATCATGCTTGGCATGCAAGAAGGGTAAACAACACAAAGCTTCCTGCAAGAAGCTTGAGGAAAGAACTATTAGAGAACCATTGGAGCTGTTACATATGGATTTATTTGGACCTGTCTTTGTGGCAAGTTTAAATAAGAAAAAGTACTGTTTGGTTGTTACTGATGATTGTAGTAGATTCAGTTGGGTTTTCTTTTTGGGCTTTAAAGATGATACCTTTGATGCTATTCAGACACTGATTATAGCACTTGAAAACCAATTAAGACTCAAGGTTAGAGGTATTAGATGTGATAATGGAACTGAATTCAAGAACAAGCCTATGGATGACTTTTGTGCAAATAAAGGCATAAAGAGGGAGTTTAGTATTGCTAGAACACCACAGCAAAATGGTGTTGCAGAGAGGAAGAATAGGACTTTGATTGAAGCAGCAAGGACAATTCTAGCAGATTCCCATCTACCTATTCAATTTTGGGCAGAAGCTGTAAGTACTGCATGCTATGTACTTAACAGGGTCTCTGTCACCAAACCACAGATGAAGACACCCTATGAATTACTGATGGGCAATAAACCCAACATTCATTTTATGAAGCCTTTTGGATGTCCTCTTACTATTTTGAACACCATTGATAATCTGGGGAAGTTTGATGGCAAGTCTGAAGAAGGTTACCTATTGGGCTATTGTACCAACAGCAAAGGCTTTAGAGTCTACAACAGAGTTACTAAGAAGATTCAAGTTTGTCTACATGTTCAGTTTTTAGAAGATCAAGACAATGAGAAAGGTAAAGGTCCTGATTGGATGTTTGATCTTGAGATTTTATCTCCTTCAATGAATTATGTTCATGTTAGAGAAGAAAATCAACCTTTGCACAATGGAGAAGATATACAATATGTTGTTCATGGAGTTCATATTAGATCTGATGCTGTTCCTGATAAAGGTCCTGTAAGTCCAAAACAAAGTACTGTTGTTCCTAAACAAAGTACTGATTCTCCAAACCAAAGTACTGTTGCACCACAATCCTCATTATCTGCTGAGGATCAATCTATTCAAGAGGAACTTAATCAGATGCTTCTTCAAGATGTATTAGCACATTCTTACACTGATGAACAAAGGAGAGCTTATGAAGAGGCAAAGAAGACCAAGACTGCAGAATACTCTCACAGTACTTTGGACAGTACTTTCGACCACAGTACTGCTGCACCTGTTGACAGTACCTTAGATGATTTGGATGATCCTACCATGCCTGGATTAGAAGAAAATGATGATGAGCTTGAAGATGAAGGTATTTTCTCAGATCTCAATGAAGGAGCTGATTATACTAACTTGGATGATACATATGAAGTTCCACAGTCACCAATCTTACGGATTCATAAGAATCATCCAACTGATCAAATTATTGGTCCTTCTACTTCTGGAGTTATGACAAGACACAAAGCTAAGGGTTTCACAAAACCTCACAATGCTTTACTTAGCTTTGTGTATAAACAAAACAGGCTGAATCATAAGGACCATCAAACCTGCTTATTTACTTGTTTCATCTCTCAAGAGGAGCCCAAGAATATTGCTCAAGCTTTGACTAAAGAAAGCTGGGTTGAAGCTATGCAGGAAGAACTTCTTAAATTTAAACTTCAAGAAGTTTGGGTTTTATGTGATCTTCCAGATGGGAAGAGAGTTATTGGAACCAGATGGGTTTTCAGAGTAAAAAGAGATGAAAGAGGCAATGTTATTAAAAACAAGGCAAGGTTAGTAGCACAAGGCTACAGACAAGAAGAAGGAGTCGATGGAAGTTCTTGATTCATGTACTGCTCCATTGCATAAGTTCTAAAAGTACTTCTTGGGAGCAGTTTGGGTCAAATATAGCATCTGCAGTGGTTGGATTAGCTACCAACAGAGTGTTTAATTTTTCAAGGCTTATTTTGGATGGGATGCTTTCACATATATCATCTGGGTCAAAATGGTTGATGTACCCAAGGTTTGTACAGGTTTTCTTAAACAAGCAATTGGCTGATGTTCCAAAGCCTACTGATTTGTTACCTGTCATTGTGCAACAAGCCAAAATATTTACATTTATGGCTTGGCGAAGTGATTTGTTCAGAGGTGGAGATATTCCATTGACTACTATAATGATGGAAGTTGTTCAAGCTGTACGTGATGAAGCTGGAGAGGATGAGGAAAGTGAAGGTACTGATTCTGTACACGGTACTGCTTCACAAAGCGCTGCCTCTCAGAGTGCTGCTTCTCAAAGATCTGCATCACCAAGTGCTGACACACAAGGTACTGCATCTGCAAGTACTGCTTTTCATGAAGGTACTGCATCTTTACAGGGTAATGTTTCTCCAAGCCCTGAGGTTCAAGAAGAGATTGAAAGATCACCTACTCCATCTACACCACGATCTGTTCCTGTTTCTCAGTTAGAGGGACATTCACATATTCAAGGAGAAGATCCTTATACTATACCTCGTGCAGGTTTATCTTTGGATAATTATGCTTTGACTAGGGAGATCGTTAGGTTGCAAAAGACTACTAAGGTTCAAGCTAAGCAGATAAAGAAATTGAAGAAAAAGTTTAGAAGGCTAAAAATTTTTGTCTGGCCTTTGATTAAAGAATTTCGTATCTGGTTTAAATCAACGAAGAAAGCGCAAAGGCAGTCTCAGTTAAGTAAACCCAAAAAGGTTTCTAAACCATCTTCTGTCAACTTGGGGAGGAATTTAGAAAAAGAAAATTTGAAAGAAGATGTTACGAAGAAGAAAGAACCTGAAGGTACTAAAGAAAAGATTATTTCAGATACTGAGGAACAAGAAGAACAAGTTCGAGTTCAAGGTACTGATGATCAAGGTACTGAACATCAAAGTGCTGCTTTTCAAGATACTTCTAGGCAAGAGGTAATAACACCAAGAGTATTGAATTTTGAAGAAGAAGTTGGTCCTTCTACAACTGTTATACAAGAAGAGGAGGAAGCTACATTAAAACCTATTCATTCTGCAAGTGATGATGAGTTCATTGCTACAATTTTAGGAGATTTGTCACAACCTAGAGGAGGTGTTACTATTAGAGATGTACAAGAAGAAGAACAACAAAGAACTTCTCAACCTGCAATTGATCCTAAAGATAAAGGGAAAGGTGTTCTGGTTGAAACCAAGAAAAAGAAACTAACTTTGGCAGAACTTAGAGCAATTGAAGTTGCTAGGAATGAAGCTGTAGCTAGAAAAGTTCAAGAAGAATTAAATGCTAAAGATAGAAAAGATCAGGAAGCTCAAGAAGCTCAGAATAAAGAAGCAGCTCAAAAGGTACAAGATGAATTAGATGCTGAAGCTGCTGAACCATTACAATCACCTGTTCCAGTTAGATTTATGCCAAGACTTAATAAAGATAAAGACAGAAATGCTATGATGGCTTATCTGAAAAGTCAAGGGTATAAAGGATTGCAGAAGTTTAATTATTTTGAGATGAAAAGATTATATGATGCTGCTAGGGAGGATTATAAGAAAGATGTTGCAGGCATCAAAGATTTTAGAGAAGAAGCTACCTGGACTGAAGCTGAAAGAAAGAAGAGTTTGAAAAGAAAAAGGAAAACTGAAGTTACAGATGTTCAGTTTTCAAAGAAAGAAAAAGTTGAATTAAGATCTGAGACTAGTGATGAATTAAAGAATTATCTCAGAGTGGTAGATTTTGATTATACAAAGGAAGATGATGACATGAAGATGAACAGATCAAAGATTAGTGTTTTTGAAGTTGTGAAATCCAAGAATGGAGATTACATGATTTTTCATAAAGAAGATGAAAGCTTCAAAGTTTTCAAAAGGCTATGGGATATACTGCACATTATAAATAGAGTAGATCTATTCTACTTATATCATGTTGTGAAGGCTTACTTTGAAAATAATCCATTAGAAGGAATTGGTTTCGTTTTACATGGTGATCTCATAACTATATGGGAAACTGAAGAAGAGAGCACTGATGATATTTGGAAGAATCAAGAAAGCTGGGAAATTGTTTGCTGGAGATTCTTTGAAGAGTCTGGAGTTCATGTTTTAGAGCTGGAAAATGGAACAATGATACACATGTTTACAGAAAGAAGATACCCTCTCACAGTCGAGCTCATGAGAAGAATGCTAGAGCATGGATTGGAAGTAGAAGAGGATAATGAAACTGCTTGCATGGTTATCAACTTATTTATCAACTGGACTACTATTGCTGAAGATGATCAATAACTGGTATGAATTTTATTTGAATAAATACTTTTTGATAAATCAGTACTTTTATTCAAAGTACTGCTGATCAGACAGTACTTTCATCAAAGTACTGTTTGCAGAAATAAACCAGTTAAATGAATTTTAGAAGAAACCTTTTGCTAAGTAATAAATATTTTGAAATAAAGGTTGAATAAATGGTTTTTGTGATGATAACATCAATAGGTTATCAATCCACCATGGTTACAAAAGGATTGACTAATCCATGAGCAAACGGCTCTGGTAAAGATATATCAAATCCGTTTTTAGTTGACAACTTGCTAATAAGTTGGATCGTAATCAACTCACCATATCAGTAATGTAAAGAGTTGGCTAGCCCATAAGAAAATGGCTTGTGGTAAAGGCTGTGGAAAAACCATTATTGGTAATTAGTTCACCATTAGATAGAAGAACTAACTAGTCCATAAGGGTACAGCTTTTGGTAAAGACAAATCAAATCTGTTGATAGCTGGTGGTTTGCTAAAAATCATATGGTTATCAATGAACCATGGTCTTACACACCAAAACATTTGGCTACTCCAGAGATAATGGCTTTGGTAAAGAGATCTAAATCCATTAAATTTTCAATGATTCACTTGGAAGTGATGAGAATAGTATGCAACTTAAACTGAATTAATGTACAATTTGTCATATGTTGCTATGTTGCTGAAAAGATGGAGCTTGCTGAATGCTGTTGTGAAAAGAACAATTCTAAGAGATACTTTGACAAGCACAGATACTACAGAGATACAATCTAAAGACTAAGAAACAATCCGTTTTTAAAGATGAAGATGTTAAAGATATATTCACAAAGGAACTTGAAGTCAAGCAAGTAGAATTCAAGTTAGGGGAGGATTGTTGGGATATGAAAGTGCTGAAGATATGAAAGTACTGTAAACTGTAAAGTACTGGAAGAAGTCAAAGAGTCAAAGTACTGCTAAAGACAAAGTCAAAGTACTGCACTATGAAGTCAAAGTACTGCAAGAACAAAAGAACTGTTATATTCGTTTATGGAAAGAATTGTATTCTATGTTTAGATTACTTGTCGTACAAGGTTACAAATTGTAAACCGACTAGGATATCCTTGAGCCTATAAAAGGACTCCTAGATTGGTATTAGAGGTACGATTCCAAAAAAGAGTTTTAGAGTTTACGAATTAGTGTTTTAGAAAAAAGTTCGATTATCTTAGAGTTGTATTAGAGTATCTACATAATAAGCAGATTTAGAGTTTATAATAAAAGTTATTCTTACTAGGATCGTTTTTATAAAGGATCGTTTGCTCAACTAGGATCAACAGTAACCCTTCTTGTTTGATGCATAACCCACAAAAACTCCAATGTCTGCTTTAGCTCTTAATTTACCTAAATCTTGTCCTTCATTTGTTGGATAGCACAAAGCACCAAACACATGAAGGTAGGAGAGATCAGGTTTTCGTTGATGGACAAGTTCATATGGAGTTTTTCCATGAGTGGTGTGAATGAGAGAACGATTTTGGGTGTAGCATGCAGTGGCAATGGCTTCTGCCCAAAGAAACATTGAAACCTTTGAATAAATTAGCATAGTTCTTGCAGCTTCAACAAGAGTTCGATTTCGTCTTTCAACTACACCATTTTGTTGAGGCGTGCGTGGAAGACTTCTTTGATGACTGATTCCAATGCTTTCATAAAATTGACTTAGGTCTTTGTTAACAAACTCAGTGCCATTGTCTGTTCGAATAATTCTAACAATCTTGTTAAGTCGAACCTGCAGCTGCTTGATAAGTTTGATGATGACATCTGGAGTTTCATCCTTTGTCCTAAAAAACATAACCCACGTAAATCGAGAGTAGTCATCAACAACGACTAAAACATACTTCTTCCTATTTATTGTTTGCACTCTCATTGGTCCGCACAAATCCATATGAAGAGTGTGAAGAACCTCCATAACTGGGTTCGCAGGTTTGGGTTTGTGAGCATATTTTCTGCTTTTTCCCAATTGGCATGCTAAACAAAGATGATCTTTTTCATACTTTAGTCTGGGTAAACCTCTTACAAGGTCCTTTCTAGAAAGATTATTAATGGTGCCGAAGTTCAAGTGATTGAGACGACGATGCCATAACCATGACTTTGTTTTCGAGGCCTTTGACAACAAGCAGATTGGAGAAGACTTCATCATGTCATCGATAGAGATGGTGTATAGGTTTGTACCACGAGTTCCTCTTAAAAGTTCCACACCATCAAGTTCTCTAACGAAACAAGTATGTTTTCTAAAAGCTACCTCTAGATCGGAATCACAGAATTGACCAACAGAAAACAGATTATGACCAAGACCTTCAACATAATATACCCTGGAGATTACACTATAACCAACAACATAGTCTCCATAACCCATAATTGCACCGAAATGGTCGTTCCCGAATCTAACAGTCCCCGATGAATTTACTCATGAAGTTCATGAGCCGCGACCGGTCTCCAGTCATATGCTTGGAACAGCCTGAGTCCAAGTACCACAGAACGATTTGAACGACCTGCAGTTGAACACAGACAAAAATGGATAACTGGATAATTGGGATCCCCATGCAAGAATGGGTTCCATTTGGTTAGTAACATTGATTGGAACACCCACATCGGAAGTAGAAACAATGGAATCATCAGGGATAGATGCATTGCTAGTGTAAGTATTAGACCTATTCAAAGTATGTTCACTTTTTAAAGGAATAGTTCTACCATTAGGCATCCATTTCCTAATGGGCATTGACTTAGATAATTTAGGGCACAACTCATTAAGACTAAGCTTGCGGCCAGTAGGTATCCACTGATAACCTACATTACTAAATTTTCTTCCTGTGGGTTTCTAATGTTTTCTACCCTTCTTAACCTGATTGTTGGCATTAATGATTTTAGCTGGGTGTTTAACAGAATTAATCAAATCATTCACGCCACATTCATGATCAGTAATAGAAACCAAGCAATCATCATTACATGTTTTGCAGATAGTAGCAGAATTTGAATTAATTACAGTACGCTTATAGCTAATACTAGAATCAACACGATTCGTTTTATTCAACTCAAACTTAATGTTCCTAGGGTGGTCTTCTACTATCTTCCATTGCACACTTTTAGCTTGCGAGGTCCTATCTTGCTTTGTATTTCCTGGAGGCTTTGACCCGCTCGCTTTGGTGTCACTTTTTACTCCTGTAGAGGGAATGGGAACATTAGTTGGTTTTGCTACTTTTTGCATTTCAGGTTTAGAAGTGCTGGGATCTAAGCTACTTGAAGGCACATTAAAGTTCACTTTCTTAATACTGGGCATAGGATGGGTGGTATACTTAGCACTAGGCATAGAACAAGGCATCACAGCTTTTTTCTCACATAAGGATTTAGGACATGTTGCTCTTAAACATTCTAATAGCTCCTGAGATCGTTTGGCCTTAATGCAAGCAAACCTAATTTCACTATCAAGTGGCTTATTTATGAAATCCTCTTTTACAATCTCACGGAGACATTCTAGACTTTCCTTAAGGTGAGCGAAATAGTTAAGAAACACAAGTTTGTTATTTCTAAGATGAGGAGGAATGTATTTAACAGTCACAGTATATTTAGAGTCTGCAGATGACTTTGATGCAACATTCTCATTAAAGACAAGTGGCATTTTCCCTTTTACCTGACTCCTCAGATTCTCAATTTCCTTTTGTAAAGACGTTATTTTTTCGTTGTTCTTGTCACGAGTGACTTTCATTGAATCATATAACTCTTTAAAGTGTCGTTTAACCTTTTCATTTTCTTCTAGAAAACTCTCATTTTCCTGTTGTAAAACATTAACCAAGTTTTGAAGATGAAAAGTTTGAGAACACTGAGAATCTAAGGGAGGAGGCATTTGGGAGCCAGTCACATTGTTCTTTTCACCCTTTAATTGTGAAATTTGGGCTTTCAACTTTCTGATCGTGTTACAGTGAGCTTGAATCTGTTTGTCACGTTTGTTTATTTCAAAGACTGCATCAAACTCTGGAACATTTGAAGATGTCTTGATGTTTGAGTTTTTGACATTTTCTTTGATATGTTGATATTTTAGTTGTAAATTAAAATGTTCAACTTCTAGCTTAGAAAAATGTTTTACCAAATTATCATGATCATCCTGATCAATTTGATCATTTAGTTTTGAGTTTTTGTTTTCAAGCTCAATGACACGATCATGGGAAACTTTCAAAGCAACATATAACTCATGAAATTGAGACGCAGTAATAGAATGCTTAGTAACAGTATAAAACACATCTTGAGCTACACAACTCAATATTAAGTTCTCATTTAAGATATGCAGGTTCTTCCTTTCAATTTCATTATATTTGAGTTCCCGTTCATAATCATTAACCTCAACTATCATTGCATCAAATTCCTTTTCCATTTCTTTAATGTCTGAGTTTATCCCCTTTTGAAGACTCTCAAATTGACCTTTTAATTGTTTAAAGAAAGGCATGACCTCAGTTAAATAACATTCTTTAGTTTGCTCAAAACCCCTTTCCCCTTCAGTTATCCATGTAGGTGTGATTCTTTTCTTACATGTCTTCTCAAAATCAATGAATAGTTGATACACAACATACAGGCTGATTAAGGTCTTACTATTAGTGGAAATAGTTCTAGGAACTAAATGCATTGGTGTATTCGGAGGATACACAGTAGCTGCATGCACTTTCCTAAGGGGAGTGTTTGTTTCAACAAGTACTTTAGCTTTTTTCTTATCCATATCTTTCTTCCAAAAAATCTGTTCTGAGGTTAATTGAGTTTGAGGCTTAAACATGTTCAGGGAGATCCAATTTTCCTTAGTGTAATCATGGGGTTTGATCATTATGTTTTTCTTTTTACACTCAGGATCTTTTAGCTTCTTATCCATTTTCTCCCTAGATGCATCTTCTAATTTTCTATCCTCTTCCGTGGTTCCAATACATGATGGTGTTTGCCTAGGCTTGAGGATCTCATTACCATCATATACAATGTTATGGAAGGCTTTAGCCCTTTTACAATACTCGGGATTTAGCTCCTCAACTAGGGGAATACTATGCTTATCGCTTAAGACTCTATGCTTAGTGATCATGTGAGCAGTCTGAATGGTATTCCCTTGTACGTACAACTTATTTTCAAGCTTGTTTTTCAAAGTTTTTAGATTAGAAAAGTCATTCAAAAGTTTTGATTCCTTAGCATTAAATTCTTGTTTAAGCACTTTAACATTATCTTGAAGCTCTTGCTTTTGCTTAACAGTTTTAGAAAGCTTTTCTTGTAAGGAGTTTAACTCTTGTTTTAACACTTCTTCTCTAAAATTACTTTTTCTAATAATTGTACGCATTTGGTCATCCATTTCCTGCTCACGTGTAGTTAACTCAAACTTAGCACGTTGTTCATAAATAGCAACTTGTTCTTTATAGGCATTCAGTTCAGAGATAACAAAATCATCAGGAGCACATGCAATATATTCATCAAAAACATAGTCATCATTGACTGCAGAAGATGCATCACCTGGTACAATCTCTCTTTCACTTTGTGTCACATATTGATCATATGGGACAATATTACTATTACCCACATTATCAATATCTGATTCATAAGTTTCAAGAGATTGTACTTTGTTATGTATCTTTTGCTCATCAACTTCATCGTATAGTTTTAATACCTCTGAAATGATTGAATCTTTGGATGGACCAGCCTGTTGTGGTGACGAGACCTTTGGAGAGACCATTGGTGAAATGCTAGCCATGAAGATTGTCTGGGCAGTAGGTTCATCATCGACATCAGAGTCAAATGCATCACAGTCAGCTACTTGAAAGGCATTTTGATGATTGTGACCTATTTCCTGAATTGGCTGCTCATCCACATCAGCATCATAGGTTTTGGCATTTCCCTCAGCAATAAACAACAACTCTTCTTCATCCAAAACTGCTCCATTATCCTGAGCTTGCACTAGCAGCATCTTGTCTTTGAAGTATTCTGCATTCTGTGGACGTTTTGGAGATGTGCAGTTCCTTGCAATATGTCCATCACCACCACAGTTGTAGCACTTGATTGGCTTTGCTTGTCCTTGATTTGCATTCCTTCCACGATTCTGATTAGCCGCATACCCTACACCAGCTCCAGTATTTCCATAACCTGCTCCAATCATCCCTTGTTCATATCGCCTTCCTTGAACTGGTTGCACCATAACCTTTCCATCTCTGACAATAGCATGATTGTGTAGATTGGATGCAGTTCTGATTTCATTGTTAGTGTGAAGACTGTTGGTATGTGGAGAAAGGGTCAAGTTTTGTTTAACCATAAGAGCCAGTTGATTGATGAAGTGTTCCATGACTGCATCAGCATCAGGTTGCTTGAACCTTGGATCGGGAATGAGTTTATGATTACCGTTTCCAGTAGGTATGACTTGTGAAGCTTTGGTAGTAATCCCCACATTGGTGTAGAATGTTGTTAAATCATTTGATGAGCTTGCTTCACCCTGATCAGATTTGAAATTTTCCAGAATCATTCGTTCAAACATAGCATGCTTCTCATTCTGCAGTAGGAAGGAATACAGTTTCTCATAGTTGGTGTTCTTTAATCCTTTGGTTAGCTTCACAGAGGTGACAAATTTGTGCCATTCGGGATTCATGTTGTTCACAAACTTTGAGTTTAGCTTAATATTTGGCATAGTCATTTTGATATTTCTCATGTCATTCACAAGCTTGTGGAACCTCACATAATATTCAGTGACACTTTCCCCTGGTTTCATCTTGAAGTGCTCAAAGTCATCATACAGTTGAGATTCTCTGTCTTCTTTAGTTAATTCAGAACCAGAGAGAAGCATCTTCACATTGTCCCAAACTGCCTTAACTTCAGTGTTATGATTGATTAACTTGTAGATGTCTTTTGGAAGACCCCTGAAGTATAATGTTTGAAGCCCTGATATCAGCATCATATCTCTTCTTCTCCTTATCACTGAGCTCATCATACGTCTTTGGTCTGTCCAATCCTAAGATCATAGTACCATCCACAGCAGTTTCAAGAACATCTCTGGTAGTCTCAATTTGATAAGGTCCTTCGTCAATTGACTTAAGAATGTTAACCCCATTCTCCTTTCCCAAGCAATATAACCTAATTCGTTGTGCCCAAGAGTCATAATCAGTTCTGTCAAGCATAGGTGGATGAGTATCGGATCTAGCAGCTTGAACGTCTTCAGCAACAGTAGAGATGATAGTGGGTACGTTGGTAGACATGATTACAAATTCTACGGGATTTTAAAACTCTTTAATTAAACCGGGAAATAAGTTCTTTCACGGGATTTTACTAAATCAAGAGAAAACCGTAAAACGTAATACAAAGAAAAAACACCAAATCGCTCAAGAAGACAAATCGCTCAAAGGAACAAATCTCTCAATGGAACAAATCGCTTCAAGGAACAAATTGCTCGAATGAGACAAGTCGCTTAACTGATCAACTCGCTTCAATAAGCAAGTCGCATAACCCAACAAACCTCTTAAACTAACAAATCGCTTGAAGAGACAAATCGCACAAATAAGACAAATCGCTTAAACTAACAACTCGCTTAAATAAGCAAGTCGCTGAAACGATGACAAATCGCTTCTCCGAACAAGTCGCACAAGTACAACCACTACCCGGACAAATCGCTTAAATAAGTGATTTGTTATTGACACAAATCGCTACCAAACCTAGACAAATCGCTTGACTGAATATTATACCGTGACACAAATCGCTAACATGCAAACCACACAAACGCCACTTTAAATTCCAAAAATAATCCAACCACAGTGATTCAAGCCTTCCAAATCAACACCTAAGCACTTATGATGATTCTAAACACAAAAGTACAACCAAAATCCAAACTTTAACACAAGAAATGGTCCAAATGATGCAAAAACCACTCAACTTTTTCAAACCCAAAAACCATACAAAACCACTAGAAATCCAAGAGTATGTAAGATAGATGATCAAACCATGGCTCTTAATACCAATTGTTAGATATAGGATTTCACAATCACATCAAACCATGATTCATAAGAGGCATACAATATAGATTTTAGAGAGAGAAAGTTGAAAGGTTTTGGGAACTTAGTGAGAGAAAGTAAAAGAATTATTATGAGCTCCAACCCTCTACCTTGAGAGGTAGAGGGTATTTATAGTATCAGGCATACTGTGGGTAAAGACCCGTCCGTCCTCCACGGTATTACTTAACTAAATACTACCAAACATTAAATAACTATGACTACGAGCTTTCTAACGATTACATATACTTGAGGTGACCGACACTTTAATAACTGGATTTACTAAATCCTAACATATTTTATTTGTAACTGTATCCAATTTGACACTTTTGCTAATGTATGTATATCATTTTTAATTTTTTATTTTCTAAACTACATGCTAAAGTTTCACACATGAACATCCACATCATTTGTCACATCCTCTTATCTTTAAATCCAAACACCTCCTTCAGTAACAGAATCAATAAAATTGTTTAGAGTGTTTGGATATGAACATAATATGGGTTTTGCTCATTTAAAGATGGAGAAGAAGAACATAATCTAGATATGAACATTAACTTGGTTTAGGATAAATATATACGTTTAGGTTTTTGCTCATTTGGATAAGAACATATATATACATAATCTATAGTTTGTTTATTTGAATATAGAGTGTGTTGGGTTATGAGTTTGATGAAGAATGAGTGGAGAGGATGAATAGGAAGAATAGCAAATGGTGTGGTGTGTTTGGTGGCGATTGCCGCAAGATGTGTGAAGTAGAATAAAAGGAAGCAAAAGAAGGGTGTTTGGATATATGTTTTGTAAAAGAAAATATTGTAATCCATCTAGTTAGAAAATAGATGCCACATCATGGACTAACCAAAGATATGTTAGTTTGTACACACAAAGGGAATTTTTGGAAAAGAATGATACAAAAAATAGCAAAAAGTGTCAAGTTTGTGATATATACCAAATTGTAAACAACCAGAAATCAGTTATGAAATGTAGTTGTTGATGAAAACAAACAGGGAATCACATAAGAAGAAATGAAACCGTATTTGTACGCAGATGATTCACTTAGTTTGTAATGGAATTAATAGAGAAAAATATTACAAGTCTTTTCAGTGAATGAATTACAACAAAGAATGAAAAGGAGTATTTATACAAAGGGAGGAAGGAGAAATGGGAGGAAGGAGCACAACAGATTTTCCCGCCAAAAGTTATAACTAAATTTTGGCTTAGCAGTGGTTTCCAAGCTTAGCAGTGTTTTCTAAATTGGCGCATATCAAATCCCTTCTCCTTAACATTTGACTTTCCACAGTCAAACAACACCTTCAGTTGCTTCCTCTTGATCAAACCCAGGGTACTTCTTCAGTAATTCAGTACATAGTTCCCAAGTTGCCTCTTATTCACTGCCATTTGACCATTGTACTAACACATAAACAGCAACCCTATTGTTAACCTTTACCAATCTCATGTCAATGATTTTCACTAGAAACACTGATAGGAGCCCTTCATTGTCACACATGGGAAGAGTTCCAGGCTTATCAACCACCCCTTTGCAAAGCTTGAGTTGGGACACATGAAATACTGGATGGATTTGACTACCACTTGGAAGCTGCAATTTATAAGCCACATTGCCAATATTCTCTATGATCTTGAAGGGACCATAGTACTTAGCTGAGAGTTTGTTGTAAGGACTTTGCCTAGCTGTTACTTGCCTGTATGGTTGTAATTTCAAATAGACCCAAACACCTTCTTCAAAATTTCTATCAGTTCTGTGTTTATCTGCCAAACTTTTCATCCTATCTTGTGCTCTCTTAAGATGAAATTTAAGCATGTTAATCACCTGCTCTCTTACCTGCATTGTCCTATCCACAACTTCAACTGTACTTTCTCTTGGCAAATAAGGCATGTGGATGGGTGGTGTTTGACCATATAACACTTCAAATGGAGTGGTTTGGATAGCAGTGTGGAAATTTGTGTTATACCAAAACTCTGCCATTGAAAGCCATTGTGTCCACTCTTTTGGCTTCTCACCAGACATACATCTCAGGTAGCACTCCAGACACCTATTCACCACTTCTGTATGTCCATCTGATTGTGTAAGATATAACTTTTCACATACACATCAAACCATAACACAAAGTAGCATATAGATGGAATTCTAGAGAGAGAAAGTTAGAGGTTTAGGGAACTTAGTGAGAGAAAGTGAAAGATATTATTATCAGCTCCAACTCTCTACCTTGGAAGGTAGAGAGTATTTATAGTCTTACATAAATCGCCACACATCGGGCTGTGGATCAGGCATACAGTGGGTAAAGACCCGTCCGTCCTCCACGGTGTTACTTAACTAAGTACTACTTAACTTAAGAATTACTACGACTACGAGCTTTCTAACGATTACATATACTTGAGGTGACCGACTCTTTAATACCGGGAATTTCTAATTCCTAACAATCTCCCCCTAAGGGAGGTCACCTCAATCATGTACCAAAATTACATTGAATACAACTAGATATTACATTAAAAATTGTTCTTGCATTCTTGATGTAGTCCTTTGCTTCTAAGCTCGTAGTCATTGATTCTTCACATTGCATGTTTGGATACTTCAAGTGGAGGTCTTTTACTGATCCACGTGATGATAATTTTGAGCCATCTTTTGAGATCATCAGCTATCAACAATCTCTGAGACATCCATTGTGGTGTTGTGACTTTGGGACCGACATGCTCACATTATGGATCATGATATCTTCTCATCAGAGTAGCGGAAGCATTTGTTGAATCATGATATTGGCAGCAGCGTAGCAGAAGCATGGAGTGAAAATATCAGAGTTATTGATGCACTTATCATGATTTCTTTTGAGATGAATGTGTAGTGTGAGCATGCGGCTATGGATTGACCGCTTCATTCTGATCAGCTGCAAACGTCGGGTGTACCTGCATACAACAGTTAGCAATAGATCGCACGAAAGTGTCTTTGATCACTTTCGTTGAATTGAGGTACACGGCCCACGATTCCCCGTTGATCAGTACATGTACTGCCTGTGATCAGGTATAATTCCGAAGAATTTCCTTGACAGGGTTTCGCAGCTGTTCTAGCTGTTCTCAAACCGGAACATCTCAAAGAAGACAACACGGAGTGAGTGAACCAGCGAATTTTAAGTCCACTGATTGATGAAAAGAGATTTGAAAAACAATCGTGTATTGCTCAATAGAAATTGTTTTTGCAATACAACGAAGGTTTCATTGAAAATCAATTATCAATCATAAAAACACCTTTTGGTTTGAAAAATGAGTACACGGTCGATGTGCCAACGAAAAGAGTTTTTAAGCACAAAGACCGGTTTTTCAAAGGTATCCGTCAATCCATATCCTGAACCAGGATTGATTCAAGAGATTGAATCGCCCCATTGTTTCTGTTCAGTTGTCACATGGTTGATCTAAATAATAGATCTCACATGCCACCTACCAGGAGCTTGTTTGATGTTGGCTCCAGAAGGCTTTCCATCTTCATTGTGAAAATGTAAACACATCACTCAGATGTTCTGGCACTACCACAAGGATAATGCGTAGGACTCAAGATATAATCTCTCTTTCCACATTGTGTGAAACAGAGAGTCTTCATTGAAAGTGTCCTAATGAGATTTATTGATGATCTCGTGGCTCTAGACTCAATATGTGCATAATTTGGATCCTGTGCCGGAGACTAGGGAGAGGGTCTCCTTCTTCAATATCAACCATCTCTAAGAGAAAGTCGATAGATAATGTCGGTTCCCCGTGAGAATGAAACAAGCCCTTTTAAGAGGAACTTGAGTGGTTTGGAAAGTTGAAGTGCAGTGCGTCACTGGGTCCATGACGTCTTGTCTTCAATACCGATGTTACCATCAGTAGCATATGAATTGAACCCGGTTTCTGCCCTAAGGTTGAATAAATGGAGGGCTATTTGTTTTCACCCTTTTCTCATTCAATTCTTTTTCATTCTTCAACCCCTTCAGTGCTTACCGAGACTTCATAGCTAGAACCTTGTTGGGTTTATTCCAGTACTAGCTCAGTCTTAGTCCGCACTCTTCCCATTTCTCATTTTTCTCCTTTTATCATCATACCTAAGGACTTCTACACTAACTAGTGGATTGTCCCTGGGTAGATCCCTCCGGTTCTGGCGGATCATGAGAACATATACCTAACCTTATCATCCTTATATCACCGTACATAAAGTAAAGTTGGTCGGTCTATTTGGTATTGTTCGTCTGCCATTGGATCCAATTGAAAACCATTTGAAAATCAATTCAGATACTTGTGATATATTATCAAAGCATTTTGTACCTGAATTGTTTTTGATATTTTTAGAACGAGAACTCCCCCTCAACATGTGCATCAAATATTGAAAATGTTTTTGCACACGGAGGCAAGAGAAAGAATTAGCTTCTTTGATTACCATTTTCTAAAAGATATCAACATCACTTCCCACATCAAATCAAGTAGATATAGCATTTCCGGGAAGGATGAGGTTTCCATAAAATTGCTCCCCCTCCATATGTGCCTCGAGGTTTGAAAAGAGTTTTGCACATACTAGAGGGAACCTGCACATAGGGATGAATGATCACGTTTCAAATCAGAGGTTTAATATAGATGCTCCCCCTCAACATGTGCATTGAAAAATTGAAATCGTTTGTCACATGTGGGAAGGACAGCATGTACATCCTTATAGAGCCATTTACCGAATTATCAGTTTAAATCCAATTTAAATCACACATTCTCCCCCGATCACAATTATCAAATCATTTGAGATTTGTGATCTCTTATAGATTTAAATTGATTTTGAAAGATTTTAAGGGGAATTGTAACTTGATTATGAAAGCGTTTTAACTGATAAGGATCGGATTTTAAGACTTTAAACTCCATTGATAAAACATGCATGTAAATCTTTTGAAAACAATTTAATGCCAAATAACTTTTTAATTTAATTGAAATCATTCTCCCCCTCAATCAATGACATAGGTTGTTGATTGAGAGATAAAGATTTTGACATATAAGTCCTGATGATTATCAAAAATAGAGATCGAGTTATTTTTCAAAGCATTTAGTTTTCAGTAGATAAATGTTTATAGAATCAGAGCATGGAATTTTGAAAACATGATAGAACATGGCTCTGTTCTTTCTTTTAAAACCGGGTTATTGCCTGAAAATGACAATAAACCATTTCTCTTTCTCCCAAAAATATTTTTTTTTTTATTTTTTGATTTTTTTTTTTTTTTTTTTTTTTTTTTTTTTTTTTTTAATAAAATTCGAGCAACATCTAAAGTCCCGTGTCATTCTTTGAATGACAACATCAAGACCGTAGATATTATCGAATTGAGAGAAACATGACAAAAAGACAATATTTTTTGAAGATTTTTCGAATTTTTCAAATTTTTATGGATTTTGAAAGTTTTATATTTTTCTATTTGATTTTTGAAGGTTTTATAATTTTGTATTTTGTTTTTCAAAAAACTATTTACAAGAGATAGATAAAGATAGACCTTTACTCCTCGTCTTCCTCCTGAAAACGTTTGAGAGTTTCTGGTTGAAGGCTTTTCAAACCAAGTCGTGGAAGAATAAACTCAAAACGTTCTCTTGGAAGAGCTTTGGTGAAGATGTCTGCTAACTGATATTCAGACCTCACAAAATATAGTTCCACCACACCCTTTTCCACTTGTTCCCTGATGAAATGATGTCGAATGTCGATATGCTTTGCTCTTGAGTGTTGAACGTTGTTGCATGAGAGAGCAATAGCACTTTTATTATCACAGTACAGAGGGATTTTGTTGAATTCAAAGCCATAGTCAGATAATTGAGATCTCATCCATAAGATTTGAGCACAACAAGATGACATGGCTATGTATTCAGCCTCTGTAGAGGAAATAGAAGTACTCATTTGCTTCTTTGAAGACCAGCTCACAAGCTTATCACCCAAAAACTGAGCACCTCCTGACGTACTTCGACGAGTATCTTGACAACCTGCATGATCAGCATCTGCATAGGCCGTTAGTGACATACCGGTGTCCTTCGGGTACCATAGTCCCATATTGATGGTTCCTTGGGGATACCGAAAGACCCGTTTAACTGCTTCAAGGTGCTTTTTAGTAGGCTTAGCCTGGTATCTAGCACACATGCAAACAGCGAACAAGATGTCTGGTCTACTAGCAGTGAGATACATCAAGGATCCAATCATACTCCGATATTTCGTTTGGTCAATCATGATCCCTGAGAGGTCCTCATCAAGTTTGGTTCGGTCAATCATGGGGGTGTCAACAGGGTCACATGAATCAAATCCAAATTTCTTTAAAATCTCTGTTGCATATTTAGATTGATTTATAAAAATGCCTCCGGGACTTTGTGAAATTTGTAATCCCAAGAAAAATGACATTTGTCCCATCATTGACATTTGAAACTTTGAACTCATTTCATTAGAAAACCGATCACATTCCATTGGGTCTGTCGAGGCAAAAATAATATCATCAACATAAATTTGAACATGAATTAAATGTTTGCCTGACTTCCTGGTGAACAATGTAGGATCAACTGCTCCTTTGATGAATCCGGTTGATAGAAGAAGCTTTGACAGTGTATCATACCATGCCCTTGGAGCTTGCTTTAAACCGTAAAGAGCCTTCTTCAAACGATAAACGTGAGTAGGATGCTCTTGATTCACAAATCCTTCAGGTTGGCTGACGTAGACGACTTCTTTAAGATCTCCGTTCAGAAATGCAGTCTTTACATCCATCTGATATACTATCATGTTCTTACTAGCAGCATTAGCCAGAAAGATTCTGATTGCCTCGATTCGAGCAACTGGAGCAAAAGATTCTTCAAAGTCTATACCCTCCTCTTGACGATATCCTTTAGCAACTAATCGAGCCTTGTTCTTCAACACATCACCATGCTCATCAAGTTTTACTTTGAAGATCCATTTTAGGGCTATAATCATAGCACAGTCTGGAGCAGGTACTAACTCCCATACATCAAGACGATCAAACTCATGAATTTCATCTTGCATGGCATTGAACCAGCTATCTTCATTCATAGCAGTTTTAACATCTTTTGGTTCGATCTTAGATAGTACGGAGTTGAAGAAGCACCATAAGGCATCGGTTGCAAGTTGTTTCCGGGTTGATACAGGACGAGAGGGATTACCAATGATGTTGTCTAATGGATGATCGTGAGTCCATTTTCTGAGGTGTTCATGTGGCATTTGTTGAGGAACTGAGGTAGCTGAGTCGATGTCTCCTGAAGAAGATGGTTCTGATGATGATTCAGGAGTAGCAAATATGTTTTCAAATGGAGCATCTTCAGGAGTAGCAAAGGGATTAACTTCATCATTGATGCCAGAAACATTTCCATGATGTACATTTGAAGAATGATGATTTGTTGATGAGACTGAAGGATCAGCAGCGGGTGCTTCTTGACTTAAAGATATTGAGACTGAGGGATTGACTTCATTCACTGGAATATGAGCATCCTCTATTGTAGGAATCATTACCTCATTAGTAGTTGAATCATACAGTTCATCAAACATAGGATCAAACAATTTCTTTACATCATCTTCAGATGGAGGTACATATGGAGTTTCTTGAGAGGAGTTTGGAACAAGGGATGATCCAATGGGACTGTTTTGAAGTGCGGGTCCTGAGCTGGAGTGTCCAGGAGCCATTTGACCGGTCAGCTCATCAAACGTAACGTGAATTGTTTCCATGATATTTCGGGTTCTTTTGTTGTAGATTCGGTATCCCTTTTTGTTTGATGCATATCCTACAAATACTCCAATGTCAGCTTTGGCCCTGAGTTTGCCTAAGTCTTGACCCTCATTAGTTGGATAGCACAATGCACCAAACACACGAAGGAAAGATAGATTAGGTTTTCTGTTGTGGACAAGTTCATATGGAGTTTTTCCATGAATAGTGTGAATCAGGGAACGATTTTGTGTGTAGCATGCAGTGGCAATTGCTTCAGCCCAGAGAAACATTGGAACCTTTGAGTAGATCAGCATTGTTCTAGCAGCTTCAACAAGAGTACGATTTCGTCTTTCAACTACACCGTTCTGTTGAGGGGTTCGTGGAACACTTCTTTGATGGCTGATTCCAACGCTTTCATAGAATTCACTAAGTTGTTTGTTGACAAACTCAGTTCCATTGTCTGTTCTGATAATTCTGACAGTTTTGTTTAGTCGAACCTGCAGCTGTTTGATGAGTTTGATGATGATATCTGGAGTTTCATCCTTTGTCCTTAAGAACTTGACCCAGGTGAATCTAGAGTAATCATCAACCACAACTAACACATATTTCTTCCCAAAGATATTCTGCACCCTCATTGGTCCACATAAATCCATATGAATCATAAGAAGAACTTCTGTGACAGAGTTAGTAGGTTTGGGTTTATGGGCATACTTCTTGCTTTTTCCCAATTGACATGCTGAACAAAGATGATCCTTTTCATACTTTAGTCTAGGTAAACCTACAACTAAGTCCTTTCTGGAAAGATCGTTGATGGTGCCGAAGTTCAAGTGATTGAGACGACGATGCCATAACCATGACTTTGTTTTCGAAGCCTTAGATAACAAGCAGATTGGAGAGGCCCTCATCATGTCATCGATAGAGATGGTGTAAAGGTTTGAGCCACGAGTTCCTTTCAACAGTTCCTTACCATTAAGATCTCTAACAAAGCAGGTATGTTTTCTGAAGGCTACTTTTAGATCAGAATCACAGAATTGACCAACAGAGAACAGATTATGACCTAAACCTTCCACATAATACACTCTAGAGATGACACTATCACCAACAACATAATCTCCATAACCCATAATAGCACCGAAATGATCATTACCAAATCTAACAATCCCGATGAATTTGCTCACGAAGTTCATGAGCCGCGACCGGTCTCCAGTCATATGCTTGGAACAGCCTGAGTCCAGGTACCACAGAACGATTTGAACGATCTGCAGTTGAACACAGACAAGAATGGATAACTGGATAATTGGGATCCCCATGCAAGAATAGGTTCCATTTGGTTAGTTACAATGGTTGGACCACCCACATCAGAAATAGAAGCATTCATATCAAAAAGTGAGGTAATGGAATCATTGTGAATAGATGCAATACTAGTGTATGTATTAGCCCTGTTTACAGTGTGACCACTTCTTAAGGGAATAGTTCTACCAGTAGGCATCCATTTTCTAGTGGGCATTATCTGATTAGTCTTATGACCAACAGGTATCCAATAAAAGCCTATTCTGCTGAATGTTCTTCCTGTGGGTTTCCATTGTTTTCTAACTTTCTTTCGCTTTTGCCTTTTAGCCCTTTTAGCATGAATTTTAGCATTAACAATATTAACTGGACAATTAACATCATTAGGCAAAACATTGACACCACATTCATGATTAGAAACAGTATTCAAGCAGTCATCAGTACAAGGTTTGCAAGTAGTATCAGAATTCGAATTAATTACAGTACGCCTATGGATAATACTAGAATCAACACGATTCGTTTTATTCAATTCAAGCTTAAAGTTCCTAGATTGTTCTTCTACTCTCTTCCAGTGCACATTCTTAGCTTGAGAGGTCCTATCATTCCTTGTATTGTCTTGAGACTTTGACCTGCTCCCTTTAATGTCACTGATTACTCCTGTAGAGGGAATGGGAACATTAGTTTGTTTTACTACTCTTTGCACCACCTGTTTAGATGTGCTGGGATCTGAACTACATGCAGGTGCACTAAGGTTCACTTTCTTAAAACTAGAGGTACTGAGATTAGTACTCCTAGAAGGCATCTTTGAGTTCTCTCTCTTAGCATTGACAGATCTAGAATCTGAACTACTCAAGGGTACACTACGGTTCACATTCAAAACATTGGGAATCGAGTGCATATCATATTTGGCCTTAGGCATCGAGCATGGAATCAAAGGGTTAACTCTCTCACCTAATGTCTTTGGGCATATTGTGATCAAGCATTCTAAGATTTCTTGAGATCGTTTGGCATATAAGCATGCATGTCCAATTGCATTATCATGAGGTTTCTCTAGCTTATCATCTTCAACAATCTCACTCAGACATTCTAGGCAATCCTTAAGGGATGAGAAGTATGTTTGAATGGCAAGTTTGTTGTTCCTTAGATGAGGAGGGACATATGTCACAGATAAAGCATATTTATTACAAGAGTGAACCTTTGATACAACATTCTCCCCATTGGTCATTGGCATTTTCCCTTTTACCTGACTCTTCAGATTCTCAATTTCCTTTTGCAATGAAGCTATTTGTTCGTTGTTTTTGTTACGAGTGACTTTAATTGATTCAAATAACTCATTGAAATGACGTTTAACCTTTTCATTTTCTTCTAGGAAACTTTCGTTTTCCTTTTGTAAAGCATTTACTAGGTTTTGAAGATGAAACGTTTGAGAATTCTAAGAATCTAAAGGAGGAGGCATTTGGGAGCCTGTCATATTGTTCGTTTGACCCTTTAATTGAGAGATTTGGGCTTTCAACTTTCTGATCGTGTTACACTGAGCTTGAATCTGTTCATCTCGTTTGTTAATTTGAAAAACTGCATCAAACTCTGGAGCATCTGAAGATGTCTTGATATTTGAAGTTTTGACATTTTCTTTGAGATGTTGATATTTTAGTTGTAGATTAAAATACTCAACTTCTAGTTTAGAAAAATGTTTAACCAAATTGTCGTGATCATCCAGTTCAATTTTCTCATTTAGTTTAGAATTAGTTTTTTCAAGCTCAATGACACGATCATGGGAGACTTTCAGGGCCACAGATAGTTCATGAAATTTGGAAGCATTAATAGAGCAATTTGAAGCAGTGAAAAAGACATCTTGAGCAACACATTCAGTAATAAGATTCTCATTTAATGTATGCAGGTTCTTTCTCTCAATCTCATTATATTTCAGTGCACGCTCATAGTCACTAACTTCAACAACCATTGCATCAAATTCCTTTTCCATTCCCTTAATATCAGTTTCTATCCCCTTTTTAAGACTCTCAAAGTGATCTTTTAGAAGTTTAAAGAAGGGCATGACCTCAGTTAAATAACATTCTTTCATTTGTTCAAAACCCCTTTCTCCTTCAGTTATGCATGTGGGTGTGATCCTTTTCTTGCAAGTTTTCTCAAAATCAACAAATAGTTGAAATATAACGTATTGACTAATTAATGTCTTGCTTTTAGTGGCAATTGTTCTAGGTACAAGATGCATTGGTGTATTAGGAGGATACACAGTCGCTCTAGGCATTTTCCTAAGGGGAGGGTTTGTTTCAACAATATTTTCCGCTTTCTGCTTATCTAAATCCTTTTTCCAGAAGACTTGTTCGGGAGTCAACAAAGTCTGAGGCTTAAACTTGTTCAAGGAAATCCAGTTTTCCTTCTTGTAATCATGAGGAGTGATAATTATGTTTTTCTCTTTGCATTTGGGATCATTTTGTTTCTTATTCATTTTTTCCCTAGTGATTTCATTTGATTTCTTATCTTCCTCAGTGCACTCAACGCAACTAGGTTTCTGCCTAGGCTTAAGGATTTCATTACCATCATAAAGCACCTTATGAGCATTTCTAGCCTTTTTAATTACCTCTGGATTTGGTTCCTCAACAAGGGGAATGCTATGCTTATCACTTAAGACTCGATGTTTAGTGACCATGTGAGCAGTCTGAATGGTGTTTCCTTGTATGTACAGCTTGTTTTCAAGTTTGTTTTTCAAAGTTTTCAGATTAGAAAAATCTCTCAAGAGTTTTGATTCCTTTGCATTAAATTCTTGCTTAAGCATTTTCACATTTTCTTGAAGTTCTTGTTTTTGCTTAGCTGTTTTAGAAAGTTTTTCTTGCAAGGAATTTAATTCTTGTTTCAATACTTCTTCTCTAAACTTACTTTTTCTAATTACTGTACTCACTTGGACATCCATTTCCTGCTCACGAGTGGTCAACTCAAATTTTGCACGTTGTTCATAAATAGCAACACGTTCCTTATAGGCATTTAGTTCAGAAATTATGGAATCATTAGGAGCACATGCAGTGTAATCATCAAAGACATAGTCATTGTTGACTGCAGAAGATGCATCACTTGGTACAACTTCACTTTCACTTTGTTTCACGTATTGATCGTATGGGACAATATTGTTATTACCCATATTTTCAATATTTGATTCAATAGTTTCAGTTGATTGTACTTTGTCATGCATCTGTTGCACATCAGCATCATCGTATAGTTTTAATACCTCTGAGATGAGTTTGTCCTTGGATGTGCCAGCTTGTGGTGAGGAAGAGACCTTGGGAGATACCATTGGAGAAATGCTAGCCATGAAAGTTGTGTGTGCAGTAGGTCCATCATCTACATCAGAGTCGTATGCATCACAGTCAGCGACTTGAAAGGCATTCTGATGATTGTGACCTATCTCCTGAATAGGCTGCTCATCCACATTTGCATCATAGGTCTTGGTATTGCCCTCAGCAAGAAACAGCAATTCCTCTTCATCCAATGCAGCACCATTGTCCTGAGCTTGTGCCAGCAACATCTTATCTCTGAAGTAATCAGCATTCTGTGGACGCTTTGGAGATGTGCAGTTCCTAGCAATGTGTCCTTCACCACCACAGTTATAGCATTTGATTGGCTTAGCTTGACCTTGGTTTCCATTTCTTCCTCGATTCTGGTTGCCAACATAACCTCTCCCAGCTCCACCTCTTCCCTGATCATACTGTCTTTCCTGAACTGGTTGCACTACGATCCTTCCATCTTTAACAGTGGCTTGATTATGTGGGTTAAATGCAGTTCTGAGGTTGTTGTTGGTTTGTGGGAGAGAATTCATGTTTTGACTAATGAGAAGAGCTAGTTGATTAATGATGTTACCCACGTGTGCATCAGCATCAGCTTGTTTGAACATAGGATCAGGAATGAGTTTGTGATTACCATTACCCAATGGTATGACTTGTGATGCTTTGGTTGTGATTCCGATGTTTGAGTAGAAAGCTGTTGAGTCATTAGACGAGCTTGTCTCTCCCTGGTTGGTTTTGAACTGATTGAGAATCAATTTTTCAAACATGGCATGTCTCTCATTCTGAAGGAGGAAGGCATAGAGTTTCTCATAGTTTGTATTCTTCAATCCTTTAGTGAGCTTCACAGCTGTGACAAACTTGTGCCATTCGGGATTCATGTTGTTCACAAACTTTGAGTTCAGCTGAATGTTAGGCATAGTCATTCTGATGTTCCTCATGTCATTCACTAACTTATGAAATCTCACATAGTACTCATAGACACTCTCATCTGGTTTCATCTTGAAGTGCTCAAATTCGTCATAGAGTTGGGATTCTCTGTCTTCCATAGTTAATTCTGATCCTGAGAGAAGCATCTTTACATTATCCCAAACTGCCTTTGCATCAGTGTTATGATTGATCAGCTTGTAGATGTCTTTAGGAAGACCTTGAAGAACAATGTTTGAAGCCCTGATATCTGCATCGAATCTCTTTTTCTCCTTATCATCAAGCTCATCATACATCTTAGGTCTGTCCATTCCGTAAACAGGAGTACCATCTTCATTAGTATCAAGTATGTCTCTAGTCGTCTCAACTCGATATGGTCCTTCATCAATGGATTTGAGAATGTTGACACCATTTTCCTTTCCAAGGCAATACAATCTGATTCGTTGAGCCCAAGAATCGTAGTCAGTTCTGTCAAGCATGGGTGGACGAGTATCTGAGCCAGCTGCTTGTACATCCTCGGCAACAGTGGAGATGACAGTAGGGACGTTGGTAGACATGTTAACAGATTATAGGGGATTTTATAACTCTATGATTAAACCGGGAAATAGATTCTTTCACGGGATTTTACTAAATCAAGAGAAAACCGTAAACAATCACTCAAGTCGCTAGAAGATTATGCACTAAGTCGCTAGAAGATAATGCACTAATTCGCTAGAAAATAATGCACTAAGTCGCTAACTCTTAATTCGCTAGACAGCTAAGTCGCTAGAATCCCAAGTCGCTAGACAGAAAGCAAGTCGCTAAGTAGTAACTCGCTACAGACCAAGTCGCTAGCCAAATTTTGGCAGCAATTCGCTACACAAGTCGCTAGAGATACAAGTCGCTAAAGAGCAACTCGCTACAGACCAAGTCGCTACCACCAAGTCGCTACTCGTAGTGGAGAGTCCACTACTTGTACTTTAACTCGCTAGATCTAACTCGCTAGCTCCAACACTGTAAGTCGCTACAAAAATGTGAAGCAAGTCGCTACCAAGAAAATACTCCGTGAGCTAAGTCGCTAGCTTGAAAAACCATATAAACATCACTTTTCAATCCAAAAACAACCCAACCAAGATGATTCAAGCTTACCAAATGAAAACCTAAACACTTGTGATGATTCTAAACATAAAAGTACCAACAAAATTCAAACTTTAACACAAGAAATCACCCAAATGATGCAAAAACCACTAAACTTTTTCAAACTCAAAAACCACCTAAAAACCACTATAAATCCAAAGATGTGCAAGATATGATCTAACCATGGCTCTTGATACCAATTGTAAGATATAACTTTTCACATACACATCAAACCATAACACAAAGTAGCATATAGATGGAATTCTAGAGAGAGAAAGTTAGAGGTTTAGGGAACTTAGTGAGAGAAAGTGAAAGATATTATTATCAGCTCCAACTCTCTACCTTGGAAGGTAGAGAGTATTTATAGTCTTACATAAATCGCCACACATCGGGCTGTGGATCAGGCATACAGTGGGTAAAGACCCGTCCGTCCTCCACGGTGTTACTTAACTAAGTACTACTTAACTTAAGAATTACTACGACTACGAGCTTTCTAACGATTACATATACTTGAGGTGACCGACTCTTTAATACCGGGAATTTCTAATTCCTAACAGATTGCGGATGGTAGGTTGTTGACATTTGTAGTTTAACTTTCAAAGCCTTGAACAATGATTGCCAAAAAGCACTTAGGAATACTTTGTCTCTGTCACTTACAATGGTGTTTGGCAAACCATGTAACTTGTATATGTTATCTAAGAACACTTGTGCAGCTGTGAAAGGATGTTGAAGGGGAATAAAGTGAGCATACTTACTGAGCCTGTCCATCACCACTAATATAGCGGTCTTCCCATGAGATTTTGGCAGTCCTTCCACAAAGTCCATGGATATATCACTCTATACTCTAACTGGTATAGGCAAAGGCTGCAAGAGTCCTGGATAGGCACTAAGATTAGGATTTTGCCTCTGACACACATCACATTCCCTGATCCATTGTTTAACCACTTTTCTCATTCCCTTCCAATAACAAATAGAACTCATCTTCTGCACAGTCACTTGAACACCAAAATGCCCACCAACTGATTCATTGTGGATTTGTGAGAAGATTTTCTTTCTGAGTGCCTCATTACCTCCCACCACCAACCTACCTTTCCTTCTTAACTGATCATTAGACCAAGTGTACTTTGTTGATTGAAAATTAGGATCTTCAAACTGTTTTATTAATTTGGACAACTTCTTATCTATCACCCAACTTTCTTCAATTTCTTTGAGAAGTCCAGTGGTCACATTAGTAGCTATTATTTCCAATAATTGACCCTGCATTTCCTTCCTAGACAGAGCATCAGCTACCACATTTTCACTACCCTTCTTATAGACAATTTCATAATCATACCCAAGCAATTTAGGCAACCATTTAGCTTGGAAAGGAGTAGTAAGCCTTTGATTCAACAAGTATTTAAGGTTGAAGTGGTCAGTCTTAATCTTGAAATGTCTACCCATTAAGTAACCCTTCCACTTCTCCAATGCCAAAATGACAGCTAAAAATTCTTTTTCATAAGTGGACAAAGCTTGATGTATGAGAGATATGGCCTTACTCAAGTATGCCAATGGATCACCATCTTGCAACAACACAGCACCAATACCAGTTCCACATGCATTAGTTTCCACAGTGACTTCTTTCTCAAAGTTTGGCAACCCCAACACTGGCGCTTGTATCATGGCCAACTTCAATTTCTCAAAAGCCTCTTGAGCTATGTCAGACCACTCAAAAGAGTTCTTCTTCAGTAATGCAGTTAATGGCTTACTGATGATTCCATACCCCTTAATGAACCTCCTATAATAGCTTGTGAGTCTCAGAAATCCTCTTAGTTGCTTTACATTCTTGGGTGTAGACCAATATTCTTTATCAGTGATGATATGACCCAAGTACTCCACCTGAGACACTGCAAAAGTGCACTTGCTCCTTTTTGCAAACAAGGTGTGAGCCTGCATAGTCTGCAAAATCATTTTAAGGTGCACAATGTGTTCTTCAATTGACTTGCTAAAAACCAGAATGTCATCATAGAAAACCAATGTGAACTTCCTCAAATAGGGTTTAAAGATCTCATTCATTAGTGATTGGAATGTGGAAGGAGCATTTGTGAGTCCAAATGGCATCACTAAAAACTCATAGTGGCCATCATGAGTTCTGAATGCAGTCTTATGAATGTCTTCCTCCTTCATTCTGATTTGGTGATACCCAGGCCTTAAATCAAGCTTTGAAAACACCACTGATCCATGTAATTCATCTATCAATTCCTCAATCATAGGTATGGGAAATTTGTCTTTGACAGTATTCTTATTCAATTGTCTGTAGTCAACACACATTCTCCAACTGCCATCCTTCTTTTTAACCATGACTATAGGAGAGGAGAAAGAACTTTGACTAGATCTGATGACACCAGCATCCAATAACTCTTGTACCATCTGTTCAATGGCATCCTTTTGGCTAGGAGGATGCCTATAGGGTCTGATGTTAACTGGAGGAGTGTTTGGCATAAGAGGAATGTGATGATCATGTGATCTTTTTGGTGGTAAACCAGTGGGAACTTCAAACACACCTTTAAAGTCATTCAAAATTTCATCAATCTTATGTGACTCAATCATACTTGTCCCTACCATACTACAGAATGACACAGGACAGACACACAATGTCATAGAATTCAACATAGCACTGTTCTGTTCTCTAGGTTGCATCCATTGAAGTGTAGCTTGTTGAGAACCTCTTAGCAACACCTTCTTATTGCCCACATAGAACCTCATGGTTAATTTCTCAAAATTGCACATAATTTCTCCTTAAGTAGACAACCACTGTATTCCCAACACCACTTCACAACCTCCTAAAGGTAGTACCATAGCATCAATCATATAAGTTTCTTCTCCCATGATCAAAGATAAACCACAACACATCAAAGTACTAGTCATGGCTTGACCATTAGCCACAGACACTTGCAAAGGACACATAGTTTTAGTCTTACAGCCCAAATTTTTGACAGTCTGTAAATCAATGAAATTGTGTGTACTTCCACAATCCACAAGCACATGCACCCCTTGTTTGCCTACTGTACCCTTAACCCTTATTGTCTGATAATTGTATACACCAGTGAGAGCATTCAATGATATTTGAGCAACCATTTTTATTATTATGATCAATTTCAATAGTCTGATCATAATTCCCCAAATGACCCATTTCATCATTAGTCCATTCTTCTTCCACAAACTCAGTTTCCTCATCTATCACCACTTCTAATGAATGCAATTGACCACTACATTTGTTTCCAGGCACATATTTTTGGTCATAGTAAAAATAAAGAATCTTAGCCCGCTTATCCTCCAATTCTTTTTGAGTCAATCTCTTAAAGGGTCTATTCTCACCATATGGTGTTCTTGTGGGTACAGGCAAAGTCATAGGTCTATTAACTGGTTTTGGTAAAATACCCTTATCCTTATTGACATAACCAGTATTAACATGTCTCATAGGAGATTGGAAATTATACCTTGGCTTTAAGGCAGCATTAATGGCTTCTTGTTTCTTGGCCTGACAATACACATCCATTAATGTTGACAACTTAAACATTCTAATGGGCATCCCAATTTCATCCTTCAAACCCCCAATGAACAAACTGATGGCATATTCTTCACTCAACGCCACTTTATTCACCAAATCGTCAAACAAATCTTGATACTGTTGCACACTACCAGTTTGTTTCAAATTCTTCAAATCCATCATTGGATCTTCAAAACATGAACCAAATCTCTGCAAGGCTTGTTTCTCATACACCTCCCAAGAACTGTGTTCACCGAATCTCTTAATGAACTGCTGATGCCACACTAAGGCCTTGTCATACACATGCATTGCAACAATCCCCACTTTCAATTCATCATCTACATTATCAAGACAAAAGAACTGCCTACATCGAAATATCCAACCCTTTACATCATCCCCATTGAATCTTGGAAACTCCAACTTAGAAAACCTTCCATATTGTGTAATCATTTGTCCACCATTTTTACCATTGTTACCATGATTCCCAGAACTGGTGCCCTCGCCATTCTTCATTCTTTGCATTTCAGCCATCAAATCTGCCATAGTTCTTTGCAAATCTGCCATAGTTCTTTGCAAATCACTAACAGTTTATTGGAGTGTTTACATTGAAGAATCTTGATTACTAACTGTGGTTCTTGTGTTCACCATCTCACCAGTAATGTTATTACTCATCTACAATGAAATAACAACTACTAGTCCTATTCTTGATTACCCAAACCAAGTGCTTCTGATCAGCTTGTTCAAGGCTAGAGAATTTAACCACTTATGGGCTAGCCTTGTGACCGTACAAATGTTTGGCACTAATCTGATGTAATAGAATAGGTGAAATTAGTGGTGACTAATTTCTTTGCCGGAAAATCTTGTTTCTTGCAGGAATTTCGTCGGAGAAGATGACCGGAAAATCAAGAATGTCGGTTTAACACTCTTGAATATTATATGGTGCCAGAAAAGGGCTCTGAATACCACTTGATATATACCAAATTGTAAACAACCAGAAATCAATTATGAAATGTAGTTGTTGATGAAAACAAACAGGGAATCAAATAAGAAGAAATGAAACCGTATTTGTAATCAAATGATTCACTTAGTTTGTAATGGAATTAAGAGAGAAGAATATTACAAGTCTTTTCAGTGAATGAATTACAACAAAGAATGAAAAGGAGTATTTATACAAAGGGAGGAAGGAGAAATCGGAGGAAGGAGCAAAACAGATTTTCCCGTCAAAAGTTATAACTAACTTTTGGCTTAGCAGTGGTTTCCAAGCTTAGCAGTGTTTTCTAAATTGGCGCATATCAGTTTGATACATTTTCTTTTTAAAATAAAAAATCATCGCGCAGTTTTGTTTCGGCTTTCTATGTTTGGGCTAATTTTTCACAAACGGGCGACTAACAAAATTCCCAAGATTGTAGTAGCGTATAAGAATGAAGTCAAGGAATTTTCTGCAAAAGAAATTACATCCATGATTCTTTTGAAACTAAAAGAGATTGCGGAGACATTCCTTGGTAAAATCGTGAAAGATGTAGTGATCACCATTCTAGCACATTTCAATGATTCCAAGGCCAAGCGGAAAAAGATGCTGGTCATGTTGCTGGACTAAGGTGTCATTTGTTTTTTTCTCAATAATCACTTTTTTCCTCTTTTCATTTCTTTTGTCTGCAGGAGGGCAGAGGTTTCTGTTTGTTTTTTTGCAAACATAAGTTCTTCTTTTTACTTATTTCCTCTTCTAAATTTCAGTCATTATCTTTCACTTCTTACCTCTTCTTTCCCAACCCCTACATCTCTTTCTCAATATCTTACATCTCTTTTACGTTTCGTCTGTCTTTTTACGTTTTCGTCCGTTCTTTTACGTTTTCGTCCGTTTTTTAACACCTAAATGTTTTGCAAATACTTAACGAGCCAACCTCAGCTGCAATTGCATATGGAATAGACATGAGAAATAATACAATGTGTGAAACAAATGTGCTCATTTTTTATTTGGGTGGTCATACATTCGATGACAATGTCTCTGTCGTCAACATTGGTGAAAATAGTAAGTTAAAATTGAAGGCCGTAGACGGTGACACACATTTAGGTGGTTAGGACTTTGATAACATGTTGATGGACTACTTTGTCGAGGGTTTTAACAGAAAGCACAAGACAGAGGTGAGTGGGAATTTAAGAATGCTGGGGCGGTTGAGGCAGCTTGTGAAAAGGCAAAACGAGTTCTCTCTTCAGCTACTGAAACTACTATGAGAATTTTCTTGAAAAGTTTGAAAATCTTAATGAAAACTTCTTCAATAAGTGTATAGTGGCAGTTGAAAGGTGTTTGAGAGAGGCAGAAATGAATAAGAAAGATGTAGATGAGGTAGTACTTGTTGGTGGGTCGACTAGAATACCAAGGGTAAAACAATTTTTGCAAGAGTTCTTCAACGACAAGGAGCTTTCTCAAAGGATCCATGCTGATGAGGCGGTTGCACATGGTGCGGCGCTTCTTGCTGCAAAGTTAAGTGGCGAAAAGAGTAACAAAGTAAAGAACATGGTGTTAATGGATGTTGTCCTTCTGTCACTGGGTGTACGTGTGCACAGTGATCTTATTTCTGTTATAATTTCAAGAAATACACTAATACTAGTGACGAAGAAAGAAATTTACCACTCAATGCGCGCAACCAAAGTATCAATGTATCATGTCTGTCATTGTCAACCAAGGTGAGAAAAGTAGGGTTAAAAACAATAATTTGCTGGGTCAATTTGATGTTGCAATCCCGATTGGGCCAGCAGGTAAAGCATATATAAAAGTGGTATTCAGCGATGATGCTGATGGTATTTTGAGTTGCTCAGACGAGGAAATGATCCTGGCCAGAAAAGGGAAATAACTATTAGTAATGATAAGCATAGGCTTTTGAAGTTAGAGATTGAGAAGATGTTGAAAGATGCTGAAAAGTACAGACTTGATGACCAAGACTCCAAGAGTTCAAGATGAAGGTTCTTGCACGCAATGCATTGGAGGAATACATCGATGACATGAAGAAAAAAAAATCAAGACCATAATTTTATAACCATAAGTCCATAAGAAAGACATCTGAGTCACTAAGGTATCTCATTGATAAGAAGAAAATGGGAGATGCAATAGTGGACGCAAGTCAATGTCTTGATGGAAGTAAAGCTTGTAGATGTTAACGAGTACGCCATGAAACAAAATCAGCTTGAAAAACTGTGTTCCAATTATTGCAAAGTACAAGTAATCAACATATGATTGTATTTCACGTTCTTGAATAAGTGTTTGGAGTGATTTTGAGTTTGAGCCCTTAAAAATCAATAATTATGGAGTGATTTTGCTTTGGACCAAATCGGTTTTTGGTCCGGTCGGGTCTTGGTCGGTTCAGTCCGGTTTTTAAACCGTGATCAGCCCTAGTCTAAAGTATAATTCCATTGATGACATCTTCCTTGGTATAGAAATGCATCCCTGCTCGAATTTGATTGGATGTGGGACACCAAAAATCCATTTCATCCTCTCAATCCCAATCAGGTAAGGAGTAATCTTTAGATTATGCTATCTGATCATACAAGCTCATAACTCCTTGCACTTTGTAGGTTATCAAGTCGGATATGTTCTCCGTTTCTTCATCATTTGCGTATTCATCACTATAATCTCTATAGCACTCTCTTGTTTATTCACTATCATCTGAGCTTGATAATATAAGTTATCAGAACCCACACTAGACTCATTGTTGGCCTCCCATATGGCCATATCCATCATTTGGATGATAGTTGTCAGGATCTCGATCCTGATCTTAGGATCTTACGATTTTACGATACTGCAAAGCCAAAACGATCTGGATCCTACATAGGATCTTTGCAAGCTTAAGATCTTATAGGATCCCGATCTTGACCATACGATCTTAAGATCCAATCCGATCCGATCTTACTTTTCTTGGATTACAAACTAAAAACCTACAAATATATGAGTTGTTTTTTTGTAGAATTCAAAAAACAACAAGTTAATCTTTTTAAACATTTCATAATCGTAATTTAGGACAACATTTCTATGAAACATTCAGGGTCCGTTTGGTTGGGGTGTATGGGTATGAGGTTATGACTTTGAAAGTCATTGATGTTGTTTGTTTGGTTATGGGGCCCACCACAATGGAATGAGGATACCCATATATAAAGGTTTCCTCATATATGATGTGCATGGGTGGTTTCTTCATACCATCAACTATCATTCTATTCTATATCAATACCCATACCCATTGTGATTGATAAGGACAAACCAAACGCATCCTCATAGTATTTTGTGTTTATAATGTATAATAATTTGTAGATTTGTATGATATTACAAAAAGTATTAAGAAATAACATTAGAGTAGGATCTTAAGATCCCGATCCTATCTTACGATCACGATCTTGCAAAGATGAAAACGATCCTGGGTAGGATCCCGATCTTGACAATCTTGATTTGGATAATGAAAGGTATATTTGATGGGTTGGCGGATGATGGTAGAATTTCAAAGCCAAATTCATGAGATTGCACAGGAGTTTGAGATTGCACACATTTGATACTCTCCACAAAACCGGTTTGTTGTGGACGAAATTCTGGCTCCATTTCATGTGAACATCAAAATTTCACGTAGACCATAATGAGAGAGCCGGAAACTACATTAACACCGGAAATCAATATTTCACGTAGACCATAAAAAGAGTTTGAGTCAAAATGGGTAAACTCTCATACCAAACATCACCTTATATCAATTACGGCATGAACTTTGAAATGGTCTTAAACTATTTCAGTCATTAGTCGTAAATAGTGTTCATTCAAGTCATTAGTACATTCAGTGACCTAGATTTAAACTTTTATGGTTTTACAACATTATCTTAACTATTCACATTGTAATTACTATCACACTACATAATCATCAAACTTGAGAAATAATCTCGAAACACATAACGATAATCATATAAAAAGTCATATGATTACTATTGTATATTATATGGTTGTTTTGAAAAGAAATTTGATTACCAAATTTTATGTTATTTTTTGACAAATAGTGTTAGAAATTTGTTAAAATAAGAAATCCAGGAAAAGAAAATTTATAAACAAATGAATCTTTAAACTATTTATATTATTCCCACAAGATTTGGAAGATTTCCACTATAGCACACCCTCACGCCCGCATATCACAATCTCACAGCATAATGAGAGAGCAAGCAACAACATTAATGCCACAAATCCAGAAAGAGGTAAAACTAATTGTTCATGAAGTACAATCTCTATTTTCTCTTGTCAAACCATTGCATTTTCATTAGTCAAAGATTAATCAACTCTCTTCTAGTCATTCACATCTAGTTTAAGAGTGATTGCATTACTCAAATCCAAAAGAGCCCAAGCAAACACACCCTTAATTTTCTCTAAGAAAATGCTTGAGGGAATTTGATTCATACTACCGAACAAAGCTAGACAAATATGTACATATGAGTAGCGAAAGTTTCTTCTAAATGAAGTACTACTATGCTAAAGGAGTCCTTCCAGGAAGCTAAACAATTATACAAAACTTAAAGGATAATCAGACGGTCAAACCTTGCCTAGTGTCTTCTCCCACTCTCCATTTCATTCAGATCTGAATTTGAGCTGTAATTGTAATTGTAATTGTCATCTGATACTCCCATGCTACTGCGAGACTGAACACGCACATTTTCAATCTCTGATGGTGGCACACGTAAACCATTGATATTGCCGGGTTGTGTGGCATTTCTGGAGTCTGCTAACATCTGGAAATATATGTGGGGCCCCCAACCTGCATATCAAGCATAACTACTAGTGAACCACACCACAAATCCACAGTATTCAAACAATGATTACTAAGAAGCAAGAAGGTAAAATAGGTTTAAATTCTGACCCAAAAAGAAACTATTGGTTCTATGGGACAGTCCGAAACAAAAAGTGTGCCACCTTTTTATTTATTTATTATTTTCATTTAAATTGCATAACATATTTGTATCTAGTAAAACTTTCATGAACTGTTGTCATGTAATAGCGTAAGAGTTGGAGGTGTACCATCATCATCATTTGGGGGTGGAAAGAATTGTAAGTAACAAAAAGAAGCAATTGTCATTCCTGCACGAGGGACGAAAGTCAGAAAAAGTTCATGGTCAAAGAATTAAACAGAATTACAAGTGTTTGAAAAATATAAACCTAGAAGGCCGCCTGCAAATACATCTTGCCAATGATGCCAATAGTCATCGACTCGTGAGACGCCAATTAAGGCTGCAACAAGTAAGGGGAAGACAACAATACAAAGCTTTGCAATATGGCCCTTGCGATCAAATACCCTGATCTTTCCAGCCATGTACCAAGAGAGAAAACCAAGACCAGCAAAGGACCCTACATGTTGGAAAATACATATTTAAAACTTTGGGTATGGTGTAAGAAAAAGACGCTAAACCTAAATTTTCCGTTACACACGCTTCATGGTAAGAAATAATTTATGTCCATAAACCTGGAGTGTATCTAACTATCTTTGCTCACTGGGAATTCTGAAAGTTAAATCTTGTATGCTGAATAACTTCAGAGTGCACAAATATAAGGATCGTTACACTTTTTTTTCAACTCTTACGTGCAGATAGAGGCAGCAACATGGGCGGGACTGGCAGTTGGGTAATGGGTTGGGCCAGGTTGACCCAAAAACATCTTTTTGTACATTTTGTAATAAAACATTTAGAAGGTTGTAAGCCTCAAAAATATGTTTTTGAGCAACTTTCAACTCATTTACCTATCCCTCTTTTAACTATAATTTGTGTTACCCGTTGAAAATAACAAAGATAACCCAAATCGACCCAAAATCGACCCACTTATAAGTAAATGGGTCGAAATTGCACCTCTTGATAGGTGACTGAGTAATCGATAGCCATTACAAAATCATATACCACTGAATGCTGAAACAGTCATGAACATGTACTTAAAATCATATGCTGTTGCTTAAACTGTTAAACAGGAAGGGATTACAAACTTACAAGATGTGTGTCCACTTGGGAAGCTTTTATGTCCTTCTTTAATGACCGATTTCAATCCAGTACACATAACATCACTCGTAACAGGATCAAAAACCTGAGAGTGCAAAGTAATGGTAATAAAACAGATCAGTAATAGTAAGAGATACTTACCCTTATAGACTGCAAACGGGTAGAAACCATAAGTATTATGAGAACTCACCCCTTTGCCATCAGGAAAGCAACGCCAAAAAAAGTCTGGACGAGGTCGACCAACAGCATCTTTGATTGCATCAGTTAATACTCCAGTCACAAATACTGAAAACAGAAGGCCTGATAGCATAATAGAAAATAAACTAAGTCACTCTGAAAATTTTCAAGTAAAAATTGGCAAACAAGCAAACATATATCACATATTACAATTACCTAGTACAGCTTGATGCAGGTCATAAACATCCTTCCTAACAAAGTAGTATATGAGTATGACCGAAAGAGGCAACAATATTGCAATGATCTGTTGAATAAAAGAGCAGAAAGAGTTCAGTTAATCATGTCATGGTAAATCCCATGTAATATTTTATCAAAGAATGCCTACCGGAACTGCCCACAAGGGAACAGTATTGTCTTGCAAAGGGTACTTAAGGTCAGTCATCATTTCCGCACCAACAAAGCGGTGGAATGGTTCTATCACATTCAGAACGACTTCCATGACCACAAGAAATAAAAGAACAAACCAATCATGCATGTGAACCCTTGCCACTTGAGCTCCATGAGACCTTATAGTATGGGCACCCAGTTGAATTTCTGGCATCTCCCCTAAGATTTGCAAACCAAATGTTAGCCATGATATAAATGTCAGATGTAGATATTAGCATATTACTCATAAGCATCTGTAGCAGGCTAGGTATACATGTATGAACTCTAATCTGACTAATCCATATGATTCTCTTCCTGAAGTCAACTTATAAAAGAACGATAATGAAGGCGAAATGATCTCTACACTAAGGACTGGATTTCAGTCTTTCACTTAAAAGGATTAAAGGTTGCTACAGTTTTTGGTAACTAAAAGCTTGTTATGAGTGAATTACACTTACATGTCATTCCCCTAATTTAGCTAGGTACTATTTCTATTGCTGTGTACGGTTTTACCTAACAACTAAACGCTTAATTTGCTTCTAATGCAAAACTAATCGACTAAAAATTCTGTAGACAGCATACTAGTCTGGTTCACATGAAATAACAATAAAATCATCTTAAGCCTCCACATTCAGTTTTTCAGTGGTTAATTGGTGACATCAAGCACCAGCTATCACAAATGCAATTCAAATCTAATTACAGCTACAAACCGCACGCACTAGGGAATAAGTAGTTCCTTGCTGTAAAAGTGGCCAAATGCCTAACATTACTATGCATAATTACAAAAACAGCAATATCTGGCATAGGTATGAATGAATAAGTCAGAACTAGAGATTAGTATATACTCCACTCAGCCGGCACAGTTATGTATATTATGAACCCTAATCTAATTTACGTAGTTGTTCTGTTTCTGAAGTTGACTTATAAAAGTTACAATAATCATGGGCAAAATAAGTGATGAAATGATCTTTAGAGTAAGGAGTAAAGAGTAAGGACCCTATTTCAGCCTTTCACCAAGGGGATTCGAGTCACCATAGTTGTTAGTAACAAAAGCTTGCAACGATTGAAGAACACATATAAGTCATTCCTAAAGTTCAGCTAGCTATTCTCTCGGTTAATATTCCAAATTCTGAGAACTAACAAACATAATCAATAATTGATAGAGCTTTACATTTTCTTAAACAGCTGTAGAAAAATTAGTAGCTCTTGTTTTAGGAAGTGCAAATAGTGGTATTTGTAATCACGATGAAGTCAGTGAACAATAAACGCAATATCGAAATAGAAGTCAAGCGATAAGCATATACACACAGTTCATCACTGTAATAAGCTTCGCCACTACATCATCAGACAATAAAACGTTCAATAAAACCTACGAGTCTTAAAGCCTATTTTCATTCCAGTGTCCTTTAAATCTACAGGCATTTCAAGTGATAAACATATAAACAGTTCATAATGTAACAATCTTCGCCACTAAACTCTCGGAAAGCAAACCATCAAAGTACTAACGAATCTTAAGTCGATTTTCATTTCTCAGCAAAATTCCGTTATAAATCTACAGACATCTCAATTTATAAACATATACCCACAGTTCGTCACTGTATAAAGCCTCACCATTAAACCATCGGACAACATAACGTCCAATGTACCTATTCATCTTAAGTATATTAAGATAGGCAGTATCAATATGGAAAAAGTAATAATCCTACACACATTTCATCAAATGTCGTACGATAAAATGTTCCATGTACCTACGCGTCTTCAGCCTACTTAATCTCCACACATCAATCACTATAATAAGCCTCGCCACTAAACCATCAGACAAGAAAACGCTCAATCTACTTACGCCTCTTAAGCCTATTTTGACTTCTCTACAAAATTCTGCCGTCTTTTAAATCTACACACAGTTCATCACTGTAATACGCCTCACCACTAAACCATCAGACAACGAAACCTTCAATATACCTACTACGCATCCTAAGTCTTTTCCATTTATATTCAATTTCACATTTAACGCACGAGAATCCTAATTGTCTTCTAATATAAAATGGCGATATAAATGAAACGCTGACGTCATTATAATAACACAAAAACTAGGGTTTAGGTACGATTAAAGAAGGCGAATACAATATAAATATCTAAAATGGATAAAATGATGAATAATTAAGAGAATATGTATTACCTTGTTAAAGAATAAAGAGTTAAAGTAAAACTAAAGAGATACTGAATGATACCTGAATTGTGGTAACAAACTGTGTGTGTGATTTGAGTGTGTGAGGGTTTATAGAGAATGGGCGGGACGGGGGAAAGGAAAGTGGGGGCACACGGAGCCAAAAAAGGAGAGACGGATAAAGACTTGAAAGAAAAAGCATGCACAGAATGTTTGTTTTCAGGATATTTTTATTCAACTTTACCAAAAATTTCAAAGCCAATCATATACTAATTCAGGATAAAAAGTTGTTTTTTTTCAAATTTTGTCGAAATGTAGTTTCTGAACTAATTTACAAGTCGTTCCAAAAAACTAATAGTAATTGACGAATACGACGGTTTATAGCGATAAATAAGTATATTTGCGAATTTATGTTTTAAAATAACCTTTGATGCAACTTAGGGAGGGAGGAGTGGAACCCTAATACCCTAATACTCTGGATGCCACATCACCTCTATCCAATAAAAACCTTCCAACTCAAAACTACTCCAATACTACCCTAACTAGTGGGAGTGGTACCCTAGTACCCGAATTCAATTTTTTTTTTTTAAATACATAAAATCACATACAATATTTATAATAAAAACATATCATTTCATTAAAAAAAAAAATATTACATAATACTTAAAAAAAACTACAACTTAAAAATTGAAACTACAACTTAAAAAAAAAAAAAAAAAAAAAAAAAAAACATTACATAAGTTGAAATTAAAATAACTTGAAACTGCAATTTAAAAATTGCAAGCCCATCCGTGTTTGGCCGCAAGTTCACGTTTCTGGGTAAGAACTAATTCCAACATAGCGGGATCGCGAATGTGATCATGCGGCTCCAAAAACAAACTTCAACTCCCGTTGTGTATTCTTGAACTTCGCCCCCTCGAGTTGTGTAGCCAACAATTGTTTCGCCATCTCGCGTTTTTCTTTCAAATATTGTGTCTTCTTTTGTGTGTAGGCGTTGATTTCATCCGCAACGCTTGAGATAGACGAGGAGGATGCAGCTTGCTTCTTCTTCATTTTTCTTGATTCAATTGGAGGGGTGGGGTCTTCATTCGTGTCTGGAATGGTGTTGCTTGCCGCGTCATACTCCCCCGACCTCCTTTTTGAAGAATTGCTTGCAGCACCGGCAATATCTTGAAAACATTCTTGCTCCAACCATTTGTCATGACCTCTGACAATCTCCCACGCCCTGCTATGAGTAAATTGTTTTTTTTCTTGCTGTATAGAAATCCATTTCAGCTTGCCTCACCACGTCCAAGTCGTTGCACCCACTAGCCTTAGCACGTTTTTACATTATATACAAAATAATTTAATTGTAAATAAAAAGTACAGATTACGTAAAATAAAAAAGTATAGCTAAAAACAAAATAATGTAATTGTAAATAATAAAGTATAGATTATGTAATTGTACCGCTTGGAGGTAGTAGCCGTTGAAAATACCCATGGCCGTGTTCATTGTTCTCCACTTGGTATTCAACGCATGAAATGTTCGTGAACTCGAACCCAAAATTGCCTCGTAATGCTCGAGAATCCGTTTTCAAAAACCGTCGGACTTTTGTTCATTACCGACAACACCACATTCGGAGATTTGAACCCATGCTTTCGCCAAAGCCTCCTCTTGTGCCGGCGTCCAAACTTCACGGGGCCTCCTCCCAGCGAAAGCTTTTTTCTTCCCTCTCGGATCGACTTCTTGAACTTCCTCATCTTCGTCTTCTTCGTTTGGTAGTGGTTGTGTTTCGGGTACGTACTCTACGTCTTGACTAAGGTTTTCGAAAGGGGAAAACTCGCTTTGTAGCAGTGATGTTGTAGTGTTGTGGATTCATTTGAGGAGGACCCATATTATATTGGAAAAATTGTGGAGATTGGGGTTATGGAACATAAAATTGATTCGGGGATGGTTGAGAATAAAATTGGCTAAATCCTAACGGAGTTTGTTTTGGTTGATTCGGGGATGGTTGAGACCGACCTTGACGCGAGGTGAAAGTTTGTTTACCTCTCATTGGATCCATAGTTTGGTGTTTTTGAAAGATTATTGTGTGTTGTAATTTGTGTTGTGTGTTTTTATATTCAAAAATGAGGTGCAAGTTTATGGTTTAAATAGGAGTGATTTTTTTTTTTTTTTTTTTTTTTGGGCAGAAATAGCCGTTTAATAACGGGCATAAACTTTTGCAACGTATACTTTTGCAACGTTAACATTCAGCTTCCCAACTCGAAATTAATACCCACGCCCCTAACCCGACGTCCACGGAATGGTGTAGCCCAGCGGGTTCACGAGCTCGCATGCCAACCCGACGTCCACTCCGTCCTACCTTACGAGTTCAATATATAGTTACATCATCCTCATGACTAACTTTTTCTATGATGTTGTCAACAGTTTTCAGGATATTGTTTTTCAACTTTACCAAAATTTCAAAGCCAATCATATAATTTAAGATAAAAAGTTATTGTATTTTTTCTATTTTTTTCAAATGTAGTTTCTGAACTAATTTACAATAGATAAAATAATAATAATAATAATAAAGAGGGAAAAAAAAAGCTACTGTAGTTTGCAAGTTTACTAGTATTTCATAGACCTGGCGTAAGAGAAGTTTTGAGTATTTACTATTTAGGAACGATTAAGGTTTATCATTAAGGTTTAAAAAAAAAAAAAAAAAAAAAAACTATTATTTTAACAATAAGCGGTTGAAATAAACATCAAAATTTTAATGCTATTAGAGAGTTAGGTGCAGCACTCTTACTAATAGGCCAGTGATTTGTACACTCACATTTTTTATTTGCACACTCCAAACTGTGCAATAAACAGTTGTACATTTATTATATACTGCTTCATCAGGTTGTACATATGAGTGTACAAATAAGAATTGAGAGTGTGCCAATCAATTCTCTTACTAATAACACTTATTAATGTATCATTTCACCAATCTTATAATAATACAAGTCTTGATTGGCATACTTAAAAACATGTCTAAATATATGTGTCATTCTCTGATTGGTAACATCAAAGAAACTTTTTTCTTTACATTTTGGGTATGTTTGGCAAAACTAGCTGTATGCTGTAAGTTGTAAACTGCAAAACTGTTAACATGAGCTACAAGCTGTATCTTTTTTTTAATAACAGTGTTTGGTAAATTAGCTGTTAAATGTAATTATAAGATGTAAAATGACAAAAAAGGACAAATCTATAATTGTAAATAAATGTTTGAAGGGTATATTAATAATTTAAAGTTTTAACAGCTTATAGACATTTAAAAAGCTTAATGAATCAGCTTTTTATTTTGGAGCTATTTGTTTGAAATAAAAGCTTGTAGGTGATGCATCCAAACGAAGCTACTTAATTTATGGAGATTATTTAAGATAATAGCTCATCCAAAAAGCCAATGCCAAACAGGCCCTTTATCTTTTTTTTATCTCCGCTCTCCATTTTCACTTATCTCAATCCTCTTGTTTGGCATATTTTTAGACAAAATAGTTGGGTCTCTGAATCATTTTCTAATAACACACTAATAACAAAATACCTTCTCTAAAAATAAAACCAATAACACTTATTGATACATATTGGTCTCACATAAAACCTCACCAAAATACCTCACTCACTAAAACAAAAACAAAATAAAACAAAAAAAAAAAAAAATGCAATAACGCTTCATTGGTTGAATGGCTAAGGGACGAATAATACATTAGTATGGTGCACTATAACACTTATTAGCGTGTTATTTGTGTGAAAAAAAAAAATAAAATAAAATAATAATAATAATAATAATGTGTTGTTTGGCAACTACACCGTGTCCTCTTAAGACAAGTTTTTAAATTTTAACACTACTTTTATTTCATTTTATCCGTTATAATTTAATTTCATATACGTTATCAAACAATTTTATAAAATAAGAAAAATCTAATGCTTGTTACTCCTTGCAAATAATGTTTTCGCCAAAGATCCCCGATGTATGCCTGAACACGCTTGTTTTATATTCCTCTAAGTGTTTGTCTAACTAATGACTTCAAGGCATTGGTTAAGATGATTCTTTAAGGAAATTTTAATTTTATTAAATTAAAAATTGTAATTAATTAAAGTAATTTATAAGTTTAATAAATGCATATTAAATGCAATTTTTAATTTAAAAAGAAAGTTCAAAATGAATTAATGCATCTTAAGTAATGCTCTAACGTTAAGAGTACTTATTAGACAATCCCTTCTTTAATTAGTAGTTTGTAATACTAATTTTAATCCCTTGTTTTCTTTAATCTCAAAAGATGCCAAAATAGACAGACGCGTACGTTTTTTGTATTTTTTTTTTAAGTATAAACTTTGTGTAATAATGTTTTTTGATTGCATCTTTACACCTTTGCGTAAATTATATTAATTTTACCTAGGTATATAAAGTGTGGATCGTGAATATTATTTGAGATGAGCAAGCACTTTGTCCAAAAATTCTTCTAATCCCCTAGTGGCGGAACCAGGAAATGAGGATGTGGGGGGCAAAAAAAAATTTCTTGACAACAACAACAAAATGTAAAAGAAAAAACTAATATCGTAATGATAAATCGAGTATTTTTACTTTGAAATGATGGATTTATAAAGCTTTAGAGTGTTGAATGTTGGGTTTTAGTATGTGGGTGGGGGGCAATTTGAGTTTTGGGTGGAGGGCACTTTCGAAAAAAAGTCAAAATTATAAAAAAAATTACACTAAAATCTCGACTTTTTCCACTAGCCATGGGGGGCACTTGCCCCCATTCTTACTAACTAGATCCGCCCCTGCCCCTAGTTTGTTAACGTGAGAAATTTTGTACAATATAAAATATGTTGATCATATATTCATTTCAAAATGTTAAATTTGCCGTCCGAAAGCTCTAGCACAAGTAGGGTGGCAAACTGGCAATTTGGGTGGTGTTTTGGTTGGCGGGTTTAAATATCTCAATTCAAACCTGACTTGTTTAGTTATTTGTGTCTAAAGTTCAACCGTAACTTGAACATGTTTATTTAAACGGGTTGGCAAACTGACAATTTGGGTGGTGTTTTGGTTGGCGGGTTCAAATATCTCAATCTGAACCTGACCTCTATAGTTAATCGTGTATGAAGTTCAACCCTAACCTCAACATGTTTATTTAGACGGGTTAATAGTGTCGACCTGTTTTTGATCATAACGTGAATATAATGTGACATATTAAATCTAATAAGGCATATTCTAGAAACCGTTTAAGCAACATTATAAATATTTTGACATAAGTATATATCATTTTAAAATATTTCAAAAATCAATGATATATCATAAGATAGAGACACAAAAGATCTTAGGTGGGAAGGGATCAAGTAAGAAAATAATTAAAATAAGAATGGTGAGAAGTAATTCTAACCACACATTTCAAATTAGAAGGGAAAAATTGAAGGAAGATGAATCCACTTTTGTAGGTGCATCTTAAATGTGTGGTTATGGTTACTTCTTATTCTTCTCATTTTAATTATTCTTCTTATTTGTTCCTAAATCAAAGATCTTAATATAGTGAACTAAACATATAACTTCTAATATTTAATATTTTAATCGTATTTTTAAACAGGTTGACGGCTTGAAATCAGGTCGAAAATCTTAACACAAACCTAACATACTTATTAAACAGGTTTGCCGTGTCGACTTAATTTCAACCCGAACTTGTTTAGCCCCAAACTATTAATTTTCGTATCGGTTTCATGTCGACCTTAAGTACAAGTCTACTTAATATATTTGAAGTCATACATGTGCGACACACCGCTCTCTAAAGCCCGACACAACGACACAAGATTAGGCGACAACGAAGCCATCATTTCCATTTTAAAGAAACTTTTCTTAAAGTGTAGTAGTTGCCACAAGCCCACAAGATATCACTAATCCACGAGTAAAAGCTCTCACATAAACCAGAAACAACACAAATTGCACTTCATGAAATGGCCCGAGCAAAGCAACCGTAAGTCCGTAATAAGTTAACATATAATCCAAAATGATACATTTCAAGGTAAATAGATAGACATTTTTATGTATGTTAGTTGTCTATTTTTAACACTTGTACTCAGCTCACATCAAGTATTTACTTTCAGGCTGAATTGTCTTTCTCGTGAATTCAACTTTCCTTCTTTGTGATGGAGAAAATACATTTGGTAACCCAATATAACCACGCAAGAGCCTGAATCTTGACCATGTCAATTATCATGTGTGACTGTGAACCCACATGGTATTGAAAAGAGTCCACAGTTTTTTGTATCAAGAAAATAGAAATCATACAAAATGGACGTAACTAAAAAAAACGCAAGCTTCTTCAGGTAGTCATGCATCTTTCATAGACATAATCAAATAGGCTAAATGTGGATCGAGAATGGCATGTAATATAATATTGACACGAAATTTACCTAAGTGACACCGAGTTTACTAGCTATTTTTAGATTTTACTGCGACAAAATGAGCTTAATGCAACATTTTATTATTTTTAGTCTTTGACTTTTATTTTAAACTAGACAAATATCTGCGCAAAGCGACGGTATATAACAGTAAATAATTATGCTTACAAAATCGTGATTTTAGTTCGACCATTGATGCAAAACTTATATGCATATAGCACATGTCATATCGTTTTTAAAGCGACTTATTATCTAGGTCGCGTTTAGGATTACTTGTCGTTGAACTCACGTTACACTTTCTCGTTACCTTACTTGCTCGAGGTGAGTTTTACAACCTCACTTTTACTTGTTTACTATTCATTTTGAAATACTTTGGGGTGAGAATACAATGGTTGCTTTTACTTATAAACACAAATACTTAAAATATTTACAAATTGCCTACGTTACTACTATTGTCGTTAAGTCCCCACTATCATAAAACGTTAATTACGTTGTAAGCGCAAATATTGTGAATAGATCTATTGTGGATTAAACTCCCATGTCCGGGTAAGTAGCGCTTACTTGACTACAATACTAGGTCAAACGGACGCGTATCATTTGATGTCGTACAGGTGCTTGGCAAGGCATCTGTTTGGGGCGAATAAACAAACTAACTGTCAAGGCTTCGGTGTCATGATCTTAGTGCAATAGTTATACTTTTTATGAACTCGTACGTAATATAATAGCCACAAAAATCTTGTGGTCCATGTTTTAAGCTTACTTAAACCTAAGAACTCGCCAACTTTATGTTGACATTTTAGCAGGTTCTTGATTTCACTAGCTTGTACCGCATGGAGCATAGCATAAAGTCACATTTTGGGATTTCATTATGAAAGAGCATTGTTACATTACTTATCGTTTGATTGCAAAACAAAAATTTCATTACATTAAAACTCTTGGCTATGTATTGTAAAACATTATTTCAATGGATCGAGCGTATACTTTCAAATGATTCATGCAAAGGTCGTTCTTTATATCTTGTGACTTTATACTATGAAGTCACGCCATCGGTTACCTTTCCGCTGTGACATTTTGAGAGTGTGACATAATTACATACACTTTATAACAAAATTTATACAAACTTTACATAAACTTTAGATCAAATTTCATACAAATTTTATAACAAACTTTTACATGAACTTTACACCACCAACAACTTTTTTCGGCGAAATAGCGGCGACAACAACTTTTTCCTGCGAGACAACATTCATGTCTAAATGAAAAAAAAAAACATACAAATTCATAGATAAGTAATGTAGAAAAATAATTGTACTTTCTTACACCCCATAAATCATCTAAAACGAGTGGGGTATGAAAGGTTTGTGGATAATTATTAATATACGTATGACCGGATTCGAACTCGAGACTTCGGGATTGCACACATTACGTATGAGAATCAATGTAAATAATAATTAATGTATTAAATGTAATATTTAATTATTGATTACAAATAAATACTTAACGATAGTTAATATTTAACGAGTTTTGATTATCGGTCGTTAAATGTCAACGGGATATGAAGAAAAGTTAACAAGCCAAGAGAAGGTTTTAGGAATCCTCTTTTGGGCTTGTTTTTGGCCGAAAATATAGAATCCCACATCGGAAACTATAGTAATCTTGACATCTACCATAAGGCTATAAATACATCCTCATGTATTCATCATTTGGTACACTAGATTTCAATAGAAGGCCAAACTTCTTCTTTCTTCCCTCTTGTTCTTAGGTCGACGAGTAAAACCCCATGTAAGGGATTTGCGAGTGACCTTGAGCATAACAAAGGTGTTTGGTTAATCTATTGTGATTAAGAACATAGCTTTTCTCATTGATTCACTACTAATACGTGTGTACAAGAACCTGGGTGTCTGAATTTTAGTGTAGTCGAATGTATTAAACCCTAATTTATTAGGGTTTAAGGTTTCTTGGTACTTGATCTTAATTTGGGGCTTTCATAAACCCTAATTGCATTGATTCGCAAAAGGTACGCATATTCTTTTAATTCGGTTAATTAATTTACAAGTATTATTCCTATTACTTCCGTTGCATGCTTTGATGATGTTTACGTGTTTATGTAATTGTTATGATTAGTAAAACCCAACAGTGGTATCAGAGCCAGGTTAATATGTTGTAATTAATTACCGAAACACATAAAAATTGAATCTTTATGATTTTTACATGCTTTTTTTGGTTTCTAGGGTTTTAAAATTGAAACCCTAATTTTTTTAATTTAGGTCGATTATCCTTAATTGATTTAATTAGGTTTTATTTTTTGTAAAACTTGTAGAAACCCTAGGACTGCATATATATTTTATGTGGTTTTAATGAATAATTGTTATGTGCCATGTATTATGCGTATCTTAGGATTATAATTGTTATGAGGAATCCATAGTGAAACATGCATGTTTTGCCATGGATTATTGTTTTATTAATTGTTAAGTGATATACACATGTTTATTAGTTTGATAATTATTGAATTGGGGAAGACCTCAATATATCTAATAAAAATTCGTTATGTGCTATTTGGTATATTATTGACTTTGGCTTACGCAATCGACTTGTCGATGCATGTGGCTCATTTACCTTGTAGGTGAAAGCCCTAGTTGATGTATGCATTATTTTACGCCTAGAATTGTTTATTGGATTTTGTCGATATAATTATGCATGTGGCTAATTGTTTTACATATGTTAAATTGTTAAGTTATATGTATAATATTTGAGTTCGTTTTACTTTTTTATTAAAGTGCCTTATTGTTTATATTGTATGACACGTTAGTAAGCAAAAATGGTTTTTGAGAATAGAAAATTAAATGGACTAAATAATGGCGAAATTTGATTTGTTTTCTAAGTATTAAATCTTGAACTTTTAATCGATTGATGCGACTGTACTAAATGGTTAGAACGGCTCACCCAATAGAACAAACTAGAAATGGGGTTTAAAGAAGTGCGCACAGTCACATTGAAAGGATGTCTAAGGTTATGCTTTAGCGCTTACCTGGTCCTCTGCCTCCCTGTGCGTTCGATTGGAGCTACCTAGTATAACTATTCTATGTACGAAGCATCTTAGTGCAAAGTTGTAAGTTTCTCAACGCATCGATTAAAACTTTGTAGAATTTAATCTTAGCAATTTAAAACTATGTGTAAGGTTTTGAAATTTTTTATGTTACGAAGATGTATGCATGCTTCTTCATACATAAGTTTTGATTACACATCAAAATTGTACCCTTTAAAATTTAAGTTTATGCCATCTAATGATATGAAACACTTGAAGTTGTAATTTAGTTATGTGAGACCTTGAGCTAGATTACGATAACAAGGTGAATCTTTATGTTGTGTGAGACCTCAACTTAAATAATTTGCAGTTTCTAAATTAGACAACTTTATTAAGTTAGTTAGTGAGACCTATAACTTAAGGTATAAGATGGGATAAAACATGCTTACGTTTTGCATAATTGTTTGGCAAAAATTGTAATCCCATATTTTTAGGAATTGAAAACTTGTTTGTCAATTATTGTTCTTCGAAAATTACCTATTCTATACTTTCATCACTAGCAGATCAACTGATGTGGTGAAACTATGATAATGGGGGTCCTAGATTCAAGAAAAATTCTATGGTTAATATGAATATTAACCAAGGGTATTTTATTTTCTTGAAAGATTTAATTATCGAAAATACTAAAATTGAATTTTGTTAATTCTTTTGATTGTATTAATGCAACATTAAACCGTAAATGTGGTTTGGGCTTTGGTAAATTGATCTAGTTCTGTTTTCAAACAAATGTTTGATCAAGAAAAATTTACTAAAAAGACAAACATAGACTCTTTTTCATGGAAGAAGAGTGAGACTCAATTATATTCCTTTTCATGATTGAGAAAGGTATGTTAGGAAGATTAGAATTGTCTAAATTCTAATATAACTCGTAGCAACATTAATAGTTAAGAAAATTGCACACCATGTTTTCCTTAAGAGATTTCATTACCCTCTGGTGGTGATTGAATTCTTATATGACATTTTGGTCAACTAGAAAACATGTTGGACATTTTATGAGTTATTAAATTAGAAGCTAGACTAATTACCACAAAATTGGTAAAAGACAAACTAGTATATTTTATCTAGTTGTTTTGTTTTGACTAATTGAAGGTGCTATACATCATTATGGCGATGGTAGACCCATTGAGGAAGAAATTGCATGCTCAAATTTTCAAGTTAATAGCATTGATGGATGATCCATCATCTACAGAGTAGAATGCACTCTTTTAGTATCTAAGTACTTGTTACGAATGGTTTTGCAAAGGAGTAACAACGTAATAGCACGCTATTTTCACTGGTTAATGAAACACTTACAATGTTGTCAAATCCAGTGGGAGTATGGTGTATTACTGAATAAGACATTATTGTAACGTTTTCTAATTCAGTGGGAGTTACAAGATTTATTATCTTGGTAGTAACTCAGATTATTTCTAGATTTTCTTGAAATAATACATTACGTTCAAATATGTAGACATTCATATTCTCAAGGATAGTCATGAACGTTTCCTTGATAATTAAGTGGTCCTACATCTACTTGTAATGCTTATATATCTATGACACTATCATATTGCTCACATAAACAAACGAATGTCATGGTGTTTATCTACTATATGATGTTGTTCTATACACAAGTGGGAGAAGTATTTTTTGTGTGCAAAGGAACAACACATACAAATATGATTAATGGATTCTCTTGATCGTGAGGTAAGAGATTAACGTTCTAATAAGATTGTCTTGCTTAAAGAACATGTGTCAAGATTATAGCATAGACTACTTTTATGTCTTATGTCATTCAAAATATAGAAACACTTGAAGTTACATTTTAGTTTAAGTGAGATCTTGGCTAGATTGTAATCTCAAGGTAAATCTCCACTTGTTGTGAGATCGAGCGTGGTTGCTTTTACATTTTCTTAAGTTGGACACTTTTTGGAATGACATAAATAAATAAAGTAATACTATCTTAAATATCTTAAATATTTATGTATTTTTAGAATGACATAAATAGATAGAGTAGTATATTAACCTGAAAATTAATTAATTGAAACCATGGCGTGGTGTTCATAATAACTTTAAATTATACATGGTTATGTGTTTCTGTATAAACTCACAAACATGAAGTCTTTCATAATAACTTTAAATTAAAGCATGCAATTGGCTTGGAATTCTATTATACCATTAAGTTGACTTAGTTAGTAAATAGGTAGGCCAAAAGGAATAAGTTTATCTTACATATTGTTAGATTGTCTTACAATATTAATTCTAATGAAATACTGTATGTATCTGGTATGTTCAGTTAGAAGAATCAAACTTTTGTCATATTGTTTGATTCAAGATAACTATATCTTCTTTTCTTCCTAAAGTTATCAAGGTTAGAAATTGGGTATTGATTGGATATACTTAATAAAACTCAAAAACCTAGAAGATTAGTAAGACACAATTTTAGTATGGAATGTGATGAATCACATTGAGTCTTATATTGAAGTTCTGTTTTGTTAAAACTACTTATGGAGTAGGTTATTAATGAACAAGATTTACGAACTGTTAATGTGATTTGTAATATCCCAAAAGAAAACAATTTAGTGTTGTTCTAATTGCTAAAATATTTATAGATAGTCTTTAAATTACAAAAGCAAGTAGGAGTTTTGTTTAGATCTTGAAGAGATTAAATTACAAAACACATAATCTTCTAAAATACACTAGTGAATAACATAATGAGGCTAAACATGAAAATGATTCACCTCAAGATGGTGGAATTCTCATTCATAGATCCGTAAGGATTCTCAGATAATTGATTGATGTGTTGAGATATATGAGTTACAGGATTATGGTAAACCTGTTAATCATAATGATATATTACCTAATATTGAATTGTGGTAAATTATTCATACTATGAATGTTAAGATGTTGTCCAAAAAGATAATCAACTTTGGAAACTTGGTTTATCTTATTAAAGATGAGTTTCTTCAAAGGAAGGAAAACCCTAGTGGTTTAAATCTTTATGTAGAAATCATATGGACAAAATTGTACATGTGTTTAATGCATGACTTGTGACAAGATTATTAATCACACTTAAGCAATTAACTGTAATTGAATATTTTTTCCTTGGCACATTAAATATATAATGATTGTAATTGTCATACTTATTTTCATTAATATGAAAAATGACAATGGAATATTAAAACTATTTGTGTGTGATTACTTTTGCGAGGACGATAAGCAATCGAAAGGATTTTTATAAATTCACACAATCTTTGGAAATGTACAAACTGCAAGAATCCATGAATGGATATATGCATGCATCTAGGAAATGATTCTTATGTTTAACTATTAAATCAAAGTTTGATTTAAGATTAAAATAAGATAATTTCTAAGTATTCCTGAAAGCTAGTGGGAGTATTATGTTTATTTTCTGTAAATCTTATATGATGTGGGTAGTAACATTCCATCTAAAACTAAATGTTATGCTCTAGTTTGGAATGGAACTTCACTTGAAAGATTTAGAAGATAAGATATACAACCTTGGAGTATATGTTTATTATTAATAAACATGTGTGGTATTATATAAATGAGTCTAATAGAACATGATATATCATTTGGAAAATGGATATGTAGAACATGAATGAAATCTCTGTTTGACACAAGGATTTTTCATGTACATCATGTTATTGTTGTATCATGCTTGAAAGGCAAGATGATTTGACAACATTGATATCTAATGATGTTATTAGATAACTAGTGTAATGAATATTCTAATAGAATATGTTTTAATCTAGAATTACATTCCTCAGCCTGGAGTTGCTCTCAAAATTCTTTGGATGAGCAATACAACAATTGTTGCGTAATTGTCATAGCCAACAAACTTAAAAGTTTTGGAAGGCATCAAACATTACACTGTAGATATTGAAGTTTACGGAGATTATTTTAAAGAGCATATTGTTGTTTATATACAATGATGCTGGTTTAATTGAGATGACACTCAATACTAGTCATGGTAGGATTTCATCCTTGTAAATAGCCATGTGAACTAGTTGTGCTCAACTAAGAGCATAGTTGCATTATACAATAAAGAATAAGAATACTTTAAACTTTAAAATGTTTGAAAGTTTAATTGTCATAAATTGGTGGTTGAGGATGTCACACACTTTATGAAAAATTATGTGGCGATATCAAGTTATTTGAATGCACACATATAAGAACTTCACTAGTTGAATTCTTGAAATAAGTATTCTCAAAATTCCGATAGATCAAAGTTAGTTGAAATTATACCTTGTCAACAAGTATGATTGTCATTACTTGAGGCATAATTCATTAACAAGTATTATCATGCATTGATCTATTTAGTATTTGGATAAGGGATGTTTTGAACAAATATTATTTAAATAAAATAAAATATTGGTTATGTTTATTTCTCATTTTCTTAATATTATATCCTATATTTGCATGTTTAATCCGTGAATAACTTATGTTATTCTAAAAGTCCGTTGTCAATCAATGATGTGGGAATGTCATTGAATTAAGACAAATATGAATTTTGGTAGAATATACTTTAAGTATATTGATGCGTGGGACATGCCAAATTCACATGATATTCAATGAATTGAATATATGACAGATCTCAACTTAACATGATTGTACTTTATGGATCCTTGTCATTAATTAAATCATGTATATTTATCCTCAAACTTGAGATACCAGATAACTGTTATGAATGTAGCACACTTGTGTGAAATAGTCTAACGCTATCCGTAAAAGGTGGTTATAAGGGCTATTTTTAGAAGTGTTGCAATGTTCATGAGTTTTGCTTGTAGTCAAGAGAATTTTCTCATTTGAATTTGTTTCAAAGCATAATACTGTTTGGGCCCCTCGTAGGATTTTGGCAAGATGTTTGTAAGGCCTTACCCAAGATCTATCTGGAATACGTTCAGATGATTTGGTAGTCTTGTTCAATCAGATATAACGAGAAACAAAATATTAACTTGTGAAATGACTCGATCCATATTCACAGTTAATGAAGTATTAGAAGTAAAAGGATAAGTATTAATGATGAATCATTAAAATGGTTTTTCCAGGGAAACCACACTCGGTTCAAATCTGGGGGCATTGGCGTGTTAGGCTAGACTAAACCAATGTCATTACTATATTAAGTAATATCCAAGTGGGAGCTGAAAGGTTTATGGATAATTATTAATATACGTATGACCGGATTCGAACTCGAGACTTCGGGATTGCACACATTACGTATGAGAATCAATGTAAATAATAATTGATATATTAAATGTAATATTTAATTATTGATTACAAATAAATACTTAACGATAGTTAATATTTAACGAGTTTTGATTATCGGTCGTTAAATGTCAACGGGATATGAAGAAAAGTTAACAAGCCAAGAGAAGGTTTTAGGAATCCTCTTTTGGGCTTGTTTTTGGCCGAAAATATAGAATCCCACATCGGAAACTATAGTAATCTTGACATCTACCATAAGGCTATAAATACATCCCCGTGTATTCATCCTTTGGTACACTAGATTTCAATAGAAGGCCAAACTTCTTCTTTCTTCCCTCTTGTTCTTAGGTCGACGAGTAAAACCCCATGTAAGGGATTTGCGAGTGACCTTGAGCATAACAAAGGTGTTTGGTTAATCTATTGTGATCAAGAACCTAGCTTTTCTCATTGATTCGCTACTAATACGTGTGTACAAGAACGAAGGGCCAATGCACTTGTGTTGGTAACTTGGGTGTTCTACTTTTAGTGTAGTCGAATGTATTAAACCCTAATTTATTAGGGTTTAAGGTTTCTTGGTACTTGATCTTAATTTGGGGCTTTCATAAACCCTAATTGCATTGATTCGCAAAAGGTACGCATATTCTTTTAATTCGGTTAATTAATTTACAAGTATTATTCCTATTACTTCCGCTGCATGCTTTGATGATGTTTACGTGTTTATGTAATTGTTATGATTAGTAAAACCCAACAGGGTAGCCCGCGCGTTGCTGCGGGAGCGCTTTGTTAACGGCGTTGGATTCTTTTCTGTGAGTCCACTGGCATATAAGAGGAACCGAAAATTAGAAACTTATAAGTTGCAATAAACAGTTATAAAAGAAACTGTATGTTAGGATTGTGTTATAATTTTAGGTGTGTCGGTGAGACCTTGTATAACCTTAAAAGGCCATACAATTGGTAATATAGTGTTTTGCGTCATTGCTACTTTTGCAACTCAATTAGTCAAGTTTAGCAAGTTAGTCATTTGTATTCAGGATCATTTGAGTTTGAACTTTATTAACATCAAAAAACTTAGTATACAAAGGAGTCACCAAAAACTTGCAACTATATACAAAAACACACTGCATAACCCTTTCCTCTTGCTCTAGTTTCCGTATTTTGAATTCTGATGAATCAAGTCTTCAAACCCCTTACCTCACTTGGTCACCCATATAAATTGCTCGTTACCTTTCCTCCGCAACGACCAATGGAATAGATTCAGCCTACAACAGAACCGGAAAACACCAAAATCACAGATCACCCTAAGTAATCGGTTAAGATGCATATTTATCATGATCCAATCACTTAAAAAATACATACTATAAGTTAACAAACTAACTACTCATGAGTTTAGTTTAAATATGTGCCTTGATTCAGCCAAAAACTCATTACGTGACAAAAATGTTAATGATCAAATAGGTTAGTTGGAACTCATCTATACATGTAATTAAGACCTTAAAACTCCTTCAAGAATCAATATTGTTGTGATTTCTTATGTTCATTCCTATCGTAACCCAAAAGTACTTTCTTTCATTCTTGGAAATATGAGAAAGGTTAGTAAAAAACCTGAAAATACTTAATACCGCAGACTTGGTGTACATACGAAATGACAGTTTCTCTTTTAGGACTGATGCAATATATAATCAATTGAGAATTCATCAGGCATTCCATTCTTGTCTGTAAACTACCTGCACAGAATAAAGCTAAGTTGGATTTAAACAGAAATGATAGCTATCTAAAACATACCAACACGTTAAATAAGATGACCACGATACAACATCATTGTTACCCAAAATTTTTTGCATATATTTAAAAATAATAATACACGAATACAGTATACACTAAGTCCATGAGTATGAAGCCTAGAAACTCATGGAGTCATGGGTCAATTTCCTTGTAACTACGGTTTTGATATAAACATTCAAATTCCTGTTTTCGAGATCAATCACAATAACAGATGCAAGACCAAGGGAAATCTGGAAGTTACCTTGCCTCTTTAAAGCCTGGAGCCATGTGGACTTACTGAGTTTCCAATGGTCATACCTCCCCATGCCTCCTGCGACTTTCTCTCCCTTACTGCTCGCCTAACCAACACTAGGTTATTTGATTTGTCATCGGGTACGTCCATATCTGTAGCAGCCACCTTTTCCATGGTAAGAAATTTGTGTTATTATTATCAGAACTGTAATGAAAACCACTATGGTTGATGAACAGATAAGCTAGTGTTTCTAGCTACAGACCTACAATAGTAAGACATGAAATAAAGGAAGGATCTTGTTCAGTTTGACGCAACACGTGCTAGGTTACTGATAAGGCTATAACAACCATGACCAAAAATGAGTTGAGAAGTCAACTCGAGTATGCAAGTATGAGCAAGTGCAGTGACCATCGGCACGTATCCTGAAAAATAGTATAAAATTCAGTGAGCTAATCATATCCTAATGATGTTCAGTGAACACATGTTATTGCAATTAGAGGAGCGAGCCAACCTTAAGATGGAGACCAGCGGCTGATTTATTTAGACGCTAATATGTCCAACACGCTTTCATCCATTCGACCCATTCGTTTAACCAGTCAACTTCTGATACAATATCTTTAATAGTTCCTTCATCGCCGAATCCATTTTCTTTCACTGCATTTTCCAGTTTGTCTCTTGTAATAAACCTAAATTTAGACCATAAGTGAGTTCAGAAAATAATAATTTATTACATAATCACATTAGAATAAGGTTCAAACGCATACCTGCCACCATTTGTATCAAAATGCTGAAACGCTTAGTACAAATCTTCTTCACGTTCAAGTTTGTGTTGATGTGTTGCTGTTGTCATGAAGTCAATGTAATCAATCGACCCATTTCCATCAATCCTACTTACTTCAACTCAAGAACGCTAATAATCTTACACCTACAGTCGCAAATTAGGCGGCGTCGTTTTTCTACAACAGCTACAGTGCAAGCTAATTCATCACTACCACATGCTCAACCACCACTAAATGTCAAAAGGCAACTGTAGCAGTTGGCAGAAATCAAGTTGACACTTACTATTACCGAATCAGATATCTATAATCCTGAAGCGTCTGCCCCAATCGTAGCCCACCACACAACCCGTAACAGCATAAGGGAAGAGTAAAGCAAAAAACAGAACTTACAAAGAATGTAATAAGCCATATGGTTATCCAATAATCCAAAACAGCTAAGTCGTCAAAGTAACGATGTTATATTTATCATTTGGAGGTCCCAAACATCTTAAGTTAGCTACTAAGCAATAATCTGTTTCGCGCCACTCAAACTATCATTTGTGATTTTTATATATTAGTATAACTAAAAAAATTAGGCTCAGATATATAAATAGGGCCAGGTGATGGAAAGACCGGAATTCCGCCGTGGCTGCAAACGAACACAGTTGCATTGTAACCATTGATTGTATGGCATCCGTTCGTTGCCCCGCCAAGTTACGGTTGGATCTTCCACCACCCATTTCATTTCGCTCAGATTACAATAGTCATCACAGCCCATTTGAAAAACATTATTAATATTAGTACGAAATCCAAAACCATAAGACAAAAACCCCACATTCATGACCACCACCACAGTAAATATTGGGTGAAAATGAAATCATCGGCTTATTCATATGATTTAGACGTGTATCTGATACGTCATGGCTACAAACACGAAGCAGTGTTGGCCCACCAAGATACGGATCAGTTTCACCCACCATGGTTCAGCAAACACAAAGTGTCTGTTAGTGTATTAACGGGAATACACAGTTGAAAACAATGATTTTGCACTGTACGAATTGTGACACATTATTTTTTCTACCAATGGTAACATCACAACAAAATTAGGACAACCAATAAGAGGGTGACAAACAAACAAAAGTACATAACGACATTAGTAAACGGGGGAGAACTTCTGTTTCGCGCCACTCAAACTATCAATCGTGATTTTTATATATTAGTGTAACTAAAAAAAATTAGGCTCGGATCTATAAATAGGGTCAGGTGATGGAAAGACCGGAATTCCGCCGTGGCTGCAAACGAACGCAGTTGCATAGTAACTATTGACTGGCGTTCGTTGCCCCGCCAAGTTACGGTTGGATCTTCCACCACCCATTTCATTTCGCTCAGATTACAATAGTCATCACAACCCATTTGAAAACATTATTAATATTAGTACGAAATCCAAAACCATAAGACATAAACCTGTAGCCACCCGTAAAATTTCACTATTTTAATCCTCATATTAATGAACTAGATTGTTTATCAAAAATATATTTGATCTAAGCTGAGCATTTTAGCATGTACGTTTCTTTTTCTTGCGTAAAAATTCAAGCATCTCCGAGTAGTCTTACTTAATCATGCCAGGTATTTACTGATAGCTAAATCAGTCTCACAAGAAATTTTCTTGTCTTACAAGTCCGCACGCGTACCAGTATAATAAAAAAACATGAAAAATAAAAACGAAATAATAAAATCGAAAACTACATCATCGTATCGGTTTATTTAAAACGTTTCCGGAAGTATAAGTATTATATTTTTCACATTAAGCATTATGCTTTTACGAATAAAACAGCGGGACGCAAAATACTCTTAGTACCAAATAATTGCACCAACTAATCAATAATACTACTACTACATTTTATAAAATAAAAATCAAAACTAACCTAATTCATATTCCCAAGTAACCCCACGCCCCCACTCCCCTCATAAAACTTATCCTCTCTTTTGTCTTCCTCATAACTCACGCCCCACACCCCTGCTATTCTTCATCATCAATTTCGTCCCTCTCTCTTCCCTCCCCTACACATGCTCCACCTTCTTCCATAAAGAGAAAACCATCTAAACTAGTTTCCCATCTTCAAAGTCAACTATAACCAAGTGTTAATCACCTTCTTGGCTTTTCCCATGGAAGAGATGACAAAAATCAAGGCCCCTTTGTCCTTCGTGGACCACGACCGGAAGATAACACCAAGGGAGCCATGTGAAGGCCTGCAATTTGTGTGGAAGATTACTCAAAAGAGGCTCCTTATCATCTTCAAGACCAAAAGTGGTATCATAAGCCACCCCAAATTTCTTCCTTATAATGGCCTCTAATGACCAAGGGTTTCACAAGCTTCACTCACTCTTGCCACAAAAATAATTTCATTTTGAAGAAGTTAATATTTGGGTTTCTTGATTCGGGTCAAGAGTGGAAGTCGTGTGAATCCCCGGGTCTTCGACGGCATCATCAGCTCCCATGTTTTTCCTCATCTTAGTTTTAATGTTGATTCTTTTGTATTATTGATTTTGATTAAAACTTGATATTGAGTTAAAAGGGATGAAACCCCTAGTCGAATCATAAATGCTTAAGGGATTAATCTTTTTGTTGTTGTTAATCGATATACATATATATACAAGTGAGAAGCCATTTTTCTATTACTATGTAATCGACCACTAGTTTATAACATAGTTGGATATGAAAAAGTGTTAGGATTGAGCTTGCTTGTTCTTCTTTCTAGCCTAGTCGGAACAATATAACGAAAATAAAGGATATGAAGAAGGTAGAAATGGTACTAATAAACTAAATTGGTCAAGAGGCTTTTGTTGAAATTTGTTAGTTTGGGTAACTTGGTTTTGTTCAAATAACTATTGTAAGAAATGGTTTGGTTTGGGAAGGAAACTAAGACTCTAGAATAGCTTTTCATAAAACACCCATTTGGCTTATTGGCTTAAGAAGTGCTTATTTGTGATATATGCTCATCTCGACACTAGTAATGATGTTCTTTCCAAACGTTAGGTTGAGTGTAAAGTTAAAATCTACTATTGATGTTGGGTAAACCTTGTTTTTACCCATGTTCGAAATTCGGAAAAATTTGGTGATAATGTCTTTGAGTTTTTTGCTAAATGTAAGTCTAAAATGGGAGAGACTTAAGTAGTAAAATGGGTAACCAAGTAGTAAAATGGGTAGCCGACCTTGACGTATGCGTACTCGATTCATCGTGAGTCTTCTTTGTCGCGGCAGCCCCACCTAGGGGTCTCGAGTTTGAGCCTCGACATGGCCAACCTTCCTTCTCACAATCTTGGTAATAAGTATCAAACAATTCGAGTTTTTCCTTTTTCCTGGTATACACGACTAACACAGCACTTTAGTAGAAGTCTTGGACTCGAAAATGGGCTTACAAGGAGTTAGGCCTAGGTTGGGTCAAGCCAAATGCCATGGTTGGCGTTGCGTTGTATTGCAGCTACCCACACAAAATGTAAAAACTTCCTCATTTGAAATATATAACTTGCAAAAGGAAAATCAAACAATTCGTGTCACAGTTACTTATTTTCTTGGCCCGTCTCGCGTCTCGCTCAAGGCCGATCACATACTAGTTTTCAAACTCGTTTATTTATAACCTACCTTAAACTACTAGATATATTTTATAAACATATTTCGAACCATAACTGATGGATCTAAACACACACCTTGTGTTAGTGATATTTTGAATTATATTAATAAGCACGCGGAATATACTTAGTAATACTTAAAAGACGGATTGTATGATGTAATGTAAGTGAACAGTTTAACACAAAGCTCCAATATTATTAAGAAATAATACGAGTGATCTTGCTTATCACTAGGGTTACACCTTGAAGCTTATATGAATAATACGTGAGTAATTCGTACTCTAAACAATGACCTAGGATCTCCTTTTATAGCACAAGGAGTCCTTTACAAGATAAGTATAATCCTAACAATATATAATATACACAAGATCTTTTCTATACTTATCAATACATGGATACATAACAATTATCCTAATAGCAGTGGTAATAATGTACTGACAGTGGTAATGAGTTTCCACTGCTAGTGTAATCTTTAGCAGTGTTAACCACAAGCGTATCAGTGGTAACTGTTAGCTTTATTCCCAACAATCCTCCCATAAACTTATGATTTCTCTGCAAATCAATAAGTTTCTTCAATCTGCATCTTCTGTAAGGATTTGGGGAATTGTTTCAAACACTTCACTTTCTTCTTAACTCCTGAATAGCTCTTGAACATTGATCTTGAAGCCTAAGTAACAATGCTCTAACATTCTCATTATCCTCATGAACTCTTATTGTTGTACACAACATCACAGTGAGAGTTCCAGCTCTGAGTGGGTATTCTTTCTCAGCAAACATAAATGCATCCACTCCATCTGATGTAGAAACATGATAAACATCACTTGAATCATAATAAAACCATTTAGTACCAGGACATGAACATGCAAATTTCCAGAAATCATCATTAGCATCTGGATCATAGAGCCTTCTTAGATTAACCCATAACTGCATTTCCTTCCTATCTTTAAGATCTTCAGCATCAAACCTCTCTTGAACTAATCTCTACAGTGTATCCAGATCATGTCTGTCACATGCTTTGATGAGCTCTTCAAACAAAATAAATGACGAAGTTTCACCACCTAGCCTTGTAATCTTCCATGTTGGAGCAAAATTGCTATCAGTGTAAACTTCCTAATCCACAATAGGATGTCTGACTTGCAGTGGGTCATGATAAAAATCTCCTTCTTCAATCAATATCATTCCAGTCATCTGTTCTTCAGTGAATTTCTCAGTTTGAACTTCTTGTTCTTCAGCAAATTTTGTCTTCTTAAATGTCTGAGATTCACTTTCTTTGGCCTTTCTCTTCAGATTAGGATACCTTCTTTCTTCTTCTTTAGAGTTCATTGGAATAAAATCTTGATCTTGCCTCTTAACTCTGTAATAGATACCTTCAACTTTATCATCAGGCATTCCTTTGAACTGATGTCTTTTCCAGCCACCAACACTGCAACAATAATCTTTCATCATTGAAATCACTTGTGCCTTGGTTGGTTGTCTTGGTTTCTTTTGACCCTTCTTGACTGAAACAATTACATCTTGAAGTGCTTGATTATTCTTCATCTGTATAAAATCCTTTAACTGAGCAGTTCTTTGCTCTTCAGTTAAAGACTTATCTGCAACTAGGTCAATTGTCTTTTTCTTGACTACTGGATCATTAGCAATCAAGAAATCAATTTCTTGTTCAGTAGGTACATAGCTAAACTCTGGAGTCTTTTCTCTGAAAATAGTAGGTGGAACAGTAGAAATTGGATTAACATCCATTGGACCAGTGGTTTCCATTCTGTCCAGCCTTTTAGCCTCCATGAAGTCTGCAATTTCAAGTTCATCTATCTTTTCTTGTTTGCAACTTCATCTTCTCCAATCTTTCTAGCAACTTCAGCATCATGAGCAATCTGAGCTTGTTCTTTCTTTAAAATCTTTCTTCTTGGTTGCTCTTCACTCTGCACAACTTCTTTACCTTTGTTCTTCTTGATTTCTTCCTCTGTAGTGGTAATAGCTTGATCAACAGTGGTAACTTCTTCTGCAGTGGGAATGAAATCAGTGGTTGCAGTACTACAAATTTCTTGCTCTAGTTGCTGTTGAGGAACTTCTTGAGTATCAGCTTCCTCAGTAACTTTACTTGTAACACCTTCATCTTCAAAGTCAATTCTCCTCCCCTTGGTTTCAGCATCAGTTTTCCTCCCCTGTTTGGGAGAATTTTCCAAATCTTTATTGAAATCTGCTGAATCACCATCATCAGGTGAGGATGGAGATGATATCACAATCTTTGCAATTTTCCTTTGCTTCAACCCCTGCAACTCTTCCTTCAAGGTCTGAATCTCTTCTTTCAAATGTGTAACATCCTTGGCATGTTTCTCCTTTAGTTGTTCCAAGTCTTTCTCCAGAGATTCAACCTGCTTAGCTAATTTGGTACAAAGTTCCATCAATTCCATAGGTTGCCTACTGCCCTCAACACTTCCAACTGTGTGACCTGTTGGGAGAGATGAATCATAGGGCATTGGCTCAGATTCCTCCCTAGTTGGACTAGGTTGAAGCCTGGAACCACCACTGCTTGTTCCTAAACCAAAATGTTAATACAAATAAACCGTAAAAACGTTTATTAATATTTTGCAATCTCTTTGTATTTTTTTGATAACAAATATAATGTTATCTTAAGTACAATTATAGGGATACATGTTATTTTTTGTAAAGCATCTACATATAGCCATTTAATACAAAAATGTTGTAATTAATCATTTGTTGTAATAGTTTATTAGGATGGGTAAACACCACAACCCATGAACTATAAACCCATGGATCATAACCCATACCCAAGATGGCTAGATACAATGTATACTTTAGATACATTGAATCTAAGGAAAACCCATGGACCAACCCATAACCAAAAAACCCATGGGCAAAGAGGAGCGTCCCACGAATCCCTAGGATTACACTAGACAGATCCCAAGTGGGAGGGATCCATGGGATCCGGGGAACAGTGGAAGAAATTGCCTATAAATAGGGAGCCATTTTTTCATTCTCACTCACCCCTCTTCTTACTAAATCTCTCAAACACTCTCATTCTCTTCTAACATATAGATCACTTGATCTAGAGAGTTGTTCTTCTTTCTTTCTATTGTGATTCTCATATAGGTCCTTCTCTAAAGCGAGATCACGAGCATTCTACAAGTCATCCAAGCAAGGGGTCCTTGATTGATTTGTCACTCCGCAAGATTTCTGTAGCGAAGATCTTGTATTCGATATTTCACATATTTGTTGTGTAATAGTCGTGTTGGTTTGGTCCACCGTGTTACGGACTCGGTATCTAGCTTTGTACCGGAAAAAGGTGTAAGCAACGTTGTGAAGGCTTCTCCGCCAAGTGAAGGAGTTTGTTGACATAGTGCTTGAACTCTCGAGTAGGTGACTCGGGGAGTGGAGTAGGGCAAAGAAGGTGTCCTTGTAGCCGAACTACTATACATCGGTTGTGTCATTTCTATCCCTTTGCTTTACTTTATTTACTTGCTTTATCATTAGATCTATACTTTCTCTATATCCATAAGATCTCACATATCAACGAATCTAAAAGTTTTTGAAACTAACTTAAAATCGGCAAAACTATTCAACCCCCCCCCCCTTCTAGTTTTCCACAATTGGTATCAGAGCTAAGTTTATAAAAGTTTTAAAGTAAAATTGTATTTTAAAAACTTTTCGATCACTATGGGTTCTGAAAATTATAAGGAAGGGCAATCTGTGCAACGACCAACACTACTTGAAACTAATGGTTTTATATATTGGAAAAATAGATTTTCAAAACATATGTGAAATCTAAAGATATTGATCTTTGGTACATTATTGTTGAAGGCGATTTTGAGGCTACCTCAAAAGATGATAAAGGGAATTTAGTTAACATACCTCATGATAAACTAAATGATGAAATAAAGAAAAAGCTTTCTAAAAATAGTGAAGCAAAAATGGTTTTATATAATGCTTTACCGAAAAAGGAATTCGAAAGATTTTCTATGTTTAAAACCTCCAAAGAAATTTGAAATTCTTTAGTTGTAACTCATCAAGGCAACCAACAAGTTAAAAATAATAAAATTGATTTATTTTTTCAACAATATGAACAATTTTCAATATCGGATGAGGAAACTATAGATCATTCATTCGCTAACTTTAATACTATTATTACATCTTTACAAGAACTTGATGAATCTTTTTCTAGCCGTAACCATGTTAGGAGATATCTAAGGGCACTTCCATCGAAGTGGAGATCCAAGGTGATGGCGATCGAAGAGTCAAAAGATTTGACAATCCTCACCCTTGATGAACTCATAGGCAACTTAAAAGTCTACGAGCTTGTTCTTTCTAAATACTCTGAAGCCTCAAAGGTGAAAGAGAAACAAAAATCTCTTGCCCTTAAAGCCAAAAAGGCTTCAAGCGATGAAGAGAGCTCCTCTTCGAGTAGTGACGACGAGGAGTACGCTATGGCGGTAAGCGACTTTAAAAAGTTCTTTAGAAGAAAGGGAAGATACGTCAAACAACCATATGACAATAAGAAAGGCTTTCGGAAAAGCAAAGAGGACGAGAAGCCAAAAGATGATCGTACTTGCTTTAAATGTGGGTACCCAAACCACTTTATTAGTAAGTGTCCCAAACGGGATGATCAAAAGGCGTTCGTGAGCGGCACGTGGGGAATGAGCGACGAGGAGGACGAAGAAATTTGTCTCATGGCAAATGACGATGTATGTCACGAATACTATAGTAGCTCATCACTTGATGACGACTCATTGCATAATGAATATGACAAACTATGCAATATTAGCTTAAAACTAATTAACAAAAATAAGCTTTTAAAGAGTCAAAACCAACGTTTAGATAAAGAAGTCATAGAATTAAAAGCAAAACTAAAACTTTTAGAAAAGGGTAAAATAGCAAGTGGTGAATGTGAACTTTGCGTTCAACTTCAAACACTAGTTGATCAACTAGATTCTAAAATTGCGAGAATGAGTACGAATACTTTAGATACAATATTAGATAGTGTTAAAACCGGTAACAACCAAAAAGGTTTAGGTATTCAACAACTTGATCCATCAACTAATGAAAATAAAGAAACAAAATTTGTTAAGGCGCTAGAAAAACCAACCACTGTTGTGGCGGATCCCACGGATCCCTTAAAAAGGGAACCGGCTAGTGTACATCCAGGGATCCGTGGATCTGCTGTAGCAAACAGTGGTAATAACTTAGCTTCTTCATCTAGAACTGAGTTTGTCATCGTTAATAGGAAGAAACCAACTCATGTCACCACTAGACAACCACCTCCAAAATATAATCCCACTTTTGCAATAAACAAGGCTCCATCTTTTTCAAAACCAAATCCTTCTAGGAGACCTAATAATGTTTACCCGAGAAGTAACCATCAAATGGGATGGAACCCAAATATGCAAAATGGTTTTCCTGTTCAAAACTTTGCTCCATGGAATGCATACTCATCTTATCCATACATGTCTAACATGAATAGAATGTTTAACACTAATGGACCCATGAACAAATGGGACCAAACTTTTGAGTTTATTATTTTCTTAGGTGTGCTTAAAGGTCGACCTAGACCCGGATGAATGGGTCAAGGATAGTGGGTGCACGAGGCACATGACCGGAAATAAGGATCTATTCTCCACTTATGAATCCTTCAATGGAGGTAATGTGGTATTTGGAAATAACAAAAGTAGAATCATCGGTAAAGGTACGATTTCTAACAAATCTCTAACCATTAACGATGTGTGTCACGTAGAAAACCTAAACTTTAACCTCTTAAGTATAGGACAAATATGTGATAAAAAGTGCAATGTACTTTTTACCGAAACCGGTAGTAAGATATTAAAAAATGGCATAACCATAGGAAGAGGTATTAGGAAACATGGAGTCTATGTCATTAAAATCGGTAATGAACCTAATGACAAACTATGTCTTACCTCTATGGATGATACTTCGACCTTATGGCATCGAAGATTGGGTCATGCCAATATGCGACTTCTTCAATCGCTATCATCCAAAGATCTAGTAAGAGATCTACCTAAGTTAAAATATGAACATCACTTTTGTGATGCTTGTAATGTAGGAAAACAAGTTCATTCTAGTCATAAAGATAAAAACATGGTGTCTACAACCAAGTGTCTAGAATTACTACATATGGATTTGTTTGGTCCATCCGCTATCCAAAGTTATGGAGGCAACTGCTACACTTTGGTCATAGTGGATGATTACTCTAGGTATACATGGACAAAATTCTTAAAGAACAAAACAGAAACCTTTAATTATTTTGAAATATTAAGCAAAAAGATCCAAAGGCTACTAGGAAGTCCTATAGTGTCTATTAGGACGGATCATGGTAGGGAATTCGATAATGAAGTGCAATTCGGAGCTTTTTGTGACGCTAATGGTATTACTCACAACTTCTCGGCTCCACGCACTCCACAATCGAATGGGGTAGTAGAAAGAAAGAATAGAACCCTACAAGAAATGAGTCGAACCATGCTTAATGAAGAATCTATACCTCAAAATTTTTGGTGTAATGCCGTTGATACTTCAACGTACATACTCAATCGAGTATTAATTAGACCAATCTTAGGTAAAACTCCATATGAGTTACTCCGAGGCAAAAAGCCTACGTTAAATCACTTTAGAGTCTGTTGGACCTTACTTATATCAACCTTATCACAAACCCACTTAACAAACACAAGTATCACCACGTGAACCCACGCTACGCGTAGAACACGTTCAACCCAAACACAAACATAAAGCGTACAAGATGAAGAAGAAAAGATAAAGATGTTGGTGACTTGATGTTTCTACAAACCGTGTATGTGGAGAGAAAAGATAAACACAATAAAGATGATGTTTATTGCAAAGGAAGAACACACACACACACACTCAAGAACACCCCTCAAATGACCATTTGAGGGGTATTTATACTCTAAATACAATATGCCCTAAAAGGCTTTCTATGGGCTTTCGCGGGCTTGGACATGGGTTGGATTGGATATAAGGCAAGCTTAACTAAACTAATATCCATTTAGCTTAGTCCAATCCACGAGCCCGTTGACTATTCTAGTACGATATCTAACACACGTTACACAGTTCCTTGATGAGTGCTTATTCACTCATCATTTTTACCCACCTAAGACCTCAAAAATGACTAAAAACACCCAAATACGCTCAAAATATGTTAAAAATATCCTCGAAGTGTGTTTTATGTCTTTCAGGTACAAAAGGATTGAAAACAGAGCGAAAACGGGATAAATCGAGTTGAAACTGGAAAACGTGCAGTCAAGACGTAGCCGAGAAGCAGTTTTCTACATTTCGGAAGCCCGAGACACGTTTTGAGAGTGATCAGGGGGAAAACAACCTAAAATCTATCCCAAACCCACTAAAAACCCATTTCACCATTTTTCCCCGATACTGATAATCTCCAAAACACTTCTTAAGCCAAAATCCTATTCTCGTTTTTAAAACCCAATTTGTAAAAATCCTATTTTTCTTAAAACAAATTTTTATTTCAAAAAAAAAAAAAAAAAAAAAAAAAAAAAAAAAAACCCTTTATCCTTAAAACATTTTAATCCTTTTATAAAACCTTTTAAACTTAAAAACCTTATCACTCCAAACCAGTAATAAAATCCATCTCCCCCTTCCTCCCACATTACCCAAAACCAGAAAACTCCACAAGTTAAAATCCCACCCAAAACCTATCCCGCCAATTCACCCTCACCTCCTACTCAACATCCACTCAACTCTCCCCCATCACTCTCAGCTTAGATCAGCACAAGAATAAGTCAACCAAGCATCACATGAATCCAGTACACCTTGGCGATCCTCTGCTTATCCATTGGAAGCTGAAAAAGGAGGTCAATGGGCTTCACAAGATGCCATTACAAGTTGGCAATCCCACAATCTCCCATTGGAGCACAAGATGCAAGGAAGCCACCAATGGCTGTGATCAATGGGATGTCTCTCCAAAATGCTTGGATGGCCAGGATTATGTCTCAAGAAGCACACATGTATCTCATCTCACTTTTTCTCTCACAGAAGAAACACACCAAGAGCATCTGAAGACCCTTAGCATTTAGTATAAATAGAAGCCATTTGTAGCCTTCAAAGGCATTAGAGTTTTAGATTATTTTTAATTAGTTTTCAGTCAAAATTTAGTTGTAAAATTTTCTTTTATGAATGAAGAAGGTTGCTCTTATTTAAATTCAGTTTTTTTCTTTCTGCAAGTAGTTGTTAAAATCTCTTGTGTTAAGCTTCTCAATAAGCTTGGTTTGTTAAAACTTACAAATTTTCAGAATACCTTTAAGCTTGCATTGTCAAAATAAATCTGTTTTCTATTAAATTTCAGAATCAAAACTCGGTCAAATAAACCAATCTCTGTCAATTCAGCTGGAGCATGGTGTATAATGGATGGCCATGGGTTAGAGCTTCTTGGGAAGCATTAGGATAGTTGGGATGTGAAATGAATGTTCTGAGTTAGCCCTTGTACTGAGCAAAGGACATTGTAAGTCCTTATTTTTCAGCAACCTACTGTTCATTTCAGCTTATTTAATCATAGCTTAGCTTAACTGATTAGTTCTAGCCATCTCTTAGCTTGTTTTATCATATTTCATAATCTTGCTTCATTAAATGTCTCACATATGCAATTAGTGTAAATCTTCATTTTAGAAACTAAGCTGTGTTTAATTGTGTTCAAATCATCTTCATTTAGCTTATTGTTCATTTGGTTTGAGGTCTTGTAGCTTATGACACTAACTTGCTTCATAAAAGTCCCACAACAGCCTTATAAGGGGTGTTTGGTTTAGTGGTAGTTTTTAAGTTTAGGACTGCATCAGTAGGTAAATTTTATTAAAATAGACTCAATTAGGTTCATAGAAGTTAGTTTAGGCATAAAAATCATAGTTCATTTCTTAAAAAGTCAAAATAGCTTTGTATTTTAAAAAATCTGCATAACAGTTAGTATTTTAGCTTGTTTAATCTTCAAAATAGGTGCATTAGTTGATCATATAGCTTAAAATTAGTTTAATATAGCTTATAACACCATTTTCATTTACTCATCAGAAATCAAAACTTAGATAAGTCAAAGTTCTCGTTTTCATAAAAAGTCAAATTTGGCAAAAACCTGTCCAAACAGCTCTTATTTTTGATTTTTCATGGATTCATTTTAAGCTCTAATCACTAGAAAATTGGCACATGTAGAGTTGGGTTGGTGACCTATTGAATCCCCATTTTTATGATTTTTCATTTTAGCTTTTGCATAGCTTTTTAGTGGCTTAAATATGCTCTAGTAAACTGTTTGGTATGGCTGTCTCAGTTTAAAATTCAGTACTGTTCCACTGCTTATTGTGCTTTTAGAATAGCTTGTTAGGGGTGTAAGGTTCCTTCACATCTTAACTTAATTGGGTTGTAGTGAGTTAAAGTATTAGTTAGTAGCTTTTGCCAATCATTTTGTCACATCACAGCTTGCGACCTTAAACTCAAAACCAATTAACTTTTCTTTTTACCACTACTGTTGCAATTAAGCTATTTTTAGCTTCTTTGGTAGTTTAAAAAATCTTTTTAAATATATATATAAAAGCTTTGTACTTAATTAGCTTTTCAAGTTTCAAAAAAAAAAGTAATTTTTTTTTATTATTTTTTTTTGTCAATTAGAACGTCGGAAAATTGTTTTTACACCCGTAGCACTTAAATTGCAAAATTTTCACGTTTATGGCTCGGGGTGTTCCCGGTTTTCGCGTTTTTATGTTTTAGCATCGTAGGCCTTAGTTTAGCTTCGTTTTATCATTCCTTAGGCTTAGTAATAGTTAATTTGTAGTTTATTAGGTTTCCCTTGCCTTAATTACCTTCCCGTTAATTAATTTGTAGAAAACGTAATTCATATCAACAAATCATTAAAACCAATTCAAGTTATAAATCACAAAACTCATCGAATCCTTCCATTCACACCTCGTTGGGACACGACCCAGGAAATCACTTTTCCGGTATCACTTTTATCACACCCGTAAGGTTTGGTACGTTAACCATTTTTCTAAAAGGTTAATTTGTCGAATTTTACGGATAATTTGATATATATTGATATTGTGTTTTTCATCACTCACAAACAAACGAATCATTCCTAAACGTGAATGACCATCACTTCTAATAAAACTATTAAGGCTAACAATCTCCCCCTAAGGGGTGGTCATTCAAAAGATGCTCCACTTGATTTGGTCTTTACTTTTCTCGAGCTTGAACTTTGTGCGTAGATATAGAATAGTCTTGAATCTTTGTTCCTTCATGCTTTGTGATCAGATAATGTGGTTGTCTGCCGTTGTCAACTTCATTGGTTAGGTGTCTCCACGCCTTTCTCCACCATGCTCACACTTATATTTGTCTTTTGGTTACCAATGATGTAGTTCTCGAGTCTTTAAACTTTGTTGATTCTTTGACATTGACGAAGAATCATCTTTAACTTTGTGTTGCCTTTGATTTTGATGAGAACTATCATGTGTTGTTGGTATGAGCATGTGGAGAATCTGCACGATCAATCCGCTCCGGAGCTTCCATAAGAAGAAAACATAAAAACAGGTTAGTAATAAGCGGATTCCGACACTTACAAGTTTGAATTTTGAGGGTGTTAACAGCATAGTGTGAAAACACGTCTCTAATTCTCACAGAGGCCGTTCCTGAACTGGAGTCCCACAAGTGAGATAACGCGATATACCAAAGTACATCTACAGTTCATATGAGTCGCTGAGGTACACCGAAGCATCACCTCACGACTGTAGACCGTTTGAGACACACTAAGCGTACTCCACGGGGAGTTACCGAAGTGACCTGCTGTCAGGGCTGCTTGATGTTGACCCTGGCAGGAGTTTCCATTCAATCACTAAAGATCACAGATGTGAAACTTCTCATAAATGTTCTGGCAGATTGCTAAGATCTGCATAGGAGTCTATAATATATCACTTGTGTCCTTATTGATGAACAACAAGAGATGTCATGTCAAGTGTTCCTATGAGATCTTTTAATGAATCTCGTGGCTCTAGACTCAATAGTGCATATTGGTTTTCCTGAGCGGAGACTAGGGAGAGGGTCTCCTTCTTCAATATCAACAATCTCTAAGAGAAAGTCGATAGATTATGTAGGGTTCCCAGTGAGAATGAAACAAATCCCTTTTGAGAGGAATTGAGTGGCTAGAAGGTTTAGTGCAGTGCGTCACTGGGTCCATGACGTCTTTGTCTTCAATACCAGTGTCATCTTAGTGACAACCAGTAGCAGATGAGTTGAACCCGGTTTCTGCCCTAAGGTTGAATATGGAGGGCTATTTCTTTTCACCCTTTTTCATTACATTTCTTTTTAATTCTTCAACCCCTTCTTTCTCCTTTCTCACATTACTCCTTTTTTCAATCATACCTAAGGACTTCTAATACTAACTATTTGTGATGTCCTTGGGTAGATCCCTCCGGCTCTGGCGGATCATAGGACGAATTTCCTATCCTTAGTCACCTTATAACTCCATGACTGTCCCATGTTGCCATAAAACCATTTTTCTTGAAAATCTCTCAGAGTGTTTATGATAGAAAACATGTTTGAGACACTCCGAGAGTTTTATATTTTCAGAAACACTCCCCCTTCACATGTGCTTATAAGTTTTGACAGAAATCTGCATAGTGAGAGTAGAGTTCACACTTTTTGAATTGATCGACTTTAAATGAACAAGACCGATTCGAGACACGTTTACATCACTATAGAACTAGCTTGAAATTATTACCCTCCTGGTCAAGTCCATAGAAAGTTTCTCGATATAGTACATGTTTCCTCATCAATTCATTGGTTACGACTGAGTCGAGCTCATTTTGAGATTCAAACAACGATCATTAAACTTTTTGATCACATTTTAATCACGTTTCTCCTCCTCAAAAATAGCATATCTATGATGTTTTTGAAACAGAATGATTAAAAGATATGTTTTTCGAAAAGTATTTGGAGAGAAACTGATTTAGCATGAATTTTGGAACAATTTTGTTTTATACTCCCCCTTTAATAAAGCATAATCAATTAAAGGGTTTTAGAGGTAGTTATCTTGAGCACAAAATATTTTGAAAGATTTTGAAAATCTTTTTGAACAATCTTGAAAAGGTGCTCAAGATGATGATGATTTCTCACCATTTTTAAATGTAGTGCACTGAAGCGTACACTAGTGATTTTCATTAAAAAACACGAGTTTTGATTTGAAAAATAATCAAAAGTCATCATTGCGGTCCGGGTTTCGTACTGATGTATACGAAGCCATTATTATGAAGAAATTTTGAGAAACGACATGTTTTTAGAAAACAATTAAAGAACTCTCGCTCAAGCATCTGTACATGCCTGTATCATTGTTGAATGACATTTCTAGAAACGTATAGAATATCGATTATACAAGAGAGTCTCTTGAAGAGATATGTCGTGAGAAGAATATTTTTGGATTTTTGATTTTCTATTGTTTTTGTATTTTTTGAAAGGATTTATATTTTTATATTTTGCTTTTGTTGGTTTTTCAAATTTTGTATTTTGTTTTTCAAAAATATTTACAGCGAAGCTTTTTGGAAAATCATTTTCAAGAAGATTCGAGAAGACGTTCTAACCCCTCAGGGATTAGGCTTCGCATTCCAATTCGTCGAACTAAATAGTCAAACCTTTCTTTTGGAAGGGCTTTAGTAAATATATCGGCGAGTTGGTAATCTGTCTTCATGAAAAATAATTCAACAGTACCATTTTCGGCGTACTCTTTGATGAAGTGGTAGCGGACTCTGATATGCTTAGTCTTTGAGTGATGAACAGGATTGCATGATATGGCTATGGCACTTTTTGAGTCACAATACATAGGTATTTTATCGAAAGTAAAGCAATAATCTGTGAGTTGTGTTCTCATCTATAGAACTTGAGCACAACACGCAGATAGAGACACATACTCAGCTTCAGCGGTTGAAAGTGCAGTGCAATCTTGTTTCTTTGAAGACCAGCTGACTAACTTTTCACCCAAAAATTGTGCTCCTCCGGATGTACTTTTTGCTGTAACTTGATCACCTGCGTGGTCCGCATCTGAAAAGGCAATTAGATCAACTTCGGATTCCTTCGGATACCAAAGTCCCATGTGAATGGATGTATTCAGGTACCGAAAGATCCTTTTAACCTCTTTGAGGTGCAGTTCGGTAGGCTTAGCCTGAAACCGTGCTTATAAGCAAACAGCAAAATGAATATCTAGTCGACTAGCAGTGAGGTACATTAGAGAACCAATCATGCCCCGATATTTCTTCGGATCAATAGGTTTCCCAAACAAATCGGCTCCAATTTTTGGTGAAGTTACCATTGGTGTTCCGACCGAGTCACAATTATCCATACCATGATTTTTCAAATTCTCAGTTGTGTATTAAGCTTGATTGATAAAAATTCCACGTGGGGACTGATGTATTTGTAAACCAAGAAAGAATTTTAGTTCCCCCATCATGGACATTTCAAATTTGCTTTTCATGAGATTTTCAAAGTGTTTTGAAAGATTCAGATTAGTGGACCCAAAGATGATGTCGTCCACGTAAATCTGAACAATCAAAATGTCGTTTTTGCATTTTTGTGTAAACAAGGTAGGATCAACTGTTCCTTTGGTGAAATTGTTTTGGATAAGGAAAGAGGACAGTTCGTCATACCACGCTCTCGGAGCTTGTTTCAATCCATAGATTGCCTTTTTGAGTTTGTAGACGTAGTCTGGATGTTCCAAGTCGATGAAGCCTTATGGCTGACTCACGTACACTTCTTCTTTTAGAGTTCCATTCAAGAACGTGGTCTTAATGTCCATCTGATAAACCGTGATGTTTTTGTGAGCTGCATAGGCCAAGAATATCCTGACTGCTTCTAGTCTAGCTACCGGCGCGAATGACTCTTCAAAGTCTATCCCTTCTTCCTGTCTGTATCCTTTGGCCACAAGACGAGCTTTGTTGCGAATGACAGTCATCTCTTCATCCCTTTTGTTCTTCCATAACCACTTTAGATCAATGACACGGACGTCAATTGGTCTTGGAACCATATCCCAAGAGTCATGTAGACGGTATTGGAGAAGTTCCTCATGCATTTCTTCTATCCATGCGGGTTCTGCCATTGCCTCGCGAATGTTCTTTGGCTCTATATTGCTAATTGAGCAAAGGTAAATGCATAAGTCGCAATCGATGGCAAGTTGGCGTCTCGTCTGAATTGGCCTTGACGGTTCACCAATAACTTGTTCAATTGGGTGGTCTTTTGTCCACTTCAGAGTAGAAGGATACCGTTGGTTAAACGTATGCGAGTTAGATGGTTCTCGTAAGCATGAAGATGATTCAGCTGATTCCGTGGCAAACGGGTTTTCAAATAAGTCTTCATCTAATGTTGCATCGTTCTGGTTTTGGTTTTGCACATCAACTGCTGGTAGAACGGGTGCCATAACTGGAGTAGATGTAGATGATGTTGATGGAGTTGGTGCATTGGTTTCGACCGTTGTAGATGCATCTTCTGTTGGTGGTGGAGGATGATTTTGAGCGGGTGCAGCGGAATGATGGTTTGATGCATTTGTCGAGGTTCCACCATAGTATTCATCGAACATTAACTCGAAGAAATTCTCCCATTCTTGTTCTTTAGGATTGTCAAACGAAGTTGATTGAGCTCTTTGAGGTACGAGTCCTGAACTGATGTGTCCAGAAGTCTACGGGTTTAGTCCGGGTTCTAGAGCGAGTCTCTCAGAAGCCATATGTGAAAATTCATCAAATTTCACATTCATCGTCTCCATGATCCTCCTAGTTCGTCTGTTATACAACCTGAATGCCCTCGAGTTATCTGAATATCCAATGAAGATTCCAATATCACCTTTAGCTTTTAGTTTACCTAGATCTTCTCTGTCGTTCGTCGGATAGCACAAAGCGCCAAACACGTGAAAGTAAGAGATATCAGGTTTTCTGTTGTTCACAAGCTCATACGGGGTTTTATTGAATCTAGGATGGATTAGGGATCGGTTCTGAGTGAAACAAGCAGTGGCAACAGCATCAGCCCATAGAAATAACGGTGCACTAGAATAGATTAGCATTGTGCGAGCAGCTTCCACAAGAGTTCTATTTCTTCTTTCAACTACCCCATTCTGCTGTGGAGTTCTAACAACTGATGTCTGATGTGTAATTCCAACATCTTCAAAATAAGTTCTTAACTCCTGATTAGTGAATTATGTGCCGTTGTCTATTCTTACAACTCTTATAGGAGCTTGAAGAAGTACTTGAATACGTTTCAGGAAGGTGATGATGATGCTTGGTGCTTCGTCTTTTGATCTCAAAAACCTAACCCATGTATATCTCGAATAATCATCGACGATAACAAGGATATACTTTTTCCCATTAATGCTTTCAACTCTCATTGGGCCACATAAGTCCATGTGCAACATATGTAACTTTGCTTCCGAACTAGGTACGGTTTTAGGTTTATATGATGCTCTTTTGCTTTTTCCTTGTTCGCATGATGGACATAAGTTATCCTTGGTGTATTTGAACTTTGGAAGTCCGTTGACGATGTTCTCTTTGGCAAGATTGTTGATGGTGTCAAAATTGAGATGGGATAACCTTCTATGCCACAACCAGGACTGTGTTCCAGATGCTCGTGTCATAAGACATATTGGTGATGAAGAGGCCATTTGATTGATGTCGATAGCATACAAGTTTGTATCATGATTCCCAGTTAAGAGATCAGTGCCATCCAAGTTTCTAACAAAGCAAGCATTTTTCCTAAAAGCAACCTCTAAATCTGCATCACAGAACTGCCCGACTGAAAACAAATTGTATCCCAACCCTTCGACATAGTAAACCCGAGTGATCAAATAATTTCCAAAAGGTAGATCTCCATAACCCATGATAGCTGCTACATGATCATTTCCAAAACGTACGGTTCCCATGAATTTCCAGACGAAATTGATCAGCAGCTTCAGATTCCCGGTCATGTGCTTGGAGCAACCCGAGTCGACGATCCAAAGACATATTTCGATAACCTGCCAATAACAGAAGAAGAAGATTTTGGAAACCGTTTTGATTTTGGTTCCTTTGGGTTAGAGGTAAAATCCTGATCACACTCATAGAAGTCATCTATTGGTAAGACAGGTTCATCACTCATTCTACCATTCTAGAGTGTGAAAGTTCTACCCGTAGGTTTCCAAATGTCATCCCTAAAGTAAACATTATGCTCCCTATCAGTAGTGTAAAGCCTAAGTCTCGCGACTAGTCTTCCTATTCGTTTAGCATAAGTTCTTTTGGGAACATTCTTCTTAACAGGCTTAACAATCTCATTCTTAGAAACACAATCATCATGAACATTAGTTAAAGATTTCTTGCAAGTTAAACAAACAGATTCAACAGATTCATTAAACTTAGCAGATTTCATAGGTTCATTACATTCAGATGAAATGTCTTTCTTATTACAAAGCGGTAAATTCCTAGGGTGTTCTTCTACTTTCTTCTCTTTATTCAAGCGACTACTCTTAGAGGCAAGCGAGACTCTATTGTTCCTTGTATTGCTCTTAGGCTTTAGTCTGCTGCTCCTAGAGGTGCTTCCTAGTCCTGTAGAAGGTAAGGCACACTCATTAGGATTTACATTTTTATCAAGGGAGGTGGTTTCAGCTTTCCTAGTCTCTTTAGAGTGCTTTTCTAAACTTATGTCGTTTGTTCCATATGTTTTAGATGTGGAGGCAGACGCATTAGTAGTACTCATCTTAAAAAGGCCAGGAGCTAAAACTTTTGATTTCTCTATAACCGCTTTTCCTTTGTCAACATGTTGTTTAGGCAAGGCAGGTGGATTGATTGGTTTGGATAAATCATTTTTCTCATTGACTTTTGGAGGAGGCATTGAAACAGACATTTTTGGTTTTAAAACCGGTTTGGGAACATTTGCTTTCTCCTCAGTCAATGGTTTTGAAATCTTAGTATCCACTGCCTTTCCTTTTTGACATTCCAGCTGAGCCCTCAAAAGATCATTTTTCACTTTCATGTCATTGTAGGCACGCTTATACGACAATTTGTCATACTTGCATTCCTCAGTTTTTCGATCAAGTTGTTTAAAATATGAGACATTTTCTTTTTCAAGTTTCTCATGTGCTTTTTCGTATTTTGAAACAATTTTGGAGGTCTCAGACTGGAGTCTTTCATGATCTTCAACAGAATATGTTTGCAAAATGATGGACATAATATCAGTAGTCAGAATATCTTCGAAGAGATAGTCATTTAAATTTTCCAAAACTTTGATTTGTTCAACACAGTCATTAGCTTGCTTTACCAGGGATTTATGGTCCTTGACAAAGTCAATTGTTTCTTTCAAAAATGCTTGTTCAAAATGAATTACCCTTGCACTGATGGCATTCAGCTGAGGGGCAATTTGAGTTTCAAAGTACTTTTTATTTTCATTATCAAAACTATTAAACCAGATGTTTGTAGTAATATTGGTTTTAGTTTTAACAGTGTCTTGAAGATCCACAATTCTAGTTTTCACATTTTCTAAAATACTTCTCGCATCACTTGTGTTAAAAGGATTGTTTGAAGACATTTGTTCAATGTTCGAAAGAGAATTTGAGACAACAACTGGTTTTGAAACAGATTTTGAAACAAGTGTTAACTCTTTGTTTGAAACACTTGGTGTGATGGAAAACTTTGACTTTTCTTTTTGATTAACAAAAGTAATTCCGTTAATTTTGTTCCATTTGTTATAATCAATTGGTTTGATTTCCGAATTATTTTGTTTCATTTTTGATCTACTCTCCTCAGATAGTTCTAACGTTTCAAGAGAATCACGAACAATTATGGGTTTATGCAAAACATTTCCATTGTTTAACACATTCTGAGATTTCTGAGCTTTCTTGAGGAACGAAGAAGGGTCGTTACCAAGTGCCATTCTATTAGTAGTATGAAAACGCGGATTTACTTGATTAGAAAGCATCTTGATTGTTTGAGCAGAATGACCCGTTTTTAGAAGCAAATTTTCCAAAGTTTGGATTTTCTCATTTTTATCAAGAATTTCATCAAGAAGAGAATCTTCTCGTTTTGAAAAATCAGTAATCAACTGCTTCTTCTCTTTTTCAAGATTAGAAAACATTTCTTTTTGTTTAGAAATTTGGTTATTTAAATCAGAAATTTCCTTGTTTAAAGATTTAATTTTTAAGTTCAAATTCACATCAAGTGTGTTATACTTGATTTGCAAAAGTTGTTCTTTAGAAACCAAATTTCGATAACCAATTTCTAATTCTGATTCTTTGTTTTTCTGAAATTCAAAGGCTTTTGCGTTCTCCTTGTAACTCTCAAGCTCATCGGTCAATTTAGCATTTGCGGCCTTAACTTCGCGATTGACCGTTTTAACTTTCTCAATTTCAATGCCACAGTTATTGATTAATGATTCAAAGTAAGCACGTGTTTCCTCATCAGTCTCATTATTTTGTGCCACACAGCCTCCACTAGGATCCACATCTGGAGTTTCAGAGTTAGTATTCCTACAACTCGGATTGTCCAGGTATGTATCATAAGTAGGTGCTGGCGTCACAGAATGCTGTTCGTCATGAGTAAACACATCAAATATGACATTGTTATAGCATGGATCAATGATTGGTACCTCAGATACTGCGTTGTCGTCATAAACAGGAGGTGCGTCAGAATCAGTGTCGTACTTAGTCTCCTGAAGATTTGCCATGAAGATGCAGTTTGCATTGATTTCCTCGAGGTCTTCCAAATCATCCACAATAGCGAAAAAATCATTTTCCTCAGCACTCAACTGCATCCCTGCCTCTTGCTTCTGTGCTAACAGCATAGCTTTCCGAAGAAACTCAGCATTCTTCTTGTGTGGCTTAGTGGGATAGTTTCGTGCCATGTGACCTACTCCTTGACAGTTATAACACTTAACCTGATTACCCTGATTCACATTTCCATAATTCCCAACGACTGGAGCTGCAACATTCCCATTCTGATTACCCACTGCTCTATTCCCAACATTCTGACCCATCTGATTACCCTGATTCGAAACTGCTTGATTACCCATACGAAATCCAGTAGCATATCCCTGCTGATTCCCATTAACTCCAACCATTTGTCCTTGATGACCCATATTCACACCCGGCTGTGCAATTTGCCTGTTGCGAGTGTTTGATGAAATCCTTTGGTTGTTGTTAGTTGGTGTGGAAAAACGACCTATGAATGCTTTACCCAATAAAGAAAATACTTGAGACAAAGCTTCTTCTGGTTCCATTTCAAGATCAGTGATTCCTTGTTCCTGGTAATGTTGTTGTTCTGGTGCATAGGTTTGTTGTTGTGGAATGTATTGCTGCAAGTTGTTGTTAGTGGAAGATGATGAAGCTTGTTGTGGTGTATTCACTGGAGTTTGAGTCTTAGCAATGAGTGCCAATGGATCATGATTCTTTGCTAATCTTTCTTGCCTGACTTCATTCACTTCATTTTGGTTTTGTTTCAGAAAATCGTTGAGTTGATCAAAGTTCACTTGATGTAAGTCTTTTGTTTGGTTGACAATCGTGACATATCGTCCCCATTCTTCTGGTAGATTGTTCAAGAACTTGATGTTGCTTACGATAGTTCTGGGTGTCAACTTGTTTCTGATCAGCTCATTCATTAAAGTGCAGAACCTTCCATACTAGGATTCAATGGATTCTCCTGGAGTAGATGTAAACTTCTCCCAAGCAGTTAGCAACTTGTTCTCTGTGTCTTGTTGACCAATTTCAGTTCCATGACAAAGTCGTCTAACACGTTCCAACATATCGAAAGCAGTTTCACAACTGTCTACAGCAGCAAAGATGTCTCTTGGTAAACCCAGTTGGACAATATGAATTGCCATGTCATCTGCTTCGACTTGTTTCTGATCCTCTTCAGAGTATTCTGATTCTTTTTGAAGACGAAAAAATGGTGGGACGGGAGGTGTTGCAGCAGCATTTCCAGGGTCTTGGACTTGTCGAGGTATGAATGGTCCATCCTGAATGGATTTGATCATCAATTTTCCATTAGGTTTTGTCTTGATGTAACGAAGCATTCGAATTGTCCATTGAAGATAACCACCTTTTTCCAACATAGGAGGACGGTTTTCGGCACCGGCTGCATGAATGTCTTGTTGAGTTACCATTGATGAAGGTATGATATGATAAAGTTGATGTAGGATCGATTCAACTATAAAGGAGTTGTGTTGGATGAAGATTTAACTCGGTTGTTGTAATGAAAATTTGGTCTAAAAACTTAAAAACCTCAATAACTTCTTTTCGGAGCGTTTTTAGGACTTGAAGGTTGACCTAAATGAACTCAACGGTCTATTCTCCTCGTTCTCATGGTCGTTTTGATGGGTAGATCGTTGAAAACGGAGTTACGGTTCAAAAGTTATAGCCGTTTGAAGTTTAGATCAAAATCTTACTCGTAAACCAGTTCTTATGCGTAGAGTTGAATGCTTATGCGTAGGATTGCTTATGCGTAGGAGTCCTTATGCGTAAAGATCTTAGGCGTAGGATTCTTATGCGTAAACCTAAGGTTAAACGTAAGTCTTATGCGTAAACGTTAAGCGTAGAAGTAGAGAACCTTACGTGTAAGAGTGAACTTATGCGTAGAGTGCTTACTCGTAACTGTCTGCTTATGCGTAAGAGTTGGTTTAAAACCAAAAATCCTTTACACTGTCACAACGTAAAAGATATCCGAAAGTCGAAGTGTTCCACACACTTATCCAAGTGAGGGAAGCACTGAGTCACCTTTGTTGCACGAAGATTCTTCACCAAAAAGTTATGCGTAGAAACTTATGCGTAGAACTAGGGTTTTGACTTTCTTACGCGTAAAACTAGGGTTTTGACTTACGCGTAAAAAATTTCCAATGATTCAACCGATTTCGCTTGCACAAACAGCCTTAAAAACACTCCAATAACACAAATATTTTGACCTTTTTCACCCAACGTGCTTAGTTCTCTTACGCGTAGAAATGGACAACGCAAAAGATACGAGTTTAAAAGTGATGTAAAACACGTAAAGCTTCAAACTTTTTCCAAAAAACTGAAACTTTAGCACCAAATAAACATTAAACCACAAGAATCTTGAATTTTTAAGTGTAAAAATTAAGGTTTTAAGCGTGACAAATATGAGTACCGAGAGCTTACGCGTAACAACACAAAACAAAAAAAAACTTCAACCAAACACTCCTAAACCATTGTTAGGCGATTGATACCAATTGTAGGACCTTACTTATATCAACCTTATCACAAACCCAACACGTATATCACTATACGCGTAGAAACACGTTAACCACAAACACAAACTAAGCGTAGAAGTAAAGGAAATAAAGATGAGAAAGATGGTGACTTGATGTTAAAACCGTGTATATGTGTAGAGACAAGATGAACACAATATGTTGTATATTCCAAAGAAAAACACACACACACACACTCAAGCACACCCCTCAAATGACCATTTGAGGGGTATTTATACTCTAAATACAATATGCCCTAAAAGGCTTTCTATGGGCTTTCGTGGGCTTGGACATGGGTTGGATTGGATATAAGGAAAGCTTAACTAAACTAATATCCATTTAGCTTAGTCCAATCCACGAGCCCGTTGACTATTCTAGTACGATATCTAACACACGTTACACAGTTCCTAAACGTGAATGACCATCACTTCTAATAAAACTATTAAGGCTAACAGAGTCTTTGGAAGCAAATGTTTTATTCTTAATACTAAAGATTACCTTACAAAATTTGATCCTAAATCAACCGAAGGTATCTTTCTAGGTTACTCTCCAAATAGCAAAGCTTACGTCATATTAAACAAAGAAACAATGAAGGTAGAAGAGTCATTAAATATAAAATTTGATGAAAGTCCACCCAAACCCTCTCCACCTCTTGTCGATGACGAGATTTTAGAAAGTGAAGCTATAGTAATAAAGAAAAATATTAATGAAGAAGAAGAACCTTTAAATGATGAAGTCATAAACATTAAAGAGTCCAAAGATCACCCCGTAGATAAGGTCATAGGAAAGCTAAACGAAAGAACATTAAGGTCTCAAGTTCAAAACCAAAGTAGCTTGTTTTGTTTCATTTCAACCATAGAACCTAAGAATACACAAGAAGCCATAAAAAATGAGAGTTGGGTAATGGCTATGCAAGAAGAATTAAATCAATTTGTTTCTAATGATGTTTGGACACTTGTCCCTCCACCTAGTAATCAAACCATAATAGGAACCAAATGGGTTTATAAAAACAAATTAGATGCAAACGGAGTAGTGTCTAGGAACAAGGCTAGACTCGTTGCCCAAGGGTATAACCAACAAGAAGGAATAGACTTTGATGAGACCTATGCCCCCGTGGCTAGATTAGAGTGTATAAGAATACTTCTTGCGTATGCTTGTGCTAATGATCTAAAGCTTTATCAAATGGATGTCAAAAGCGCTTTTCTAAATGGCTTCATTAATGAAGAAGTATATGTAGCTCAACCTTCGGGCTTCATCGATTTTGAAAAACCTAAACATGTGTATAAATTAAAGAAAGCCCTTTATGGTCTCAAACAAGCTCTAAAAGCTTGGTGAGATAGACTCAAGTCATTTTTAATTAAACACAACTATACCATGGGGTTAGTTGACAACACACTTTTTACTAAGAAAAGAGAGTCACATATAATCATAGTACAAATATATGTAGATGATATTATATTCGGATCCACTTGTCAAGACATGTGTGATGATTTCTCTAAGATCATGCATGACGAGTTTGAGATGAGTATGATGGGAGAACTTAGTTTCTTTCTTGGTCTACAAATCAAACAAGTAGAAAATGGTATCTTCTTTAACTAATCTAAATACATAAAAGAGATGTTAAAGAAATTCGGTTTAGAAGAGTCAAAACCAATTAGGACACCAATGTCATCCGATACCAAACTCACTAAAGATGAAGATGGAGAATCCGTAGATAATACTAAATATCGTGGCATGATTGGTAGTCTTCTCTACCTCACGGCAAGTAGGCCGAATATCATGTTTAGCGTTTGCTTATGTGCTAGGTTTCAAGAAGACCCTAAAACATCACACCTAGAAGCCGTAAAAAGAATATTTAGATATATTAAGGGTACAACACAATTAGGATTATGGTATCCTAAGGGCACGGGAGTAGAAACAATTGTATATGCAGATTCTGACCATGCAGGTGATTACGTTGATAGAAAAAGTACAAGTGGGGTATGTACTTTTATGGGATGTTGTTTAACATCTTGGTTTTCTAAGAAACAAACGGCATTAGCAATATCAACAACCGAAGCCGAATACGTCTCCGCCGGCAAAGCATGCCAACAAGCACTATGGATGAAACAAGCGTTAGTTGACTACGACATTCATCTAAGCGACATAGCCATTCTATGTGACAACAAAGGTGCCATCGACTTAAGCAAGAATCCGGTATTGCATTCTCGCACAAAGCATATAGAGATTCGTCATCAGTTCTTAAGAGACAATGTTCAAAAAGGGAACATCTCTATTGAGAAGGTAGCATCCGAAGACAACATAGCCGACGTCCTCACCAAACCGTTGAAGCGTGAACAATTCAACCTACTTCGTCTTGGTCTTGGTCTCATGGAACAAACGTCGTAACTTACTTTTTGACTCTACAAGGTATGTAAACACTAGCCTTCTTCTTTCTGAGTCTAGGATCTCTATTTCACGCACAAATCACAAAACATACGGGAATTTTCAAAACCCAAGATAAGTTTTTCACTTATAATTTTCTTATTTTCTTTCAAAATAAGTTCGAGTTACATACACATCCTTCTTTCAAAAGGATAAAACGTTTTTCAAAATGCTCTCTAAAATGATACTCCTTCCCGTATCAATTTCACAAAAGCAATTTCTCACGTCTAGGACAAATCGCTTTTTCATTATTAATACAACGTAAAAACCCGTTTTCATTGCATCTCATGTCTTTTGAATGCTAAAGGGGACACATAACTAATATGTGTTTTCGGGTACATTCATTTATGCCACAATGAATTAGGAGCATTGGTAACACTAAATTACGTACTCAAAGTACTAAATATGTGTTTTCGGGTTATCTCATATAATAGTATGCTTTTTCACTTCTAGTTTATTTTTCTTTTATTATTAGCAGTCGAGATAACCGCAACTTCAAATGGTTTGCATATAGGCACACACCAGGCAAAAATTATTTCCAAAAGGAAAAAATTTGTGCTGCCTGGATCACTAGACCCACGAATCCCAGCTTTCATGCTGGACGGATCCCTCAAGGGAAGGATCCGTGGGATCCGTGAGACAGAAGCTATTTCAACTTCTATTTTTCTCACTTTGGATGAAAAATCCACATTTTTTTTTGGAGTATGCTCTTTAATGCTTGTGTTCTCATGATCACATGCCATAAATTCATATCTAATCATTAGATTTTAATCCACATTTTGGGTCAAGCATTCATTACAATGATTTGTTTTTCTATATAGAGAACTCCCAAAATGCTTGCATAATCCATCTCATCTCCACAAACAAACTACACCATGTCATCCACAAACTCTTTATATGAATCACCTAGTACACACAATCATCTTCATGAAACCCAAACCTTTGTACTCCCACCTTCTAAGATACCAAAATCAAACACTATGATATCCGCACGGATTAACATTCGATCGTGTTGCTTAGGAAAACCATCATCATATGGCTCATCACCTTCTACTAACTCACCACAAGATGCTTCCATTATAGCACCTCCTTCATCACCAACGAGTACACCAACATCATCACCAAATCACTCACCACCCAAAATCACTCTTTTGGAACTCCTTAAAGACTCCAACAAGATCTCAACAACCAAAGCAAAAAGAATTAGCCTTTTTGATACCTCCAACTTCTCCAAACACAATATTCAATGATCTTGAAACATCACCACCTTTAGCTCCCATTAAATTACAAAAACATCTAGGTTCTTTTCCACCACCACTTCCAATCATTCCAGACTTTGATCCGTATTTTCCTATTTTTCCACCACAACTTTCGCAACTCACAAATCAAAACAACCCGAAAGATTTTCGTACTCATTACCACATCACTTACATTGTGAACATTGCCCATCCACTAGGGAAATTGCAATAGAAGTTAGGGAAGAAATGCGACTCACACTCAACCTCATCCTTGATCGCATCAATATCATTACTCATCAAAACCTCCATCCATAACCTTATGCAAGCATGGAAGGAATCATTATTACTATTTTCTATCTTTAGTACTTTTTTCTTTTTGAGTCATTTTCAAGAACAGTCTTGTTCTTATTTTTACATGCTTGTAGGTGGCATAAATACCACTACACTTTGTTGTTTTATTACAAGGCCTTGTTTACATACCTTGGCTCCCAATCTTGATTCTCGTCAATCACAAGATTACATAAGCATGTTACTAACCTTTTTCTTTGTAGGATTTTTTTATTTTTCTTCACTTGACGCCCCAAACAAGGGGGAGCTACCGTCAAGGGGGAGTAAGCAATACGTGGACTAATTTTTCCACACTTTTATTTCTTCGAGGGGTTAACTATTTGTTTCGACAAAAAGGGGGAGAAGAAGTAAAACTTAGGGGCTTTCAAAACATACATCTATTCTTAAGTTTTACTCATCATAACATTATGTTTTGTCATCAACAAAAAGGGGGAGATTTTTAATACAAATAAACCGTAAAAACGTTTATTAATATTTTGCGATCTCTTTATATTTTGTTGATAACAAATATAATGTTATCTTAAGTACAATTATAGGGATACATGTTATTTTTGTAAAGCATCTACATATAGCCATTTAATACAAAAATGTTGTAATTAATCATTTGTTGTAATAGTTTATCAGGATGGGTAAACACCACAACCCATGGACCATAAACCCATGGATCATAACCCATACCCAAGATGGCTAGATACAATGTATACTTTAGATACATTGAATCTAAGGAAAACCCATGGACCAACCCATAACCAAAAAACCCATGGGCAAAGAGGAGCGTCCCACGGATCCCTAGGATTACACTAGACGGATCCCAAGTGGGAGGGATCCGTGGGATCCGGGGAACAGTGGAAGAGATTGCTTATAAATAGAGAGCCATTTCTTCATTCTCACTCACCCCTCTTCTTACTAAATCTATCAAACACTCTCATTCTCTTCTAACATATAGATCACTTGATCTAGAGAGTTGTTCTTCTTTCTTTCTATTGTGATTCTCATATAGGTCCTTCTCTAAGGGGAGATCACGAGCATTCTACAAGTCATCCAAGCAAGGGGTCCTTGATTGATTTGTCACTCCGCAAGATTTCTGTAGCGAAGATCTTGTATTTGATATTTCGCATATTTGTTGTGTAATAGTCGTGTTGGTTTGGTCCACCGTATTACGGACTCGGTATCTAGCTTTGTACCGGAAAAAGGTGTAAGCAACGTTGTGAAGGCTTCTCCGCCAAGTGAAGGAGTTTGTTGACATAGTGCTTGAACTCTCGAGTAGGTGACTCGGGGAATGGAGTAGGGCAAGGAAGGTGTCCTTGTAGCCGAACCACTATACATCGGTTGTGTCATTTCTATCCCTTTGCTTTACTTTATTTACTTTATTTATCATTAGATCTATACTTTCTCTACATCCATAAGATCTCACATATCAACGAATCTAAAAGTTTTTGAAACTAACTTAAAATCGGCAAAACTATTCAACCCCCCCCCCCCTTCTAGTTTTCCACACAAAAGGATCAGGTACATGTTGTGTTGTAATGAGAGAAGTTGGTTGTTTGTGCCTCCTCTCATAGGTGTGAGAAACTGGTGGAGTGTAATCAATGTTTGGAACAATGATTATGGGTGAGTTTTGTACCTGTGAAATCTTTGCAAGCATTTGAGGAAAAAGAGGTGTAATAATCCTATTGCCATCTTTGTTCATGTTTTGAAAAACTTTAGGCTTAAGGCAACGGATTTTATAAACTCTTGTATGGGGTTGCAGTTGAAATTCATTTAACACTGCTTGCACAAACCTTGGATACATCAAAATTTTTGTTGAACTCTTTAGATTGCCTATCATACTTGTAAAAATATATTTTGACCAATTAAAAATCTTATCAGTAGCTAGAAAAACCAAAGGGTAAGCCATTGTTGAACTGAATTGTTCATAAGAGGTTTTCTTAGGACTTAGACAATGTAACAAAGTATGTATTAAAAATTTCCAATGAGGACAGAAACCACTCTTTTTGAAAGTAGCCTTTTTGTCAGTAGTATCATACCCCATGGATGAAAGATGTGTATGAATTTCTGGCATAGGTAATGTGATGATACCATTGAGATCATCCAAATGGAGAATTCTCCTCAAGGATGCCTCAATAACATCAATAGTTACCCCGTCCACAGTGGCTCTAAGAGCATCCACTGTTTCATGTGTATCTCTATTTTCAATGGTTATGGACTGAATAGAAGTCCAAAACTGTTTGATTTGAGAGATATAGATTGTGGGATTAAGAAGTAAAGCATACCTTATATGGGTAGTATTTAGAAAGTCCACAATCTGATGAAAAACAGGGCCACTCTTCTCGTTTGACTTTTCCAAGAAGGCCACTTGGTTGTGCTCATCTGCAAAAGTGATAGATGCCATAGAATCTTTTAATGAAAAATATATTGTGTCAGTATGAATTGAATAAATAACTCGCCAATTGAGAGAGAAAGATATATAGTGGTAGGGTTTAAGAGTTTTGCGCAAGAAAGATTATCTAAGGAAAAGATTTATCTTTAGAGGATAAATAGCAATTAGGAAAATAGATAATCTTCTAAAAATTTACCCTATATATATATATGGAAAGCAATTAACTCTCAACGGCTAGTAAAAAATTTGTTACTGACATAACAGTTGTAACGGCTAGATCATCAGTGGCAAAAATAACACTGTCAGTGGAAACTGTGAACTAGCAGTGGTAATTTTTCACAAAAATTTTCAAACAGCAGTGGTAAAGAAAAACATATGAAAATTTGAACTGCTCTCATTATAGTTTTTAGCAAACTACCAGCTATCAACGGATTTGATATGTCTTTACCATGAGCCGTTTGCTATGGACTAGCAACCATATAGTTTTTGATAAACTATCAACCATACACAGATTTGTCAAGTCTTTACCAGTAGCTGTTTGCTCTAGACTAGTTGATTCTTATGTGGATTAGACATGGTGAATCAATAACCATTTATTGTGTGTCTCAGATACACACCTTTTATGATCAACTCCCAGCCAAGATTGGTTATGTACCTGTATATGTTAGCATAATACAAAGAATATGAATAACCAACTTATTTTAACCAAAGTTACATTTAACCAAGCCACTATTTAAAAATATCTTCCCAAATTCAACCCGATAATATCTATATTTACTCTTCAACCTAACAAAATAGGGAAAAATAAATATATTCTTTAATGAACCCTTGTGATCGACTTTGCCTATATAAAGAGGCTCGACACATCATAGTCTTTACCAAAACACATTCTAACTCACAAAATCCCTAAACATCACCATGAGCAATCCTTCAAACATCATTGATATCTCCTCTGATTCTGAGACAGAGTTTTTGATCGCTTTTGAGTCATCTTCAGAGGCCTCAGGGTGGGCAAGTTACTTTCCACCATGGGCTGCAAGCACTTCTTCCAAGAAGTCAATAAAGAAAACTACCAATCCTGCACCTGTTGCCAGACCTGCACCTTCTCTTGAGTTCTACTCCAGTTCATCAGATGATGATGCTAATGATGAGACCTATTCCTTGTCCAAGAAGTTGCCAAGGGCTCTGACAAAAGCATTGGAAACAGCTCTCTCAAACATGAAGCAGATATCCATACCAGTGAAGCCTGCAAGACTACCAAGGCCTCCCCCACAAGTTCTTGGTCTTGCTTGTCCAAGAATGCAGTCATCCTTTGAAAACAAAAAGGAAGAGAGCACAGAAGAACAAGCATGACTATCATGGCAAGGGCAAAAAGCCAATGGAGTAGCTGGTGTAGGGTGTAGGGTTGTAGGATGTTTTAGATTGTTAGCTTTTGTGTTTTGATTGTGGTTGTGAGCACTCTCTCTTTGAATGTAATGAATCTTCTTTATGAATGGAATAAAGTTTCTTTGTTTTACTTTTTCCACTGTGAGAGTAACTTTTACCACTGCTTGCATTGTGGTTTCCACTGTTAGCCTTATTTTCTGCATAAAAATCACTGGAAAAGCAAAAATACAAGCACTAAACAGCAACATCTCCAACGTATACAAGTAATCCTTCATACCTGCATAACACAAACATAAATCAAACACTGAAAGTATTGTTAAAGTTAGCAGTGGTTAGCAAATAACTAGAAGTGGATAAGAATTTCTTCTGGCAGTGGTTAGACCAATATTAAACCACCCAGTCAACAGGTCAACTCTAAGTCATTAATCCGGCCACCAAAGTCAAAGACTTCATTTACTCCTCAACAACTTATACCTTCCCCACATTAACTTACTGAATCTTGCTTAACTTTTATTTAAGCATCTATAACACACAAACCACTCATATCACACATACTCCAAAAACATTTCTCTCTCAAAAACTTACTTCTCTCCAAAAATTACCATGAGTCATTCAAACCCTATCAATGTCTCATCTGACAACTCATTTTCAGATAGTGTTTGGGATGATAGTGTTTGGCATTATGTTCTGAACAATCCAGGTAGATTGAAGAAAGAGGTGTTTGAAGAGGTTTCTTCAAGAAAGAGAACTCATTTTGCCATGAGCACTACTCCTTTAGATGCAGGTCCATCATCACTCCAACCAATGCCTCAGGATGCCATCATCAAAGAGGACAGCTCTGATGATGAAACAACTGAAAGAGTCCTTGTGGTTCCTCCCCTTGCGACAATGCTTCCACCAGAAGAGCTGCAAGTACCACCTTCTCTACCATTGTTGACAACACCACCACCAAAGGGTCCTTCATCATACTCACCACTTGTTGGAGGAATTGTGATGGGGCTAGCATACCCTAAGGTGTAGAGGGTTATTGATAGGCGAATGGCTCCTAAAGAGATGCCAGAGTGGGCCTTCCCTAAGAAGCCTTAGATGGTAGTTGGTGGTTAGGTTGGGGTAGGGTTGGGGTAGGATGTGAAGCTTGTGTCATCAGTTGGTAGTAGAATGATGTTTTCTGTTTTCTTTTCATGTAATGATGTTGGTTGTATGTAACTGATGGATGTACCCTCTGCACTTTGTGTGCAGCTTTGTTTAATATTAATAAGAATCCATCCTTTATCTTTTAAATTTCTTGCATCATACTTGTTGTTACTTATTACTCCTTTGATCTGCAGAAAATATTGTGTTGTTTGCAAGTTATGATATCCCCTTTACCAATAACTTTACCATTAACTTCACCTCCAAAGCTGACATAATGTCCATCATAATGTTCAAAATCTGAGAGATAGGACTTGTTGCCAGTCATGTGCCTTGAACATCCACTATCTGTATATCCTTGATCAGATCTTTTTGTCCTTGGATGTTCCTGCACATATAAGTAAGGAGTTAGTTTCCTTTGGGGACCCAAGCCATGATTGACTTGTATCTGCCTCGTATATCAATATAGTTAAATCTATCAAAGGTCATTGATACACCATTGGGATTGGTTGTAGAGGTATTTCCTTTAGGTTTCCATTCCCAACGTGCTGAGGCATTCACAACATTTCCCATGTTTCCCCTGGTCTTGTTTACAACCCTTGTAGTGAGAACTTTTGATTGAGCAGTGGAGACTGCTGGTTTACTTTTAGGTACCCACTGTTGGTTATATTTAACCCTTTTATCAGAAAAATACCTTTTCCCTGTTTGTGCAGATTTTGCAAAAGTTGTTTTGAGTTTTGCACTTGTAACAGGTGATTTAGGGTGAGCAGTGTTGACAGTTTTAGCAGTGGCAAAAGTTTTAAGACCACTTCTTAGTTGAACTGCTCTTGGGATCATTTTGCTGTAAGAATTAGGGTATATATTGTTTTGAAACCTGTTTGACTCCACCCTTTTATTTCCATGTACTTCCCTTCTCCCAACATGATAGTCACAATTAGCATGTAAATGATTAAAGCTACCACATATATAACATGCTTTATTGTACATCACAAAATCACTACCTAGTTGTTGAGATTTGACATGATTCCAACTCCTCTGGTTACCCTTAGGAGCTGATGGCTTGTTTCTATACATCTCAGCATACCTTACAGTTGATCTAGGCTTGTTAACTTGTTTCCTAGGTTCCTCTGTAATAGTATTAACAACTTTTGGGATTGAAGCCTCTACATTCTTTTTAACATTCTCATCTACAACTGATGAGTCACAAGCACTTTCAAAAATATCAGGTTCATGCTTAACCTCTTCCTCACTTGTCACAAATTTGAGAGGACCATATTCACGAATAGGTTCCTGAAAGTCTTCTAGGCATGTACGAGCTAAATCTATGCCAGGAGGTGATGGAACACCCCTTAGTGGTGGAGGAACAATATTGTATCCCATACCAGACTTAACTTTACTAGTAATTTGAGCATTCCAAATTTTATCAATTGACTTAGACTGATAATAACAGGTGTCAACAGATAAATTGACATTCTCATTAATCTTTTTAAGTTTTTCAAACTCTTCTTTTAATGCCTCATTCACTGCTGTCTTATGATCTATCTCTCTTCTAAGAATAATCATATCATCATTATATTTTGACTCATTTGCTCTATAATGCTCTAGTTGTTTTTCTAATACAGTTATGCCTCTTCTAAGGTTTGTCATAGCATAATTAGCAGCAAACAACTCTGTTCTTTTGTTTTCAAAAGATTCATTAAGCCTTTCACATTCTCTAGAAGCCCTACATGTTTTCGAACAACTTTCAAAATTTTGTACCTCAGAGTCAGAGAAAGCCATAAGAGCATGTTCTGTAGACGCAAGAGCAGCATCTGAAGGTTGTTCCTCTTGTTCATCAGCCATGAAACTCCAATCATAGCTCACACCATCAATTGCCAGCATTGCCTTTGGTTCTTCCACAATTGGTTCTTTCTTTTGCTTGTACCAAGCAGACCTTTTGTCCTGGTTCCTTGGTCTTCTGCATTCTCTAGCAAAATGCCCCAACTTGTGACAATTGAAACACTCTACTTTCTTTTTATCGAACCCTGCAGTTTCACCACCATTGATGTGAATTGGCTTGCCAGTCTTCTTGTAGAATTTCCTAGCCCTCATGCTTAGAAGAGCTATCTGCCATTTTATGTCCATCTCCTCCAAGTCATCTTCATCAATTTGCTCTATGTCTTCATGAGTTAATATAGAGCCATTAACTTGAGTGGAGATAAAAGCATAAAAGGTAGGATCTCCAATACCAGCAACCTTCTTCTTTGAACCTGCAGTGGTAATACTAACATTACCAGTAGAAACAGTAGAACCAGCAGTGGCAAAATCATCATCACTGTCGTCTTCAGAATCATCACAGTCAACAGAGGTTGACAACAATGCCAAGCTGCTAACCAAGTTTCCCTGCCTTCTTCAATCTTTGTTCAATGAGTTTGAAGTTGTTGTAAAGATCATTGAGCTTCATAGTTTCAATATCTGGTTTATTTTCCCAGACTGTAACATTTGTATGAAACTCAGAAGGCAAACTTCTTAGAAACTTCAAATTGAGGTCTTCCTTTTCTACCTCAATGCCAAACACAGTCGGTTGTGTGATAATATTCTGGAGTTTGGTGAAGATGCTGTCAAGTGAGTCATTGCTTGAAGCAGAAAAGTTTTCATAACTTTGCTTCAACAATGTCTTTTGTGTCTTCTTTGTAGCATCATTGCCACCAAACACTGAGCATATCTCTTCAAAAAGTTCTTTTGTTGTCTTGAACTTGCTAAAAGCAATGATCTGATCTTTAGGAAGAGTCATTAGTAACAAACTTCTGGCCTTCAGGTCATTCTTCTTCTTTGCTCTTTCATCATTAGTCTCAGGTACATAAATTGTTACAACTTCTGTGTCACCAACTTTCTCAGTCTTTGTAACAGACTTAAAGGAATCACCAGTTAAGATGATCTCCCATAGAGCATAATCTTGTATAAGAAAGTATTGCTCAATCATTATCCTCCACATCTCAAACTCATTAAGTTTGAGCTTAGGAAGCCTTGGAGCAGAATTGGACTGGTTGTTTTCCATCTCCATTGATTTGAGTGAGTAGGTTAAGCTTATTCCTTGGATCTTCTAAATCAAAATATCAGAACCTTCGCTCTGATACCACTTGATGGATCTAAACACACACCTCGTGTTAGTGATATTTTGAATTATATTAATAAGCACGCGGATTATACTTAGTAATACTTAGAAGACGGATTGTATGATGTAATGTAAGTGAACAGTTTAACACAAAGCTCCAATATTATTAAGAAATAATACGAGTGATCTTGCTTATCACTAGGGTTACACCTTGAAGCTTATATGAATAATACGTGAGTAATTCGTACTCTAAACAATGACCTAGGATCTCCTTTTATAGCACAAGGAGTCCTTTACAAGATAAGTATAATCCTAACAATATAGAATATACACAAGATATTTTCTATACTTATCAATACACGGATACATAACAATTATCCTAATAGCAGTGGTAATAATGTACTGACAGTGGTAATGAGTTTCCACTGCTAGTGTAATCTTTAGCAGTGTTAACCACAAGCGTATCAGTGGTAACTGTTAGCTTTATTCCCAACAATAACTATAAACGAGAATTAGTTTTTTAAATCGTTAGGACATTTTATCAAACACTTGTTTTCATATCAAAGAGTTAATAATCATTATAACACTCAATTACTACATATAACCAAAACCTATATACGAGTCATATCAAATTCTCTAAAAAGTTATTATAATTATAAAACGTAATTTATTCTTATTTAAAATTTTATAATGAAACTATTACTTTTATACTTTTCTTATTAACAAATATTAGTTATTTATATATATATATATATATATATATATATATATATATATATATACTTTTAACGACATTTCTATAATACGTCTACTATCTATGTGATATTTTCCGTACATCGTCTTTCGGTTACGACGAACCAAAGACTCATTCGTCTAGATGCTTTTATTTGTACATATATAACTAAGCATTTCCATGAGCCAAGGCTAGCCAATACTTACCAAACTAATTTAAACTTGAATACTACCACACAAGTAACGATAATATAAAACTTTAAATTCTTAACCGTTATCGAGTATATACAAAAAGAAACTAAAGTATGGTTATATTAACTATAGGTCGTGTGACGGTACTTCGTGCATCTACTACTTGACTTTTTCACTACTCGGATACTTTTGCTAAGGTGAGTTCATAGCCTCGCTTTTACTTATTTTTCAACCCCCGCGAGGGAGATGCATGCTATAAACTAGAACACAAGTCTTTTCTCAAAATGTATGCTTGCCTGATTATCATTATTATTGCTTAAGTTTCTTGCCAAAAGTCCCCTTCATCATGAACCATTAATCACTTGCGAGTGAACGCGAATATTGTGAATAGTACTATGGGAACTAACGACCCCGACTCGGTTATCGGAAATAACTGGGGCACTGTAACACCCCCGAAATCACAATGTGACAGCGGAAGACTATTTGGGGTATTACTTAGAGGATCATAGTCATAAGTTATAGAAAACGGCTCCAAAGAGACGTTTTAATAAAAAGTAGTTACCATTTCATAGAACTCAGCGTTTTTGAAACACAAAAGGGGATACCACATGTTTTGAAGTTACACAAAAGATAGTTTAAACATTTACGAAATGATAACTTTAATTGAAAATAACACCACTTCAAGTGTTCCACGACATCCACTCCCCGCCTTCATGATATTTTAATTAGTACCTGAGATGAACATGCTTAAAAGTCAACAAAAGTTGAGTGATATTCATAGGTTTAAATAATAAGTTGAACACAAGTAAGAGATGATAATTGCTTCGAATACAATCACCATGGAAAACATAGATTATTATTATGCACTAAGCTCATGACACCAAACTAACTGCATACACCTAATTACTGGCGTAAGTAATAATGTTGCCCTCAGAGATGGAATTGCCAATTCCATAGTTAACTAAATATAGTGCGCCCCGGTTATTTTCGATAACCGAGTCGGGGTCGTTAATTCCCATAGTACTATCCACAATATTCGCGTTCACTAGCAAGTGATTAATTGTTCATGATGTAAGGGACTTATGGCAGGCAACTTAGGCTATAATAATAATGATCAGATAAGCATACAGTTTGAGAAAAGACTTGTGTTCTAGTTTATAGCATGCATCTCCCTCGCGGGGTTTGAAAGAAATAAGTAAAGGCGAGGCTATGAACTCACCTTAGCAAATAGTATTCGAGTAGTGTAGAGTCAAGTAGTATGAGCACGAAGTACCGTCACGCGACCTATAATTAGCATGGCAAGTCTTAGTTTATTGTTTTTATCCATGATTTAATGTATTGAAAACGGTTGAAGTATTTTCAAGAGTTTGTGTTTATTATTGCTTGTGTGACAACGGGTAAGTTTAAATAAGTTTCGAAATGCTTATAAGTCTTTGGCTCTTGGAAACGTGAGTGGGACAGTTTACGAAACATTCGTATAAGAGTTGGCTCGAGTATATTTATTAAAGTAGAAATAATTACAAATCAACTTATATTTATTTGATTTTTGTTTAGTTTTGAAAAGTATAGATATATGTACAATATATATTTATCTAAGTTGTGGGAAAATATTATATTTAGAAAAGTATAATATTTTCTAGTTTATGCAAATGTGATTGTCAAATAGAAATATGTACCAATTATATTTATGTGACGAAGACTTGTAGAAAATATAAATTTATTATCTTATAGAAGTTTTTAGGATGGGAAGCGTTAAGTGTAGATCTTGGAGGGATCAAAGTTGTAAAGATTTATATAAGTTTCAACTTTATAAGGATTTTAAGAAATGTGTCAAGTGGTTCAAATTCGAGGGTTGAAATCGTAGATATCAATATGAGTTTATAAAGCTTATAAAAGGTCTTAAGAAAATGACAAGAGGTGCGAAATTGGGGGACTGGATTTGTCAAGTTACGAAAGTTACTATTATAACAAAAAAAATATAACTGCCATGAGGCAGATTCGAACCCACAACCTCCTCAGTCAATCACCCACGCTCCCACCAACTGAGCCAAAGGTCCTTTTGTGTTAGTTCTCGTAGCGTGACTCTATTTAACGGGTATTCCATTTGTTTTATACTTGCTATATAATTCTTCTCAGTAGCCATGGTTCGAAGGTTTTGCATGCAAGTGCAATACATCTTCTTTTGTTTGGTGATTTTTTTAACAAAGATGTCGAGTGTACCAAGGAAACAATCTAAGCCTTACATTCGCGTTTATTGTTAGTTTCGAAATAGGTTAACAACAAAACGAGTTTCTATCCATTCAAGTTTATTAGTTAGTTTCGAAATGGGTTGTCAACAAAACGAGTTTCTATCCACTCAAGTTTATTAGTTTGTTCCGAAATGTAGTTAGTTTCGAAATGTAGTTGGTTTCAAAATGGGTTGACAACGTAGCTTGTTATAATGAGGTTGTGTACAAGTGTCGTGAAAATGCATCGATGTGTTTTTAAATGGTTAAGAACTACATCGTCCCATATACGGAAAAGAAAAGAGGAAGGACTTACGACACCAAGAATGGTGGTGGAGAATACGTATAGTCAAGAATGAGAACCAAAGAAACCCGATATGCTTTCCAAAGTGAACCCGACTACCTTGCTTCCAAATCCTTACGCTCGTTTCCAAGTAACCATTAGTTTCCCTTTGAGTGTTTGAGAGTTTGATGAGCTCGAAGTGGGTGTGGAAGAGTATGTGTCGAAGTGAGCTTAGAGCAAACCAAGAGAAAACCAAGCTTCCAATGCTATACTTTGCATACACTTAGAGGTTTTTGAATGAAATTTTGTAAATGAGATATGTGATGAGCATTGTGGTTCGTGGGTCTTTAAGAAGAAAGGAAGAAGAACCCTTTGGTTAAAGACCAAGAGTCTTTGTTGAGCATTGGTACATGAGACCTTGATTATGCTTGCACCTAGGAGGTATTTTAAGAAACAAGCAAATGGTCTTTGGTTTTTGAGTGGTATTCGGCAGTCACAAGGACAAGAAGGAAAATGAGATGAGTTGTGTGTGCATGGGGAACATGTTTCTTCATGTCTCAAAGTCAAATGCATAGTTATATGATGGTTATTGAGTTTATATCTCAAAACATGTTCCAAGGTCAATGTATTAGTAAGGTTTTTGAAAGAGATGGGTGTACTAGTGAGTATATTCGGTTACAAGAAAAAGAAAGGAAAGATCTCAAATTTTCGTTATGTATATCGTGTCCCGTTTGAGCTTAAATGTGGGTCACGGTGTCCCGGTTTGATGTTTTTGACTAACGTGTAATATATAATTTTTGGCATGTTTTTATAAAGGTAACAAATAAAATAAAATAAAATATTAATTCTAACTCGTAGAAATATTTATTTGACTTTAGCCATAATTAATTTAGTGTCGGTACGCGTGCGGCTCGTAAGACAAGAAAATTTCTTGTGAGACTGATTTCAGTTATCAGTAATTATCGGGCATGATTAAATAAGACTACTCGGAGTTGCATAAATTTTTATGCAATAAAATGAAACGTACATGCTAAAATGCTCAATTTAGCTCAAATAAGTTTTGATAAACAATCTAGTTTATTAATATGAAGATTGATGATAGTGAAATTTTACAGGTGGCTACAGTACCAACCCCTTAAGAGAATTCCGTCCGCGGAATTTTAGTTTACGGTGGTTGTCGGAGTTGAATTTGCAAATAGGTGCGGGTACTTAACACGCATGGTGTCTTCGCGCTCCCATGTGTACTCCGGTCCTCTCTTGGAGTTCCATCTAACTTTGACGATAGGGATGCGACTTTGCTTAAGTCGCTTGACTTCCCTATCCATGATTTCAATTGGTTCTTCGACAAAGTTGAGCTTGTCATCGAGTTTAATCTCTTTTAGTGAAACAACAAGAGATTCATCCGACAAGCATTTCTTCAGATTTGAGACGTGAAAGGTAGGGTGTACTCTACTAAGTTCTTCCGGGAGATCTAGCTTGTAAGCAACCGGGCCAATTCTTTCGAGAATTTTGAAAGGGCCAATGTATCGAGGGTGTAACTTTCCTCGTTTTCTGAATCGAACTTTTCCTTTCCAAGGTGATACTTTCAACATAACTCGATCACCAACATGAAATTCCATGGGTTTCCTTCTAACATCGGCGTAACTCTTTTGTCGATCTCTAGCTGCTTGAAGTCGTTGACGAATTTGCACAATCTTCTCGGTTGTTTCTTGGACAAGCTCAGGTCCTGTGAGTTGGGCATCTCCAACCTCGGCCCAACAAACAGGTGATCGACACTTTCGACCATAAAGTGCCTCGAATGGGGCTGCCTTGATGCTAGCGTGGTAACTATTGTTGTAGGAGAATTCCGCCAACGGTAAGTGTTTATCCTAACCTTTTCCAAAGTCGATCACGCAAGCTCGAAGCATGTCTTCCAAGGTTTGGATAGTCCTTTCGCTTTGGCCATCGGTTTGAGGGTGATATGCGGTACTCATATCCAAACGAGTACCTAAGGCCTTTTGAAGAGATTTCCAGAAGTGTGAAGTAAAACGACTGTCACGATCAGAAATGATGGAAATTGGTACTCCATGACGGGATACAATTTCCTTCAGGTATAGTTGAGCGAGGGTTTCCATTTCATCATTTTCCTTGATGGGTAGGAAATGAGCGGATTTGGTAAGGCGATCAATGATGACCCAAATGGTGTCGTAACCTCTAGCAGTCTTTGGTAGTTTGGTTATGAAATCCATGGTGATTCTCTCCCACTTCCAAACTGGGAGTTCAGGTTGAGTTAACAATCCGGAAGGTTTTTGACATTCGGCTTTGACTCGAGAACAGGTGAGACATTTCCCAACGTACGTTGCAATTTCAGCTTTCATGTTTGGCCACCAATAAAGCTTCTTGAGATCTTGGTACATTTTGTCGGATCCCGGGTGAATGAAATATTTAGACTTGTGAGACTCATGCATAATGAGTTCCCGTATTCCCCCAAAAAGTGGTATCCAACTTCTATCGCCAAAACATAAAGTTCCATCCGATCTTTACGCAAAACCGTTCTCGTTTTCCGGCATTCCAAATATTCTTTCATTGGGACGGTTTTCAGGTTTGAGAGCTTCAGCTTCAGCTTCAAGGATTTTTGATGGGAGGGGTGACTTAATTGTCATTCCCAAAGATCTTACTCGAAGAGGTTTAGGTCGATCCTTTCGACTAAGAGCATCAGCTACGACATTCGCTTTTCCCGGGTGATAACGGATTTCACAGTCGTAATCACTAAGCAATTCTAGCCATCGGCGTTGTCGCATGTTCAACTCCTTTTGATCGAGAATGTGTTGGAGACTTTTATGGTCGGTAAACACCGTACACTTGGTTCCATATAGGTAATGTCTCCACATTTTGAGAGCGAAAACCACGGCTCCCAATTCCAAGTCGTGGGTAGTGTAGTTCTTCTCGTGAGTTTTGAGTTGTCGCGAAGCATAAGCGATCACCTTGTTTCTTTGCATCAATACCGCACCTAACCCTAGGTGTGATGCATCACAGTAGACCACAAAATCTTCCACACCATCGGGTAAGGCTAAGATAGGGGCTTCGCAAAGCTTTTGTTTCAAGAGTTGAAAAGCTAATTCTTGTTCCTCACCCCAGTCAAAATTCTTCTTTTTCTGGGTTAACTCCGTTAGAGGTTTAGCGATTTTTGAGAATCCTTCGATAAATCTTCGATAATAACCCGCAAGGCCTAAAAATTGGCGTATCTCGGTAGGGGTAGTAGGGGATGACCAATCTTTGACAGCTTCGATTTTTGAAGGATCAACATGAAGACCATTACTATGTATCACGTGACCAAGGAATTGAACTTTTTGAATCCAGAAGTCGCACTTTGAAAACTTAGCATACAGTTCTTCTTTCTTGAGTAGCTCTAAAATGGCTTTCAAGTGTTTTGCATGCTCTTCCTTGTTGCGGGAGTAAATGAGAATGTCATCAATAAACACAATCACAAATTTGTCCAAGTAAGGTTTACACACTCGGTTCATTAGGTCCATAAATACCGCCGGTGCGTTTGTCAAACCAAATGGCATCACTTGGAACTCATAGTGGCCATATCGTGTTCGGAAAGCAGTTTTTGGAATATCTCCTTCTCTAACTCTCAGTTGGTGATACCCAGATCTCAGATCAATCTTGGAGTAGACGCTTGACCCTTGCAGTTGGTCAAACAAATCGTCAATTCTAGGCAATGGATATCGGTTCTTCACCGTTAGCTTGTTCAGCTCACGGTAATCGATACACATACGAAAAGATCCGTCCTTCTTTTTGACAAATAAGACCGGAGCTCCCCAAGGCGAAGAACTCGGTCGAATGAATCCTTTTTCGGACAATTCTTGAAGTTGGTCGGACAATTCTTGTAGTTCAGAGGGTGCCAATCTATAAGGTGCTCGTGCCACGGGTGCCGCTCCCGGCATTAGCTCGATTTGAAATTCTACTTGCCGAATTGGAGGAAGACCAGGCAAGTCTTCAGAAAATACTTCGGGAAAGTCCCTAGCCACGGGGACGTCTTTTAGTTGCTTCTCATCCGCTTTCTTCTTCTCCGTTACTTGTGATAGAAAAATGTGGCATCCTTTTTCTATGTACTTTGCAGTTTTGACGCACGAGATGATATTCAATCGGGTTTTACTACGATCACCCCGAATAATTAGAGTTTTGCCATTGAGAGGAAGATGAACGACCTTCTCGTCATAGATGATTCTTGCACGATTCTTGGATAGCCAATCCATGCCAATGACAGCATCGAAGCTACCAAGTTGGATAGGCATAAGGTCTATATCGAACGGGTGGTTTGATAAAGATAGGTTGCAACCTCGAAGGATAGTGTTAGTTCCTACTATTTTTCCATCGGCTAGCTCCACTTCATATGTGGTATCTAGGACGGTTGGGGTGACTTTTAGTAAGGGTGCAAACTTAGAAGACACAAAGCTTTTGTCGGCTCCAGAATCAAATAACACCTTAGCTAAATGATGATTGAGTGAAAACGTACCCGTAACGACGTCCGGGTTTTCTTGTGCATCTCCATCTCCTAACACATAAGCTCTTGCTCTAGCAGGGTTGTTGTTGTTGTTATTGTTGTTGTTGTTGTTCCCGTACAGTTTTGGGCATCTACTCTTGACATGCCCAGCTTCTCCACATCCAAAGCAAGTTATCCCTATGGGTTGGAGGTTACTTCCAGTAGCAGGGCTTCGGCAATCCTTGTGGGTATGGCCCACCTTGTTACACTTCCCACACTTAATAGTACAACGCCCCACATGATGCAGGTTGCATCGTGTGCACAAAGGGTGTGGTCCAGCATAGCCTCTTCAAGTGGCGGGTGTAGCGGCATAAGCCCTCACAACTTCTTGCCTACGGTTTTGTTGATTGTGGTGGTTGTTTCGGTTCTGGTGGTATGGGTTGGGATTGTTGTTGCGGTGTTGATTGTGGTTGTTGCGGCCTTGGTTGTTGTTGTTGCGGTTATTGTTGTGAATGAAAGAGTTGTTGTGGTTGTAGTTGTTTGAAGTGTTGCCTCGACGGTCATCAAACTTCCTTTTGTTGTCGTTATTGCCTTGCACGGATCCATGTTTCAGGACTTGATCCATGAGCTGGTAGGAAATTGTGATCACTTCTTCCACGGTTTTGGGTTTTGATGCAGTAACATTGCTCTCAATGCTTCGGGGTAATCCCCCAATGAGATTTTCCAGCAACTTAACTTCATCAGAAATCATGGAAGGGCATAGAGCTTTCAATTCTTGGAAACGCTTGAAGTAGGTTTTGAGATCATTGCCCTTAGTAGTCAGATGATAGAATTCATCTTCAAGTTTCTTGATCTCGGTCCTTGGACAGTATTGCTTCATCATCAATTGCTTTAGTTCAGTCCAAGTGGTTTTGTAGGCTTCTTCCATGCCAATAGGTTGGGCATGAGCCTTCCACCAAGACAATGCATCTTCCAGCAGAGTACCAGTAGCAAATTTCACCTTGCAATCTTCTGAGCAATCACTTAAAAGAAATACAGTTTCAGATCTTTCGAACCAATGAATAAGGCCAACTGCGCCTTCAGTTCCTTTGAAGAAGGTAGGTTTGCAATTCATGAACTCTTTGTATCCACATTTGCGATTTACCACAGCTTCATTCTGGTTGACTTGATTTGGAGCTTCATTTGCTCGAGCTGCCCCAGCAGGTCTTGCAGCAAAAGCAGCACCGATTTCATTAGTAACCAGCCTCCGAATTTCTTCAGGGGTCATCTCGGGAGTTTCAGTAGAGGTAGAGGTAGTTCTTGTTCTTGCCATTTTTCTAAAGACATACACTCAAATTTTAGAATCATTCAACATAATTGTGAATTATTATAAAAAAAAGATTTCATAATAGTCAAGATCATCACATTATATCAATAGAGTATAATCATCATAAGAAGAATCGTAACATGTCAGAACCACACAAGAGAATATATATATATAAATGATCACTTCGATTCACACAAACCGATAAATAAGAAAGATCACCATACATACGAACATAAAGAAACAACAACCATAATGTCATAGGTCTATCATCCATACATAGTGATACAAAACCATACAATGTCGCATAAATAGCTTGTTCGATAGTTTACAAAACATGCGAATACAAGGCCTTTATTAGTGCCACATGCGGCAGGCTAAGGTACCAGAAAACTAAATAGATGAATCACCAATCTAGAGGCTGTCAGGTGTGCTCCTCAATCGGCGTTGTAGGTCACGGACTAGTTCTGCCAGCTCATCCACCTCTCTATCTCGTGCCTCCAATCTCTGCTCCAAAGCAGTAGCACGAGTCTCCATGATAGTCATCCTCTCCGACTGTCGTCGTACAACCCCCTCCAACATCTCGGCTCTGTCCAGTAGTCCTAATCTATCTGACTCCATCCTCCTCTCTAACACTGTAACTGCTCCACTAGCTCTCTCACTCTGGGCACCAATCCTATCAAGCTCTCTCTCCATCGTACTCCTCCCTTTAAGGAGCTCTCCAACCTCATCTTCAATGTTCTCGATACGTACCAACGGAACCTCATCAACGAATGCCACAACATCCTCGAGCTGATCCTCAAATCGCAGAACTCGGGCAGCTATCAATGGAATGGTATGATGAAGGGGTTCTCCCGTAACCGGAAGAGTCTCAGCAGCAGCAAACCGATGCTCCCCAAGCTCCACAGCGCTAGGTGCACCCTCCTCCGACCTCCATCGACTAATGAGCGGCATCATGTATGACCAACGTCTAGCATCGACCCTCTTACGGGCTCTCGGCTCAGAGGTACCAAACATAGCCTGGTAATATGGGTCCGAATGTGTGGGTGAGAGACGGGCTCTCTTCCCAAGAGATGTCACTGGCTCAGTGTGCGTCACCAAGGGTTATGGTGCACGGGATGAGGATGAAACCGGTACAGTGGTGGTCTGGTAAATGAATGTGGTAGGTGGTGGTAGTGGTGAGACAGGTATGAGTGGTGGTGCAGGTGCAGCTGATGGTGGAAAAGCAGAGGATGATGGTATGTCAGATGGTGGAACAAAAGTGATGGGTGCCTTTACTCGTTTCCGAGCGGTATGTATGAAGGTAGCACCCTTCTTTCAGTAACGGAATGGCTGGCCAAACGGCGCGGGCTCGTAGGGTTTGAGAACCCTAGCTTGCCTTCGCCTTCGGCGAATGGGCAGTGGTGATGGGCAAGAGATAGAAGATACGGAATCAGTGGATGAGTGTGTCTGGGACATAACATCAGAGGGTGATAGCCACTGCTGTGACTCCAAATATCTGTCATAAGTGGGGGGACCAAAGACGGGCAAACGCTCAGGTATGGTCAAAGCAGGTGGGGTAACAACGACTTCACCCTCCTCGAAGGGCTCAGTCTCAGAGGACATAGGTGCAACGAGAGCCGGAGTAGAGGCAGAAGACATAGCATCCTCCATCTCGGTGTCGGATGTCAGGTCGATAGGGTGAGTAGCGGACGACATAGTACTGTAACAACCCAAAAGAAAATATGCACTCATAAGTAAATAAAGCCATGCAGTAAATAAGATTTAGTTAGTCGCGCATAATCTGCCACGCAAATCTAAATGCCTAACCAAATGAAAGCTAGCATTATAAGTTTTTATCATGCAAAGTTTTACTAGTCATGTAGTATTTGCTAAGTGAATCTCCTACATGTTATTGGTACGAAGTAGGCGCGGAGGACATGAAGTGGTGGTGTAAAACGGTCCATTTGAAAAGCGTGGTTATAGTCCAATTTGTTTTGAAAATACAAGTTGGTTCTCTATAACCTGGCTCTGATACCAATCTGTAACACCCCCGAAATCACAATGTGACAGCGGAAGACTATTTGGGGTATTACTTAGAGGATCATAGTCATAAGTTATAGAAAACGGCTCCAAAGAGACGTTTTAATAAAAAGTAGTTACCATTTCATAGAACTCAGCGTTTTTGAAACACAAAAGGGGATAACACATGTTTTGAAGTTACACAAAAGATAGTTTAAACATTTACGAAATGATAACTTTAATTGAAAATAACACCACTTCAAGTGTTCCACGACATCCACTCCCCGCCTTCATGATATTTTAATTAGTACCTGAGATGAACATGCTTAAAAGTCAACAAAAGTTGAGTGATATTCATAGGTTTAAATAATAAGTTGAACGCAAGTAAGAGATGATAATTGCTTCGAATACAATCACCATGGAAAACATAGATTATTATTATGCACTAAGCTCATGACACCAAACTAACTGCATACACCTAATTACTGGCGTAAGTAATAATGTTGCCCTCAGAGATGGAATTGCCAATTCCATAGTTAACCAAATATAGTGCGCCCCGGTTATTTCCGATAACCGAGTCGGGGTCGTTAATTCCCATAGTACTATCCACAATATTCGCGTTCACTAGCAAGTGATTAATGGTTCATGATGTAAGGGACTTATGGCAGGCAACTTAGGCTATAATAATAATGATCAGATAAGCATACAGTTTGAGAAAAGACTTGTGTTCTAGTTTATAGCATGCATCTCCCTCGCGGGGTTTGAAAGAAATAAGTAAAGGCGAGGCTATGAACTCACCTTAGCAAATAGTATTCGAGTAGTGTAGAGTCAAGTAGTATGAGCACGAAGTACCGTTACGCGACCTATAATTATCATGGCAAGTCTTAGTTTATTGTTTTTATCCATGATTTAATGTATTGAAAACGGTTGAAGTATTTTCAAGAGTTTGTGTTTATTATTGCTTGTGTGACAACGGGTAAGTTTAAATAAGTTTCGAAATGCTTATAAGTCTTTGGCTCTTGGAAACGTGAGTGGGACAGTTTACGAAACATTCGTATAAGAGTTGGCTCGAGTATATTTATTAAAGTAGAAATAATTACAAATCAACTTATATTTATTTGATTTTTGTTTAGTTTTGAAAAGTATAGATATATGTACAATATATATTTATCTAAGTTGTGGGAAAATATTATATTTAGAAAAGTATAATATTTTCTAGTTTATGCAAATGTGATTGTCAAATAGAAATATGTACCAATTATATTTATGTGACGAAGACTTGTAGAAAATATAAATTTATTATCTTATAGAAGTTTTTAGGATGGGAAGCGTTAAGTGTAGATCTTGGAGGGATCAAAGTTGTAAAGATTTATATAAGTTTCAACTTTATAAGGATTTTAAGAAATGTGTCAAGTGGTTCAAAGTCGAGGGTTGAAATCGTAGATATCAATATGATTTTATAAAGCTTATAAAAGGTCTTAAGAAAATGACAAGAGGTGCGAAATTGGGGGACTGGATTTGTCAAGTTACGAAAGTTACTATTATAACAAAAAAAATATAACTGCCATGAGGCAGATTCGAACCCACAACCTCCTCTGTCAATCACCCACGCTCCCACCAACTGAGCCAAAGGTCCTTTTGTGTTAGTTCCTGTCTCT
>BPTQ01000003.1:168807421-168946957 GCA_019973895.1 Chrysanthemum seticuspe
GTTGTTTTTACAACTTACTATAAGTATCCAAATTATTTACCAACTTGTGTTCAATCTATACTATTAACGAAACTTCTGTTAATGGTATCTTTTTGTTAGTAATAATACGTTATTCGAGTACTGTGGTTTGATTGACGTATGTGGATTAATGACCACATTCATTATTTTAACGGGGGTCTACATTATCGGTTAATGTATCTCTTTTAGTTTATACCACACGGACATCGGTGGACATTTTAAAGTGATAGTAGTTAGAAGTATAATTATTTGATCTAACAAATAGTTTTGAATAAACTCGATTTAACTCGTAAAATCGTACATGCAAAGTAAAATAACGTATTTTTAAATACGTTGAGGCTCATCAGAATAAATTAGTACGGGCTATTAATGACTATTGACTTTAGTCAGAGTGTTCTTTAAAAGAACAGAATGCTCGGCGTGCGCATGGCTGTGATTTAATTAATACCGATTTCAGTTTATTTATAAAGATGCTCAATCTTAATTATAAAATAAAATAAAATAAACAATGGAAATATTTTTGTACGGTTTTTAATATATAATGTGCAATCAGTTTTTGTAGTTTGGCCCTGTGGCACTGGGTGTAAATTCGAGTTTGCCCTGTGCTATATGTATTGCTTTTAAACTCTAGAAAGGAAAGAAAAAGAACATTGGCTTATATGAGTGATCATGTGGGTAGAGAAAGTTTTTGGAATGATTATGTAACTGGAACCTTGTACAAAACTCTATATTTGAGTTATTGGTAGTATATTGATACGTAAACTGAAACTCTGTACTTCTTTGTACAAGGGGTACGTGTGTGTTGAGTAGAGTAAAAGGAAGAACAGGAACACTGACGGGAAAATTTCTTGTGAGACTGATTTCAGTTATCAGTAATTATCGGGCATGATTAAATAAGACTACTCGGAGTTGCATAAATTTTTATGCAATAAAATGAAACGTACATGCTAAAATGCTCAATTTAGCTCAAATAAGTTTTGATAAACAATCTAGTTTATTAATATGAAGATTGATGATAGTGAAATTTTACAGGTGGCTACAGGCACACCATATTTGATTTTCTCTATGTAATTGGCTATTACATCTGGGGGCAATTTTATTACTTACACCAGTAATTAGGTGTATGCAGTTAGTTTGGTGTCATGAGCTTATTGCATAATAATGATTGTTTTTCTATGGTAATTGTCTTCAAAGCAATTATCATATCTAACTTGTGTTCAACCATTTATTAAACCTATGAATATCATTCAACATTTTTGTTGACCTTTTTTAAGCATGTTTATCTCAGGTACTAACTAGGAAAATCTTGAAGGTGCGGAGTGTACGGAATGGAATCCTGGAAGTGGTGTTTTAAATAAAGTTATCATTTCTCAAACTTTGAACTATCTTTTGTGTAACTTCAAAACTTGTGGTATTTTCTCTTGTGATCCAAAACATTGAGTTTTTATGAAATGATAACAATCTTTTATTAAAAACGTCTATTTAGAGTCGTTTTCTATGACTTATGACTGTGATCCTCTAAGTAATACCCCAAGTAGTCTTCCGCTGTCACATTATGATTTTGGGGCTATTACAAAACCCCACATTCATGACCACCACCACAATGAAGATTGGGTGAAAATGAAATCATCAGCTTATTCATATGATTTAGACGGGTATCCGATACGTCATGGCTGCAAACACGAAGCCGTGCTGCCCCGCCAAGATACGAATCAGTTTCACCCACCACGGTTCAACTATAACAACCCGTAAAATTTCCGGATGATTATAATAATATTTATTACGTCATAAAATTTAAATCGATTATTTTCTGACAATTATCGATATTCAAGTGTAAAAACGAGAAGTCATTCGTTTCCTTAAATACCTGACACCGCACACACGATACTTATCCACTGAGTATCTATGGGAAATTTATTATTGTCCCAGTTAAAATTTAACTATACATAAGCCTAATCCACTTGTTATTCCGCATACCGCAGTGCAGTTGCATACAAGACCAAAAATAAATACAGAGATAAGAGAAAAATACACTTTTTGTCAATCACTAATAATTTACGAAAGAAAACGAGAAGTTATCTCGTGAATCTAGAAACTCACGACACCGCACGCATACCGACACCAAATTAATAACGGCAAACATTTATAATCAAATTCCAATATAATAAAAATGTCATATTATTAAGTTTAAGAAATCGTCTCCGAAAATATAATTTTTATATTTTGCGAGTACCGGAAAGGTACACTTACTCGAGGATTCGTCAAAACACGAGGTACCAATTATACTGTGTTTACTAATAAAACAAAAGAGATAACTATTATCACTCTCTCTCTCCCACGCCTACCTATCTTACCTATCTGTTCCCTTCTTCTTTTTCTGTCAACACAAACACAGAACAAACACAAAAATGAAACCTGGTGTTCTCCTTTCTTCCTCGCCGCCCATATGTATCACCATAAAACAACAAAGACAAAAACCTAAAACCTATCTCTACCAATTTAGCCGCCGACCTATTCTTCTCTTTTTCTTTCTTGTCGCCAAATACTAAACACAGAAGCAAGATGTACATCTGCTTTCCAAAACCCTCTATGAGAAGTCACCATCTCTCTTTCACTTCTCCCAAGAAACATCACGAGAAGACCTAAAAGATGAAGAAAGAGAGCTCAAGACTTTCCCTTCTTGTGTTTATAAATCGCACATCATCACAGGTTTTCCACTATCAAGCACAAATTCACAAATTAGGGTTTTCTTATATCAAAGGGCTTTTCCAAATTGAGTTGGGGGTTTGGTCGTTTGATGTATGAGGAAGCCATTCCAGGTGTTAATCGTTCTAATTCGTCCAGAAACTCCTCCAATTAAGCTCCTTGGTACTTCGGTGTTCATGTAATCGACCCACGGAAATTTATGTAAGAACATACAATTGTCATCTTTTTAATCTATTGAGTTTGTAATAACATTTGTCCAATTTGAATTATGTTTTCTTGATCATACCGAATATTAAATACATGAGAAGTGATATTGGTTAATATTGATGGTTAATCTGATTAAGTTAAAGTGGTGTGATATATTCTTGTTGTTGTTGTTGACGAAAAACCCAAAAGAAAACAAACATGATTTTGGAAAAATGAGAAAAGTCACAATTTGTTAGTATGGTGTGGTAAAAACATAAGTTAAGGCTTGTTAATTTGCTTATCATTTTCCTTTCGGCTAAATTCCTTGTTTCTCAGTAACTAGAGTGTTGCCTGTTTTGTTTCTTTGCCTCGTACAGTCACTAAACTCGCAAGAGGATGACTGTGTCGAGACCCTAAACTCAAGTCGGGTTGTACCTGATAGCCACGAATCATCACATAGTCGTGACCCTTAAAAATATATACATATTGCTATTGCATCTTGAGCACTAGTCTAGTGGTTATGAATCTGATCCTTTTTACTCTTGGTAAATCCTCTTGTTTAGTCTTTCCATTTCATTTTGAGTACTTAGGGCCACAGCCCGTTCGGGACCAGCAGTGTGTCGAAAGTTCAGTCTTAGTCATGGGTTAAATATGGGCTTGATTGTATATCGAAATTTTAATTACTCTTTCATTTATACCTATTTTGTCGCAAACCAGAATATAGGAATTTACTTAGTATTTTGGTTGCGTTGTAGTGTCTTTTGTGTTGTTTATACTCTCGTCAAGTCAAGAAACCCATAAGGGTTAGCGCTTGTTTTGTTCAGCTCACTGGAACACCCGACTAGGTCATGCTGGTTCTTGTGTTGCGAGTCGATACGACCACTACCCAAGTAGGGTGTTGGTTTCGTTTTGTTTGATTTCCACTTAACAAGCTGTGTTAGTTTTTCTCGACTTTAAGGAGTTCCAGTCCGTGCACAAAAGGCACGATTAATTCGCATCAAAACCACAAGGTCAAAGGCCATCGATCTTGATTTTCCTTGGTCACTCGAACTCAGTATCGAGTATGTAACTCGTTCCAAAATTGTGTCACGAAAATTTCCAAGAGCGCAGGCATAAATATTATGGTGATAAACACCTATTGGTTGTCTATCTCGTTATTGGGCCCAAGGCCATTCACAACTAAGGGAGTGTTTATCTTTCAGCCCTCTAAACCCCAACATAAGATACATTTGCTAGTTTATTTCATTTTGACTCATTCTGCGACTTATTCCCTTCACGTTTCGACTTACCAATCTCGACAAAACTTCGCGTATTACTTAAAACTACATGACATGTTTTATAAGTAAGTTTCTAAAATAAAACTAAATACACGACACATAAAACTGTAAGCCAAACCAATGAAGATATAAGTCATAACTTATTTAGAGATCGTTAATTTGTACTCGTGGTTCATTCGAACTAGCATAACTTGAACTTACAAGAATTTTATCGGATTTTAATAAAACATTATATCATGGCTCATTGTTATAAATATGATAAATTTTAATCATCTCGGTAACACAAAAACAAATGCATGGTACATGCCCAAATTTTAAACAAAAATATACATTTAGCTTAGTATATTTTAATAATTAACAAGAGGAGATTTATTTCATGACTTTCACACATTGAATTATCAAGATACAAATGTATTTAAATTAAGCTAACACTTAAACTTTTTGAATACCTTTACTTTAATAGTGATATATAGATCTATGTACATATATATATATATATAATTTCTTCATTCATGATATCCAATTAATCCGATAATGTCTCATAACATATGTACTCACTTTTCTTACATCGTCATTCGGTTATCATCAAACCGAAGTCTTGTTCATCCTTGATATCTTTTCTGCGTGTACCCTTCCAAGTATTATCATTTGGTCATCATTAAACCAAAGTCGGAATTCTTTCCTTGAGATTCCTTCCATGGCATACCCTCATAAGCCGAAATCCACCCAATTCTTTGTAAATTGTTCTAAGTTAAATGATGTCACAACAACAACAACAACAACAACAACAACAAAAACATTTAAAAACTTATAAAGTTAGTTAAACTTTATTGAGTCTTAAACAAAAAGACTAAATTGCCGTATTAATTAGGTTGCGTGTCGGAGCCGTGCACTATCACTCATTGATCTAATTCCCTTTAGACTTCATATTGCACATTGCCAAGGTGAGTTTCATAGCCCCTACTTTTACTTGTTTTCTAACTGTTTTGGGGGAAGATACATGCTTATTTTTACTTAAATGATTTAATTACTAAAATTCTGCATTCTATGCATACTATGCCCTTTGATTGATATGTTTTAAGATACTTCATACCTAGATGCTATAAGGACCACACCAAAACCTTTGACCTAGAATATTACGCAGCTTAGCCTAAGACTTTAAATTCCAAATTGCCCTCTTCATGAACCGTCAATTCCTGCTAGGAAGCGTGAATGTTATAAATAGATCTATTGGGGGTGACTCCCCTGTTCAGTTGACCCCGCTTGGGCCAAGGCGTAACATATAGCATGTCGGGACCGAGTGTATTAGGATAAACACTCGCCATGGGCTCCTTATTTGTATGACTTCTTTGTGCATACATAAACTGTCGTAGCTTCGGTTGCATGAACTTAGTGCTAGCGTAATAGATTCAAAATATGACATTATATTCGTTGTAATGTACATATACCCTACTTATGGTCCACTAATGAAATCTCTTTTATGAAATCCTTTTATGAATTGAAATCATAAACTTTATGACATTATGCAAGACGTAATGATTATCAAGAACCAAATTTGAAACAGTGTACTGAAATCCCTTTTTAAATAAACCTATGAACTCACCAGCGTAAGCTGGCCCCTTTTAGCATGTGTCTTCAGGTTTTGAGGTGATAGCTTATCTTTGGAGGCGCAAGGCAAAGGCATGGCATGGTCATAGACGACTCTGATTTATGTATTGGGACCACTCGTTTATAATGGGCCATTTTCCGCACTAATCAATAATGCAAACATTGTTTTTAAGAATGAATAAAAGTTTATTTATGAAAAACCAATTGTTCTATGCTTATGTTGTGATACCAATTTAGTAGCACCCCAATACTTGTATGCTTCCGCCGAGCCATTTTGGGGGTGTTACAGATTGGTATCAGAGCCTAGGTTACAGAGAACTGGGTATTTTTAAAACCTAGACTATAACCACTTTTACAAAAACTTAACCCTATGACCGACACGTGCCTGCCTGCCAAGCTGATGCCTCACTTATGATCATGCCGAGATCATACTTGATAAGATACATGTTTTATCACTGCTCACCTAAATTCATTATAGGTTATAATTATTTCCCTTATACGTATACTTACGTATCACAACACTACACCTTTCCCTCACATAAAGAGAATAATTGTTCTAATCCTTCAAGACAACCTTTAAAAGTATTGTGACATATTACTAGCGTAACTAAGCTAAGTATTTCAAAATTCATTGAACCTCGGGTGAATATAGACTGATCACCTATATTCAACCAGGGACAGTGGGACATAGCCTGATCACCTATGTCTGACTCAGAGGTGAATTTTGCAGTACTTAGGATAGTTATAATAGCTTTATGTCCAGTGAGAAAATGATAATATTTTGATAAACATGTAACATTTCAATAAACCATACGTTGACGGTTACACTAAAGCTACACATTGGCGTCACACTATCCCTTAATCACAAGCCACTCACTGGCATACCCTAATCACAAGCCACTCACTGGCATACCCTAATCACAAGCCACGCACTGGCATTCCCTAATCACAAACCACTCACCAGCATTCTTTAATTACAAGTCACTCACTGACATTCATTAATCACAAGTCACTCACTGACATTCCTTAATCACAAGTCACTCACTGACATTCCTTAATCACAAGTCACTCACTGGCATTCCTTAGTCATAAACCACTCACTGGCATCACCCTATCATAAGCCACTCACTGGCGTCACAATATTCCTTAATCATAAGCCATTCACTGGCATGATCCTACTTCTTAATCATAAACTTTATAATTCCATACCACAATCGGGTTATGTTATAGTCACTCCTACCCCACACCTTACACCCTATGAACAAACCAAGCCATTCTAGGAGCAACTTTCCAATAGCACCTATGAGAAAATACAATAAACCTTTGACCAAATCTAGAAAGGCGTGATAAAGGACCTATAATCCCACATAAACTTGAAAACTTTACGCCCTACCTTGAGAAGTAAATACCTAGAAGCTTCACCCACCTCTCAAGGATAACAGTACCTACCTTGTTACCCTTCTACAAACGAAATAAAAGAGTTTCCATACAAACTACTTTCGATTATCCCTCAAACCATTATAATCAAAATACTTCATGAATCACTTCATGAATTATTTTACAAACCAAATTTCCACTCTACCATTTCACCATAAAGTAAACTACAATTTCACTACTATATCACAAAAATAAAATGTTTCCTTAATACCTTGAAAAATATTCAAGAATCACTCTGTTAATCACTTGCTTTCTCGAAAAATGTTTTAAAGTTAATACCTTATAAACAGAAATGACCAATATTTTCCTTGGTAACTAAGCCTAACCTAGGGACGTATTCCACACCGCTGCCTAAAACCATAGATAACCATGAGGTTCATCAACTATTAAATCCCTAACCTTACCAACTTAGACAACTAAACTCTACTCGTAGCTATGGGTAAACGTTATATCCTGCTACACATCCTTACTACAATATAGTTTCCAAATTGGAGGATTCCCCTTTAAGATCCAACAATAATACTTTCCAAATCCCTCGTTAAAATGAGATAAGATGCCGACACACTAAAAGTTTCACAAAATTTCCCGTATACATACCATAATTAAGAACCAGTTTTACAATCTTGTGAAGATGTGTCATTTTTACACATTATTGATTTTGAAATCTGGTCTTAACCAAACTGGTGTAAACAATTATTCGAAAGAAAATTTCGAAAACCAATGTTTCCCCAATTCCTTAAAGAAGGAAACACACAAACTCGTAGCAAACCTTAAGACGTAACCACTATACTTTAGAACCATTAAATAGGTGCGTTTTACCATGGGAAGTTAGAGATTCTCACACTAACGAAATAGTGAAACCTCATAACATCAACTTTTGCTCAATAAACCTACCCCAGAAAATCATGGCTCCTCAGATAGAGGATGTGCTGCTGGCATAACACCTAGGTACCCATACCCCAAAGAGGAAACCCTAGAACAACCTAGGGAAAAATTCAAAAACTTGTTCCAATTTCCATCACCTCGTTCCCGACACCCTATCGGATAACGTAAACTGAGATCCGGGAAGGATCTCCTGTAAGGTGGGTAGACTATAACAACCCGTAAAATTTCCGGATGATTATAATAATATTTATTACATCATAAAATTTAAATCGATTATTTTCTGACAATTATCGATATTCAAGTCTAAAAACGAGAAGTCATTCGTTTCCTTAAATACCTGACACCGCACACACGATACTTATCCACTGAGTATCTATGGGAAATTTATTATTGTCCCAGTTAAAATTTAACTATACATAAGCCTAATCCACTTGTTATTCCGCATACTGCAGTGCACTTGCATACAAGACCAAAAATAAATACTGGGATAAGAGAAAAATACACTTTTTGTCAATCACTAATAATTTACGAAAGAAAACGAGAAGTTATCTCGTGAATCTAGAAACTCACGACACCGCACGCATACCGACACCAAATTAATAATGGCAAACATTTATAATCAAATTCCAATATAATAAAAATGTCATATTATTAAGTTTAATAAATCGTCTCCGAAAATATAATTTTTATATTTTGCGAGTACCGGAAAGGTACACTTACTCGAGGATTCGTCAAAACACGAGGTACCAATTATACTGTGTTTACTAATAAAACAAAAGAGATAACTATTATCACTCTCTCTCTCCCACGCCTACCTATCTTACCTATCTGTTCCCTTCTTCTTTTTCTGTCAACACAAACACAGAACAAACACAAAAATGAAACCTGGTGTTCTCCTTTCTTCCTCGCCGCCCATATGTATCACCATAAAACAACAAAGACAAAAACCTAAAACCTATCTCTACCAATTTAGCCGCCGACCTATTCTTCTCTTTTTCTTTCTTGTCGCCAAATACTAAACACAGAAGCAAGATGTACATCTGCTTTCCAAAACCCTCTATGAGAAGTCACCATCTCTCTTTCACTTCTCCCAAGAAACATCACGAGAAGACCTAAAAGATGAAGAAAGAGAGCTCAAGACTTTCCCTTCTTGTGTTTATAAACCGCACATCATCACAGGTTTTCCACTATCAAGCACAAATTCACAAATTAGGGTTTTCTTATATCAAAGTGCTTTTCCAAATTGAGTTGGGGGTTTGGTCGTTTGATGTATGAGGAAGCCATTACAGGTGTTAATCGTTCTAATTCGTCCAGAAACTCCTCCAATTAAGCTCCTTGGTACTTCGGTGTTCATGTAATCGACCCACGGAAAATTATGTAAGAACATACAATTGTCATCTTTTTAATCTATTGAGTTTGTAATAACATTTGTCCAATTCGAATTATGTTTTCTTGATCATACCGAATATTAAATACATGAGAAGTGATATTGGTTAATATTGATGGTTAATCTGATTAAGTTAAAGTGGTGTGATATATTGTTGTTGTTGTTGTTGACGAAAAACCCAAAAGAAAACAAACATGATTTTGGAAAAATGAGAAAAGTCACAATTTGTTAGTATGGTGTGGTAAAAACATAAGTTAAGGCTTGTTAATTTGCTTATCATTTTCCTTTCGGCTAAATTCCTTGTTTCTTAGTAACTAGAGTGTTGGCTGTTTTGTTTCTTTGCCTCGTACAGTCACTAAACTCGCAAGAGCATGACTGTGTCGAGACCCTAAACTCAAGTCGGGTTGTACCTGATAGCCACGAATCATCACATAGTCGTGACCCTTAAAAATATATACATATTGCTATTGCATCTTGAGCACTAGTCTAGTGGTTATGAATCTGATCCTTTTTACTCTTGGTAAATCCTCTTGTTTAGTCTTTCCATTTCATTTTGAGTACTTAGGGCCACAGCCCGTTCGGGACCAGCAGTGTGTCGAAAGTTCAGTCTTAGTCATGGGTTAAATATGGGCTTGATTGTATATCGAAATTTTAATTACTCTTTCCTTTATACCTATTTTGTCGCAAACCAGAATATAGGAATTTACTTAGTATTTTGGTTGCGTTGTAGTGTCTTTTGTGTTGTTTATACTCTCGTCAAGTCAAGAAACCCATAAGGGTTAGCGCTTGTTTTGTTCAGCTCACTGGAACACCCGACTAGGTCATGCTGGTTCTTGTGTTGCGAGTCGATATGACCACTACCCAAGTAGGGTGTTGGTTTCGTTTTGTTTGATTTCCACTTAACAAGCTGTGTTAGTTTTTCTCGACTTTAAGGAGTTCCAGTCCGTGCACAAAAGGCACGATTAATTCGCATCAAAACCACAAGGTCAAAGGCCATCGATCTTGATTTTCCTTGGTCACTCGAACTCAGTATCGAGTATGTAACTCGTTCCAAAATTGTGTCACGAAAATTTCCAAGAGCGCAGGCATAAATATTATGGTGATAAACACCTATTGGTTGTCTATCTCGTTATTGGGCCCAAGGCCATTCACAACTAAGGGAGTGTTTATCTTTCAACCCTCTAAACCCCAACATAAGATACATTTGCTAGTTTATTTCATTTTGACTCATTCTGCGACTTATTCCCTTCACGTTTCGACTTACCAATCTCGACAAAACTTCGCGTATTACTTAAAACTACATGACATGTTTTATAAGTAAGTTTCTAAAATAAAACTAAATACACGACACATAAAACTGTAAGCCAAACCAATGAAGATATAAGTCATAACTTATTTAGAGATCGTTAATTTGTACTCGTGGTTCATTCGAACTAACATAACTTGAACTTACAAGAATTTTATCGGATTTTAATAAAACATTATATCATGGCTCATTGTTATAAATATGATAAATTTTAATCATCTCGGTAACACAAAAACAAATGCATGGTACATGCCCAAATTTTAAACAAAAATATACGTTTAGCTTAGTATATTTTAATAATTAACAAGAGGAGATTTATTTCATGACTTTCACACATTGAATTATCAAGATACAAATGTATTTAAATTAAGCTAACACTTAAACTTTTTGAATACCTTTACTTTAATAGTGATATATAGATCTATGTACATATATATATATATATATATATATATATATATATATATATATATATATATATATATATATATATATATATATATATATATATATATATATATATATATATATATATATATATATATACTTTCTTCATTCATGATATCCAATTAATCCGATAATGTCTCATAACATATGTACTCACTTTTCTTACATCGTCATTCGGTTATCATCAAACCGATGTCTTGTTCATCCTTGATATCTTTTATGCGTGTACCCTTCCAAGTATTATCATTTGGTCATCATTAAACCAAAGTCGGAATTCTTTCCTTGAGATTCCTTCCATGGCATACCCTCATAAGCCAAAATCCACCCAATTCTTTGTAAATTGTTCTAAGTTAAATGATGTCACAACAACAACAACAACAAAAACATTTAAAAACTTATAAAGTTAGTTAAACTTTATCGAGTCTTAAACAAAAAGACTAAATTGCCGTATTAATTAGGTTGCGTGTCGGAGCCATGCACTATCACTCATTGATCTAATTCCCTTTAGACTTCATATTGCACATTGCCAAGGTGAGTTTCATAGCCCCTACTTTTACTTTTTTTCTAACTGTTTTGGGGGAAGATACATGCTCATTTTTACTTAAATGATTTAATTACTAAAATTCTGCATTCTATGCATACTATATGCCCTTTGATTGATATGTTTTAAGATACATCATACCTAGATGCTTTAAGGACCACACCAAAACCTTTGACCTAGAATATTACGCAGCTTAGCCTAAGACTTTAAATCCCAAATTGCCCTCTTCATGAACCGTCAATTCTTGCTGGGAAGCGCGAATGTTATAAATAGATCTATTGGGGGTGACTCCCCTGTTCGGTTGACCCCGCTTGGGCCAAGGCGTAACATATAGCATGCCGGGACCGAGTGTATTGGGATAAACACTCGCCATGGGCTCCTTATTTGTATGACTTCCTTGTGCATACATAAACTGTCGTAGCTTCGGTTGCATGAACTTAGTGCCAGCGTAATAGATTCAAAATATGACATTATATTCGTTGTAATGTACATATACCCTACTTATGGTCCACTAATGAAATATCTTTTATGAAATCCTTTTATGAATTGAAATCATAAACTTTATGACATTATGCAAGACGTAATGATTATCAAGAACCAAATTTGAAACAGTGTACTGAAATCCCTTTTTAAATAAACCTATGAACTCACCAGCGTAAGCTGACCCCTTTTAGCATGTATCTTCAGGTTTTGAGGTGATAGCTTATCTTTGGAGGCGCAAGGCAAAGGCATGGTATGGTCATAGACGACTCTGATTTATGTATTGGGACCACTCGTTTATAATGGGCCATTTTCCGCACTAATCTATAATGTAAACATTGTTTTTAAGAATGAATAAAAGTTTATTTATGAAAAACCAATTGTTCTATGCTTATGTTGTGATACCAATTTAGTAGCACCCCAATACTTGTATGCTTCCGCCGAGCCATTTTGGGGGGTGTTACATCAACAGATTATTATAACTGAAAAATCATATACGCACGAAAGCAATAGCATCATCATCGCCATATGCCTGCCATGGCTGCAACCTTGGGTATCTGATCCGTCATGGCTGTAAACACGAAGTCGTACTGCCTCGCCAAGATACGGACCAGTTTCACCCACCATGGTTCAGCAACTTATAATAGCTTATGGGTTATTAAACTAACCTTTTCAATAATCAAGCAAGCGACAAAATAAGCTAATCCAAACCCCCTATTTGCATAAACTCCAGCTTATGGGTTATTAAACTAACCTTTTTAATAACCAAGCAAGCGACAAAACAAGCTAATCCAAACCCGCTGTTTGCATAAACTCCAGCTTATGGGTTATTAAACTAACCTTTTCAATAATCAAGCAAGCAACAAAATAAGCTAATCCAACCCACCATCAAGACTGGCAACTACAAAAAAAAAAAAAAAAAAAAAAAAAAAAAAAAAAAAAAAAAACCCTAATTTATTTAAACCAAAAGTAAAACAAAATTAGGAAAACCCCCAAATTAATTCAAACCTAATTTTGCCGGAAGTCACACCATGTCTGTAACTTGCATCAGCCACCAAATTATACCCGTATCTTGATCAATATACCACCAAATCAATGTGTAACACGAAGGTAAAAAAAAGTGGTAAACAGATCTATGAGTAATCAGCAAGTGTGTCCATGTGTTTTGAGAGGTAGAGAGAGAGAGAGAGGACTGTGTGTTTTTTATACATATGAAGATGGTAGTAAGATCTAGAAGATTTGAGAGAGGGTTTTTTTTTTAACACAAACACACAGTGTTTGTTAGTGTATTAACGGGAATACACAATTAAAAAAGTGATTTTGCATTGTACCAATTGTGACACATTATTTTTTCAACCAATGGTAACATCACAACAAAATTAGGACAACCAGTAAAGGGTGACAAAACACAAAAGTACATAACGGCGTTAGTAAACGGGGGAGAACTTCTCCCCACTTTTAGTATATAGTATAATGGCTCTACAAGATCTCTGCCAAATAAAAACATTAAATTCACCAAACCTTTAAATTTAACAAAACCAACATAACACCTAAATAATTAACAAAAAATAAATCTACTATACCTTCTTTATTTTAAGCCAAGATCCACTAAAAAGATGCAAATTTCAACACAAAAACAAAAATAAAAACTAACCCGCAAATCTGATGGTACAAATGAACAATACCCAAAATATCAAATTAAGAAAAAAAGAACCAAAACAAGCTCGTAAAACCCAAAAGATCCATCATGTAGTTGAGAATAGGTGAAATTAAAGTTGAAAAATGCATCATCTACAAATAGTTTACAATCCCAAATACACGAAAATGAGTTTTTCTTTCTTTGTTTGTGATGGTGACAAAAGCGGCGGCAGCGGCGACTATTTGCAAAAACAGCATGACGTCATGAGCTTTTTCGGACAACACAGACGCTATAACAGCTCTTTCCGGCAATGGCGGCAGCGAAGACGACGACGGCAAGCGACGACTTTAAAAAAAGTACCTAAATGTTAAAAGAATGCAGATCTACACATAAAAACTACAGATCTATAAAAGAAAACCTTCAATACTTGATTAATAGTCATAGATCTATTAAAAAAATTAAAAATACCTCAAAACTTGAAAACCCTTTTTGGTGGAAGTTGGTCTCGATGGTCGTGTTCTGCAGTGGTTGGGCTATCGGTAGAGGTGCGAGTGTCGGCGGAGGTAAGGTCCGGTGGTGGTGAGGTCAGGCGGTGGTGAGGTCAGGCAATGGTGGAGGTCAAGTGGTGGTGGAGGGGTCCAGTGGTGGGGATGGTGATAGATGAGATGTATGGAATGCATGAACAAGTTTTGTGTGTGTAATGTGAGTTGTGTATTGTGAGATGAGAGTGTGTTAGGTTTAAGGGAAAAAAAGTACTAGTGACAAAATGAGTAGGGACCAACTGTGAAATTGTGTTTTAGACGAAATGACCAAAATACACATCGTGTCCAAGTCACGTGGGTGAGATAACGAGTAACAATAACGACAGTTATCATGTGGGACTAAACGCGCATCCAAAAACCGACCCTGGGGACTCAACTGGCGGAACCCTAGAACGGAGGACCAAACATGTAAATGGAGTGGAGTTCAGGGACCAATGGTGTAATTTACCCTTTTATATAATTTTAATCATATACTTTGTGTTATAATTTTTTTTTATTGAATGTTTACAACTTTGTGTTAATTATATTATTTTTAGCTAGGTCTATCAAGTGTGGATCATGAGTAGGGGTGTCAATAATCCCGACCCGACCCGGACCCGACCCGGACCCGAACCCGAATAAGGATAATCGGGTCGGGTTAATCGGGTCCAAAATCTAACTCGGGTCAATCGGGTCAACCCAATTAACCCGACTACGAACTAGGGTCGGGTATCGGGTTTAAAATACTTTTCTTATTCGGGTTCGGGTCAACCCGACTAACCCGAGTTAGATTTTTTTTTTTTTTTTTTTTTTTTTTTTTTTTTTTTTTTTAAGCCCAACTTCAAACTTTGATGTCTGATGTATAGTAGGCTATAGTCCATTTATTAAAATTTCAAACATCCTGTTATACATGCATATAAATATCAAACATCCTGTTATACATGCATACATTTTGGAGCCTTTTGAGATTATAACTTTTTTGAGTATAACAGGTTTAAAAAATGTACAAAGTTTCAAGGGACATTCTTTTGTCTGGTCCAATCACTAATATATCATATCATTTTGTTATCACATTTGACGAATCGGATATTTTGAGCATATTTTATTTCTTTCTTTTCGACGCTTCATTGCGTAATTGTTTGCAACTGCTATTGCTGATTGAACTTCACTCTAATGCGGTAATATTTTATCAATCTTCGAAATTTTGTGATTTGGTAAATGGTACGGACCCGAACCCGACTTGACCCGACCCGATTTGACCCGAACCCGACTAACCCGACCTCAAATAAGGTCGGGTACGGGTATATTAATTTTAGCCTCGACCCGACTTGGACCCGACCCGTTTGACCCGAACCCGACCAACCCGACCCGATTAACACCCCTAATCATGAGTACTATTTGAGATGAGGAAGTTTGTCCAAAAAAAAAATATATTCTTCTAATCACTTTGTCTAATGATTTCATAATGTTAAGTTTGCCATCTGAAAACTTTAAAGGTCTACCGTACATTTGCCACACACCTGCGCGCATTCTGGAAGCCCGACACAAGATTAGACGGCAACGAATCCATCATTTTCATTTTGAACAAACTTTTTTAAAGTGTAGTATTGCACAGGTTATCACTAATCCACAAGGACAGACCCAAGGGTTTTTATAAGGGGGCGATAATCACATCATATTTTTTAATGCATACATCATAATTTGTACATTACAGTATTATACGGTACAAGCTGTAATGTACAAATTGTGGTGCATGCATCAAAATATGTGGTGTAAGTATCAATTCCTATTTTTATATGAGAATTGATATCTACACCACATCTTTTGATACATGCATCACAATTTGTGTATTACAGTTTGTACCGTACAATATTGTAATGCATAAATTGTAATGCATGAATCAAAAGTTGTGGTGTGAGTATCACCCCATTTTTTATATGGGTGTTGCATAAAAAAAAATTATGAGAGTCTTGCACAATTTTTTTATTATCATAAGTACTAAAATTTGCATCATTAAAAATTTTTAGACTAAAGTTGCACCATAAAAAAAGAAAGTAACACAAATATATTATTGGTCATTTCACATAAAAAAACGACACTTTATAAAAAAATTTACACTTCGTGACTCGAAATTAGACGTGACCTATGCCACACCCAACTCCCATGTAAGTCCTGCTGAGTTTTATGTAAAAGCTCTCACTCACATAAACCACACAAATTGCACTTCTTCAAAATAAATATTCACGCATTTACAAAAATGGCCCGAGCAAAGCAACCGTTATAAGTTAATGTTGGAAAAGTGGTTTTTGCAAAATGAGGTTTTGCAAATTTTGGACACCTTTTAATATATGATATATGTTATATATATTTATGTTTCTTGGTAGCTTTGCGTTCTCCTCGACGAGAGCTTCGCAACGAGCTAAAGTATGTCCAAAATGAAGTTGAAATGAATGAGATATCGTGTCTCAAAGTGGGACACGTGAAACACAAATTTGGGAAAACAAACACATCCCACATCGCCTAGAAAAGGAAGTGGGAGTGTGTTTATATAGAAATCTTGATATGAACCTTCAAAATGATTTGTTGGTTTTACTCCAACACCTACGTGCGCGCGCGCAGGGGGGGTGAGGATTTCTGGGCCAAAATGAGTTCGAAGCTTCTGAACTCATGCGAGCCCGCGCGACCTGCGGACACGAATGCAGCTCCGAAATCTCGCATACCTGCGTATCTTTTTGCTGCTGATTTCGTTGTCTTTATTTCCAGATTTGTATCCATTTATTTTTGGAACTGATTTAAACTTTGTGAACAAGTTTAATAGAATCAGTTTAAATAAATGGAAGATAATTAAAACGTGTTTAATATATTAACAGATTCGCATATCTGTTTATTTTTTGGCAGATGCTTTTCTTGGTGTCCAAGTTAGGTTTAGCCTATATATTAAACGCCTCTTATCATTCAGTTTTCACAGGCGGAAAACGCAGCTCCACAGCAAACGAGTTCCAGCAACCTTCGATCAGAAACACGCAGCCTTCGGTGATCTTTCAGGCAAGTGAGTTAAGTCCGGCTGTACAACAGCTACGTACGTTGTACCCTGGGAAACAGACGGCGAATCTGTTTTAAGGGAATCGTGTTTAACACGAGCCTCGTACAATTCTCTTTACTGCTTTTCTTTAATTAACGTTTATAGAGTCTGTCTTCTGCTTCTTCTCCATTCTGTCTGCTGTTATTTATTTATTGTTATCATAATCTGTTTTTTCTTAATAAAGTATACACCGTTTCCCACAGTCTTAAAACAGATTCGGTTTAACCGAATTTATTCACTTTGTTAAGAAATCGGATTAATTAATTAACAGTTTTTTTTTAAACTGCTTTCTGTCGAAACCTTGTTGAGTTTCTTTGGAAGTCAGTTTCTTTTAAACAGTTTTACATACAGATTTGGATTAACTGATCTATAACGTTTTTTGTAAGCAGTTTATTATCAGTTTTAACGAAACCAAGATAGAGTTTCTTAAGCTGATTTATTCGATCCATCAAAACCAAGCTAGAGTTTTGTTGACTCAGATCTGGTACAAGTAGATACCATTTAAAACAGTTTGTTTAATTGTTTGTGTTGAATCTTTCAGGATGACAAACACGACTACCCCTCCTGTGACTACTCTTGTGAACGTACCTGGTGCGCCAGTTACCAACACAGTTGCTAATCATGCTGAGAAACCAGAGAAATTCAATGGGCAGAATTTCAAGAGGTGGCAACAGAAGATGTTTTTCTATCTGACTACTTTGAACCTTGCGCGGTTCTTAAAAGAAAACCCACCTAACGTGGAACCTCCTGCAGAAGGTCAATCCTCTAATCAACAGGCTGTTCAAGCCTTGGAAGCATGGAAACATTCAGACTTTTTGTGTCACAACTATGTTCTGAATGGTTTGGTTGATTCTTTGTACAATGTGTACTGCAAGACCAAGACTGCCAAAGAATTATAGGAGTCATTGGAGCGCAAGTACAAAACTGAGGATGCTGGTACAAAGAAGTTCGTGGTAGCTCGTTTCTTGGATTACAAGATGGTTGATTCAAAGAATGTGATAAGTCAGGTTCAAGATCTGCAGGTTCTGCTACACGACATTCATGCTGAGGGAATGACCTTGAGTGAAACTTTTCAAGTTGCTGCTATTATTGAAAAGTTACCTCCAAGTTGGGTAGAATTCAAGAACTACCTGAAGCATAAGCGAAAGGAGATGAGTGTTGAAGACTTGGTTGTTCGTCTTCGTATTGAAGAGGACAACAAGCTGGCTCAGAAAAACACGTATACGCCTGATTCTGCAAAGGCAAATATGGTTGAGCATGTTTCGTCATCTTCAAAGTCCAATGTCAAAGCTAAAGGCAAAGGAAAAGGAAAGAATGACAAGAAGGGCAAAGGGAAGTCTGAGTACCTTGCTCCTAAAGCTGCAATTGTGAAACAGAAGTTCCAAGGGGTATGTTTCAACTGTGACCAGCCAGGTCACCGTGCTGCTAATTGTAAGATGCCGAAGCGGGTGACTCCACGCCAGGCTAATATGGTGAATGAAGATGTGGACATGATTGCTATGGTGTCTGATGTCATTGCCATGATCTCTGAAGTTAACCTGGTAGGTTCCAACAACAGGGAATGGTGGGTGGATACTGGGGCTACCCGTCATGTGTGTGCTGATAAGAGTATGTTTCACTCTTTCAGAGCGGTTGATAGTGGAGAGAAGCTGTACATGGGCAACTCTGCAACTGCTGAAATCAAGGGTGAAGGAGATGTAATCTTGAAGATGACATCCGAGAAAGAGCTCAAGTTGACTAATGTCTTGTATGTTCCAGAGATTCGCAAGAATCTTGTTTCTGGTTGGCTGTTGAACAAGTTTGGTTTTCGTCTTGTTTTTGAGTCTGATAAGTTTGTTCTTTCTAAGAATCAAGTGTATGTTGGTAGGGGATATGCCCTGAATGGTATGTTTAAACTCAATGTAATGGTTGTTAAGAAAGATATCAATAATATGAATTCTTCTGCTTACTTGATTGAGTCTTCTAATATGTGGCATGGCCGTCTTGGACATGTAAATTTTAATTCGATGCGTCGTTTGATTAAATTTAATTGCATACCTAATTTCCATATTGACTCAAAATATAAATGTGAAACTTGTGTTGAAGCCAAACTTACAAGAGCATCTTTCAAATCGGTTGAACGAAAAACCGAACCACTTGATATGATACACACTGACATATGTGATTTGAAATCACTACCCACAAAAGGTGGCAATAAGTACTTTATCACGTTTATTGATGATTGTACAAAGTATTGCTATGTTTACTTATTGAAAAGTAAAGATGAAGCTATAGACAAGTTTGTTCTATACAAAAACGAAGTTGAGAATCAACTTAGTAAGAAAATCAAGGTGGTCCGAAGTGATAGAGGAGGTGAATATGTGTCTCCATTCGCTGATCTATGTGCGAAACATGGAATTAGACACGAGTTCACTGCTCCCTATTCACCTCAGCAGAACGGTATTGCCGAAAGGAAGAACCGTACCTTGAAAGAAATGGTTAATGCCATGTTGATAAGTTCTGGTTTAAGCCAGGACATGTGGGGGGAAGCCATTTTAATGGCTACTTATCTTTTAAATAAGATACCTCGTAAGGAAAAAGAAGAGACCCCTTATGAATTATGGATGGGAAGAAAGCCATCATATCAGTACTTACGAGTGTGGGGGTGTCTAGCAAAGGTCGCTATACCGACTCCCAAGGCCCAAAAGATTGGACCTAAATCTGTAGATTGTATATTCATCGGATATGCTAAGAATAGCAGTGCTTATCGCTTCATAGTACATGAATCGAAGAATCCGGATATACAAAAGGGTACTTTAATGGAATCAAGGAATGCTTCATTCTTTGAAACTATTTTTCCTTGTTTAACGAAGGAAACTGGGAGTTCATCTAGAATAGATGTCGAAGTTGTCCAAGATAAGAGACAACGAGATGATAATGATCTCCAGGATGAGAGACAAGATCAAACTGAGGAAGAAGAGGTTGAACCTAGAAGAAGCAAAAGGGCAAGAACCGAGAAATCGTTTGGACCCGATTTTGTTTCTTTTATGGTTGAAAATGAACCTACTTCATACCGAGAAGCGGTTACTTCCTCAGAAGGGCCTCAATGGAAAGAAGCCATTAAAAGTGAAATAGATTCTATTTTACAAAATCATACTTGGGAGCTCGTGGATTTACCTCCTGGTTGTAAACCACTAGGCTATAAATGGATCTTCAAGAAGAAGATGAAAGCCGATGGCACCATTGACAAGTACAAAGCAAGATTGGTAATCAAAGGATTTAGACAACGAGAAGGTCTTGATTACTTTGATACATATTCGCCAGTTACGCGAATAACCTCGATCAGGATGATCCTTGCTATTGCCGCATTAAGAAATTTGGAAGTTCATCAAATGGATGTAAAAACGGCTTTTCTGAACGGAGATTTAGAAGAAGAAATATACATGAACCAACCTGAGGGTTTCATGGCACCTGGACAAGAGAACAAAGTTTGTAGGCTTGTCAAGTCATTATATGGCTTAAAGCAAGCTCCCAAACAATGGCATCAAAAGTTTGACCACGCCATGCTAGAGAGTGGATTCAAAATTAATGAATGCGACAAGTGTGTTTATGTCAAAGACACAAATAGTGGATATGTAATCTTGTGTTTATATGTTGATGATATGCTTATCGTTGGCAGTAACGAAAAGATGATCAAATCTACTAAAGACATGTTGAAATCAAAGTTTGACATGAAGGATATGGGTTTGGCTGATGTGATCCTTGGAATAAAGATCATACGAACTCAGAATGGACTTGTGTTAAGTCAAGCACATTATGTGGACAAAATTCTTAATACTCATAATGCGGGGGATTCCGGCCTAGCTAGAACTCCAATTGACACCAGTAAGCATCTATCTAAAAATAGAGGCTTAGGTGTTGCCCAATTAGAGTATTCAAGAATTATTGGCATGTTAATGTACTTAATGACAGGTACCCGACCTGACTTAGCATATGCTGTTAGCAGGCTAAGTAGGTATACTAGTAACCCGAGCTATGCACATTGGGCAGCTATGACTAGGGTACTTCACTATTTGAGATACAGTCGCGATTATGGACTGCATTATGATCGATATCCAGCTGTTATCGAAGGATACAGTGATGCAAATTGGATATCTGACATAAAAGATTCTAGATCGACTAGTGGATATGTGTTTACACTAGGCGGAGCGGCTATATCTTGGAAGTCTTCTAAGCAAACTGTTATAGCTAAGTCCACGATGGAATCAGAATTTATCGCGTTAGATAAATGCGGACAAGAGGCGGAATGGCTACGTCAATTCGTAGAGGACATACCAAAGTGGCCTAAACCGGTAACGGCCATTAGTATACATTGTGATAGTCAATCGGCAATTGGCAGAGCTCATAGCATAATGTATAATGGAAAGTCTAGACATATCCGTCGTCGACATAATTCGATACGACAACTACTCTCAACAGGAGTTATCTCAATTGACTATGTGAAGTCAAAGGATAACATCGCGGATCCGCTTACGAAAGGCTTAAGCAGAGAGTTAGTAAGTAAGTCGTCTAGAGGAATGGGACTAAAGCCCTTGAAGAAATGAGTTTCTATGAAGGAAAACCTAACCCAGTTGACTGGAGATCCCAAGATCTGGGTTCAATAGGACAACCTAATCATAGAAATGTGGGGGAAGTCACGTCAATGTGGGGGAGTTACTAAATGTTGTAACTTTCCTAGTCCATTCCTATAACAACTGTGACTTGTTGAGAGGTTAAACATATGGCTTTAATGATTCAGGATGAAATCATAAAGCATAATGATTCAAGATGAAATCACAAAACATATGTTTTTAATGATTCAAGATGAAATCACCTATGTGAGAGAGAAGTGGGGTCGCTTCGAAGGGAAATGTGGGGGCGCAATTCCTAAGAGCTCTTGCAGAACCAGGCTAGTGTTCATGACCATAACGAACACGACTATGAGGACTTGACAATGTCAGGGAGAGTCTTGTGTGAAGTGTAATGTCGTCTACGTAAATGGATAATGAGTTCAAGGACATCGCGTCTACTCAGATCTAGGAGACTAAGTGCATCTCACAAGGGAAGGTTCAAAGGGTTACACCTACCTATCCTATGCAAGCCTTAACCGCAGAAATTTCACCGAAACTTTCGTGTGTTTTCGACCGATTTCCATTCATGTGGGGGATTGTTGGAAAAGTGGTTTTTGCAAAATGAGTTTTTGCAAATTTTGGACACCTTTTAATATATGATATATGTTATATATATTTATGTTTCTTGGTAGCTTTGCGTTCTCCTCGACGAGAGCTTCGCAACGAGCTAAAGTATGTCCAAAATGGAGTTGAAATGAATGAGATATCGTGTCTCAAAGTGGGACACGTGAAACACAAATTTGGGAAAACAAACACATCCCACATCGCCTAGAAAAGGAAGTGGGAGTGTGTTTATATAGAAATCTTGATATGAACCTTCAAAATGATTTGTTGGTTTTACTCCAACACCTACGTGCGCGCGCGCAGGGGGGGTGAGGATTTCTGGGCCAAAATGAGTTCGAAGCTTCTGAACTCATGCGAGCCCGCGCGACCTGCGGACACGAATGCAGCTCCGAAATCTCGCATACCTGCGTATCTTTTTGCTGCTGATTTCGTTGTCTTTATTTCCAGATTTGTATCCATTTATTTTTGGAACTGATTTAAACTTTGTGAACAAGTTTAATAGAATCAGTTTAAATAAATGGAAGATAATTAAAACGTGTTTAATATATTAACAGATTCGCATATCTGTTTATTTTTTGGCAGATGCTTTTCTTGGTGTCCAAGTTAGGTTTAGCCTATATATTAAACGCCTCTTATCATTCAGTTTTCACAGGCGGAAAACGCAGCTCCACAGCAAACGAGTTCCAGCAACCTTCGATCAGAAACACGCAGCCTTCGGTGATCTTTCAGGCAAGTGAGTTAAGTCCGGCTGTACAACAGCTACGTACGTTGTACCCTGGGAAACAGACGGCGAATCTGTTTTAAGGGAATCGTGTTTAACACGAGCCTCGTACAATTCTCTTTACTGCTTTTCTTTAATTAACGTTTATAGAGTCTGTCTTCTGCTTCTTCTCCATTCTGTCTGCTGTTATTTATTTATTGTTATCATAATATGTTTTTTCTTAATAAAGTATACACCGTTTCCCACAGTTAACATATAAATCCAAATTGATACATTTCTATGTAAATAGATAGACATTTCATATACGTTACTTGTCTATTTTTAACACTTGCACTCATCTCACATCAAGTGTTTACTTTCAAGCTTAATTTTCCTTCTTTGTGATGGAGAAAATACATTTGGTAACCCAATATAATCACGCAAGAGCCTGAATCTTGACCATGTCAATTATCATGTGTGACTGTGAACCCACATGGTATTGAAAAGAGTCCACAGTTTTTTGTATCAAGAAAATAGAAATCATACAAAATGGTGCACTTTTTGGACGTAACTAAAAAAAACGCAAGCTTCTTCAGGTAGTCATGCATCTTTCATAGACATAATCAAATAGGCAAACAGTGGACACGAAATTTACCAAGTGACACCGAGTTTACTAACTAGTTTAGAGTTTACTGCGACAAAATGAGCTTAATGCAACATTTTATCTTAAACTTACTCGTATTACAGCGTTAATTGCAATTTGTTATCTTTAGTAGTGTGAGTTTTGGAAAACCGTAAAATGTAGAAATTGGACATCTATCTTAGTTATTTTCACCTTAGCGTTCATTTAGCAGAAACCTTGGTTGCTAGTTTGCTACTACATGATTTGAGTCATTGTTTTGGGAAAACAAATATACCGTATTTATTAGACATACTTATGAATCAGTATAATAACCGAAAGCAATATGATTACCTTTTAGAAAAAAATAGAAAAATAAAGCAGAAAGACAAACGTACGATTTGGATGTTTGTATTTGATTCGATATCATTTCCAAATAACAAACATATCAAACAAGGTTTCGAGTTGAACTCATTTTAAGCAAAAAGCCCATAATCACTCGAATCGACTTTATATGTCAAGAAAAATGATACAAATTTCTAAAAGGCGTTTAATTTTACACAAGTTTATTACTCGAAATACTTAAAAAAAAATGCTTTTAAGGTAAAATATACGTGGAGTACAAAAATATAAACAATATAATAATGAGAGATGCCTCAGCTGAAACATCATGCGAGATTCCTGTGGCATAAAGGTGAAATTTTACGGTTAATATTGTTTTACCTTTTATATTTGCATTGTGAAACGAATAAAGTGTTTATAAGCAACAATTTTTTTTTTCTTTATCAATACGTATTACGTGTTTTGAATTATCGGATTTTACAGAGTTTATGACTATTTTTTATTTTATTTTTCATTTTGGTGTGCAAGTATTTAACTCACATATATAACTCAAAATAAGTAAGCTTGGCTCGGCTTTAACAGATCATACATAGTGTGGACTAAGATTTGCAAATAAATACACGAATATTTAAATAAATTAATTAAATCACATGATCTAGCATAAATTGCGATTTCAATATTAAAGTCAATAAGTCACATGATCCGACATACTTAATAATTCTAAATTTCTGATATATCAAAGGTTATTTGGCATAATCGTATCAAGTTATCAACATGTTTTTCTGTGGGGTTTTGAGTACTACTTCCAACAATTATATAGTTTAGGGTGTATGTTCCAAATGTATAAACTGGCCTTGGGAAATGCATGGAAGTTTTGAAAGGTTTTATGGATATTTAAATAATAGTATGTCCGGATTCGAACTCGAGACTTCGGGATTGCACACATTACGTATGAGAATTGATGTATATAATTAATATATATAAAACGTTATTATTATTAATTATTAGTCATGAAATAAAACATAACGCTAGTTAAATAATTAACGAGGTTTGGTTAACGGTCGTTAAATATTAACTAGAAGGACTAGAGATGAAATTAGAAGTCGGGAAAGTTCTAGAATCCCCTTGGGATTGACTAGGCCGATCGGTTGGGTATTCCAAACCCAATCCCACACAAACTTGGTCACCAAGTTAAGTTAACTATAAATACAATTCATTGTATTCATTCACAACTTAATCTTAGATCACCAATAACCTAATTTATCTTCTCCTCTCATCTCTCTTTTGCTTTGGCCGATCGTTAACCCCTCCTCATAGGGATCGATTTTTCCAAGTGAAAGAAACAAGTGTTTGGTTTTATTTGTGATTCAAGAAACTAGCTTTTCACATCAAATCGCTATTAGTACGTGTGTACAAGAACGAAGGACAAGCACGCTTGAGCTTGTGAATCTTGGTGGTCGACTATTATTTGGGTCGAATATATAAACCCTAATTATTAGGGTTTTGGGTTTTGGTTCTTGTTAAATCAACGTTTGATTCTTGAATTGCTAAAAGGTACGCACTTTCTTGTTTGGTTAATTATTTACATATATTATTCCTATTACTTCCGCTGCATGCTTTGATGATGTTATTTGATTTATATATAATTGTTATGAGTATAAAATTCCTACAGTGGCATCACGAGCCGTTAATATGATGTAATTAATTACCGAAACACATAAAAATTGGATCTTTATGATTATTTGCATGCTTTTTATGGTTTCTAGGGTTTTGAATTTGAAACCCTAATTTTATTTATTATGGGTCGATTACCCTATATTTATTTAATTAGGTTTTAATTTTGTAAAACTTGTAGAAACCCTAGGATTGCATGCTTATTTTATGTGGATAATTAATGAATAATTGTTATGTGACATGTAATATGCGTATCTTGGGTGATAATTGTTATGCGGAATCCATGGTGGAACATGTATGTTTTGCCATGGAGTATTGTTTTTTTGTTTATTGATTAATTGTTAAGTGATACACACATGTTTTATTTATTTAATAATTATTGAATTGGGGAAGACCTCAATTATAACTAATAAAATTCGTTATGTGCTAATTGGTATACTATTAACTTCGGCTTACGCAATCGACTTGTCGATGTATGTGGCTCATCTTCTTGCGAGATGAAAGTCCTAGTTAATGTATGCATTTATTTACGCCTAGAATTGTTATTAGAGTTTATTGAAATAATTATGCATGTGGCTAATTGTTTTTACATATGTTAAAGTGTTTAGTTATATGTTTATATTATTTGAGTGTGTTTATTTTTTATTAAAATGCTTTTTTGTTTATATATTGTTTTGACATGTTAGTAAGCAAAAAGGGTTTTTTTTTTTAATAGAAAATTAAATAGACTAAATAATGGCGAAATTGATTTGTTATTTAAGAATTATTCTTGAACTTTTAATCGATTGATGCGACTGTACTAAATGGTTAGAACGGCTCACCCACTAGAACAAACTATAAAGGGGTTGTTTAAGAAGTGAGCATAGTCTCACTGAATGGATGTCTAAGGTTATGCCTTTGCGTTTACCTGGTCCTCTGCCCCCTGTGAGTTCGATTGGAGCTACCTAGTATAACCATTCTATGTACGAAGCATCTTAGTGCAAAGTTGTAAGTTTCTCAACGCATCGATTAAAACTTTGTAGAATTCAATCTTAGCAATTAAAATCTTAATGTAAGTTTTTTCGAAAATTTTATGTTATAAAGTTGTATGCATGCTTCTTTATACATAAGTTTTGATTACACGTCAAAAAAAAAAATTTGTACCCTTTAAATTTAAGTTTATGCCATCTAATGATATGAAACACTTGAAATTGTAATTTAGTTATGTGAGACCTTGATCTAGATTACAATAACGAGGTGAATTATTTTGTTGTGTGAGACCTCAGCTTTATGATTTGCAGTTTCTAAATTAGACAACTTAATTAAGTTAGTTAGTGAGACCTATAACTTAAGGCATAAGATGGGATAAAACATGCTTACGTTTTGCATTAATTGTTTTGGCAAAATTGTAAATCCCATAATTTTTGGAATTGAAAACTTGTTTGTCAATTATCGTTTTTCAACGATTACCTATTTTATACTTTCACCACTAGCAGATCAACTGATGTGGTGGAACTATGATAATGAGGATCCAATATTCAAGGAAAATACTATGGTTAATATGAATATTGACCAAAGGGTGTTTTATTTTCTTGAATGTTTTCTTATCGAAAGTACTAACTTTTGAACTTTTATTTCTGTAGAAATGGCTCAAGCTGAATCTACTGCACTAGCCTCGTCGTTCAAATCTATGTTTGATCGAGAGAAATTGACTGGTAGCGCGAATTTCAATGATTGGTATCGGCAACTCAGAATTGTCTTGAGGGTTGCCAAAAGACTCAATTATTTGACTACGCCTTGTCCTCTTTAACCTGCAGCTGATGCTACTGCTGAAGCACGAGCTGCATGGCAATCTGAGTATGACAAGTATAATGAGGTCGCATGCATTATGCTCGGGAGTATGAACTCAAGCTTGCAAAAGCAATTTGAGAATTACTTCCCTAATCTCATGCTGGAAGAATTGCAAAGGTTGTTTGAAAAGCCTGTGACTGTAGAGCTGTATGACTTGATTGATGCTCTTCATAGTTGCAAGCAAGGAGAAGGGAAACTTGTAAGCGCCCACTGCCTGGAAATGATGAGTTACATGGACCAGTTGGGGCGTTTGAACTATGTCTACCCTAATTACATACAAATTGGACTGATCAACAGATCCCTTAACAATGAATTTGATGGTTTCGTGCGCAATTATAATATGCATTGCACGGGGAAGACAGTCAGTGAGGTACATGCAATGCTCATTGATTACGAAAAAGGTTTGCCCAAGAAGGCCTCTACACCTGCGGTTTTGACCATCCAGAAGGGTAGAATTTCTAAGCCTAATAAGCCGCTAGCGAACAAGAAAGGGAAAGGTAAGGGTAAAGCTGATAAGGGAAAACAAGTTATGACTTATCAGCAAGAACCCAAGAAGTACCCTCCCAAAAAGCGTGAGAATCCGAAGAGGGATCAGGCTTGTCATCACTGCACCGAGGTTGGACACTGGAAGAGGAATTGTCCACTGTACCTTGATGAGTTGCGCAATAAGAGGTATAAAAATACTGGCACTGTGGCCAGTACTTTAGGTACTCTTTTGATGATAGAATTATTTGCTTTTCCTCATAAAATAAATTCCTGGGTATATGATACTGGATGTGGTATTCACATATGTAATACACTGCAGGGACTTAGAGGAGCAAGTAAGCTTGCCTATGGAAAACAATACCTGCACGTGGGTAATGGAGCACATGCAGTCGTTGAAGCTATAGGCACGTTTGATTTAGTTTTACCTTCGGGTTTAGTACTGTCATTAAACGATTGTCATTACGCACCTTCCATTGTTAGGGGTGTCGTTTCTGTTTCCTTGTTAAAAGATATTGGTTTCGTTCATACATTTACTGATTATGGAATTTCTGTTTCTTTAAATGATGTTTTTTACTTTAATGTTATTCCAGTAAATGGTCTGCTTGAAATTGATTTGCATGATAATGTGATTGATAAAAATAATTCTGTCTTTAGCATCAATAATAAAAGAATCAAAGGTGATTTGGATTCTTCATTTCTTTGGCATTGTAGACTTGCTCATATAGGCAAGAAACGTATGCAACAGCTGCAACACGATGGGCTTTTGCAAGACATCAATGATGAATCATTTGATAAATGCGAATCTTGCATATCTGGGAAGATGACCAAGAAACCTTTTACAAATAGTTTAGAAAGGGCTTCTAATCTTCTTGGTGTGATACATACTGACGTATGTGGACCACTAAGACATGTGTCAAGAAAGGGTGCTAGCTACTTCTTAACCTTTACTGATGATTTCAGTCGTTATGATTATGTTTATTTACTTAAACATAAACATGAAGTCTTTGAAACATTTAAGGTTTTTAAGAGTGAAGTAGAATTGCAACTAGGAAAGAAGATTAAAGCTCTTCGATCTGATAGAGGTGGTGAATATTTAAGCCAAGAGTTTAAAGATTATCTAGCTGAGTGTGGTATTGTCCAGCAACTTACATCTCCATATACTCCACAACAAAATGGTGTATCTGAGAGAAGGAATCGTACATTGCTTGACATGGTGCGATCGATGTTTAATCTTACAACTCTTCCCTTATCCTTTTGGGATTATGCTTTGGAAACTGCTGTTCGCATATTGAATATGGTTCCAACTAAGAAGGTTGATAAGACTCCTTATGAAGTGTGGTATGGGAAACCTCCCAACTTGTCTTACTTAAAGGTCTGGGGTTGTGAGGCGTTTGTTAAACGTGACTCTGCTGATAAGCTGCAACAAAGATCTGTTAAGTGTGTCTTCGTAGGATACCCAAAGGAAACGATGGGTTACTACTTCTACTTTCCACCTGAAAACAAAGTAATTGTTGCTAGGTATGGAGACTTTCTTGAAAAGGATCTCATATCTCATGAATTCAGTGGGAGAGTTTATGATCTGGAAGATGATCAAGAAGACACAACACCTTCTGAAAACACTAACCAACCTCAAGTAGAACCTGAAAGTCTGGGCGTTCCACCTGAGATTGAAGTGGTTCCCATTCGTAGATCCGCAAGGGCTACGCGTGCACCTGAGCGTCTATGTCTCAACGTAGAAGCTGAGGAAAATTTGTTAGGGGATCTTGGTGAACCTGCTAACTATAAAGCTGCCATGATGAGTCCTGAAAAGGAAAAATGGCGAGTTGCAATGAATGGGGAAATGCAATCCATGAAAGATAACGAAGTCTGGATAGAGGTTGACTTACCTCCAAATGCTAAGGTAGTTGGAAGTAAGTGGCTCTTTAAGATAAAGACTGACATGGATGGCAATGCACATACCTATAAAGCTCGTCTTGTAGCTCAAGGTTATACTCAAACCTATGGGGTAGACTACGAGGAGACATTTTCTCCTGTAGCAGACATTAGAGCTATTAGGATTCTTATAGCCATAGCTGCGTACTATGACTATGAGATATGGCAAATGGATGTCAAAACTGCCTTTTTAAATGGTCGCCTAGATGAGGACATCTATATGGCGCAGCCTGAAGGGTTTGTGAATCCAAAGTTTCCGAAGCGTGTATGCAAACTTCAAAGATCCATTTATGGATTGAAGCAAGCATCAAGGCAATGGAACAAGAAGTTTGATGAAGAAATCAGGAAATTTGGTTTCACTCAAAATCTTGATGAGCCATGTGTGTATCACAAAGCTAGTGGGAGTAATGTTATTTTCCTTGTCTTATATGTCGATGACATATTGATCATGGGAAAAGACATTCCAAGTATGCAAGATGTAAAGTCTTATCTTGGAGAGTGCTTTTCTATGAAGGACTTAGGGGAAGCATCATTTATTCTGGGAATCAAGATCTACCGAGATAGATCAAGGCGGTTAATTGGACTAAGCCAAAGTGCTTACATTGATAAAATACTGAAGAGATTTAGTATGCAAAATTCCAAGAAGGGATATTTGCCGATGCAAGTTGAACATGGCTTAAGTAATAAACTATGCGCGTCAACACATGAAGAAAGTTCCTTATGCTTCGGCTGTAGGATCTATCATGTATGCTGTGAGATGTACAAGGCATGATGTGGCGTTTGCACAGAACATTACCAGTCGTATCAACAGAACCCAGGTGTGAAACACTGGCAAGCTGTTAAGAACATTCTTAAGTATCAAAGGGCTACTAAAGAAATGTTTCTAGTGTATGGAGGAAATCCAGATGCAGAACTTGATGTTACAGGTTTTTGCGATGCGTCATTCCAAACTGATAAAGATGATACGAAGTCTCAGACGGGTTATGTCTTTGTCATTAATGGAGGAGCAGTTGACTGGAAGAGCAAGAAGCAAACAACAGTTGCGATGTCTATTACAGAAGCTGAGTACGTAATTGCTTCAGAAGCTGCGATGGAAGCTGTTTGGATTAGGAAATTCATTTCGGGACTCGGAGTAATGCCCTCAATCGAATTACCTTTAAATGTGTATTGTGACAACTCTGCTGCAATAACATTTGCCAATGAGCCTGGAGTCATGAAGGGCGCCAGACATTTTCCTCGTCGATATCACTATGTTCGAGAACAAGTCGACATAGGTGAAATCAATCTACTCAAAGTTCATACAGATGATAATCTAGCTGATCCCTTTACGAAGCCTTTGCCAAAAGAAAAACTTATTGACCATGCTGATGGGATAGGACTTCGTTTAGCTAGTAGTTTCATGCAGATCTGTGATTAGTATTTGGATAAAGGATGTTATGAACAAATATTACTTTAATGAAATAAAATAGTTGTTTATGTTTATTTTTCATTTTCTTAATATTATATCCTATATTTGCATGTTTAATCCATGAATAACTTATGTTATTCTAAATAGTTCGTTGTCAATCAATGATGTGGGAATGTCATTGAATTAAGACAAATCTGAGTTTTGGTAGAATATACTTTTATAGTATATTGATGCGTGGGACATACCAGAATCACATGATATTCAATGAATTGAATATAGGACTCATCCCAACTTTACATGATGATACTTTATGGATCTTTATCATTAAGTATATCATGAAGTGTTTATCCTCAGACTTGAGATACCAGATAACTGATATGAATGTAGTGCATTTGTGTAAGATAGTCTAACGCTATCCGTAACTGGTAGTTATAAGGGCTATTTTCGGAAGTGTTGCAAAATTCATGAGTTATATTTGTAGTCAAGAGAATTTTGTTCCTTTGAATTTGTTTCAAAGCATAATACTATATTTGGGCCCCTCGTAGGGTTGACAAGATGTTTGTATGGCCATACCCAAGATCTATCTGGAATACGTTCAGATGATTTGGTAATCTTGTTCAATCATATACAACGAGAAACAAAATGTTAACTTATGAAATGACTTGATCCATATTCATAGTTAATGTAGTATTAGTAACAAAAGGATAAGTAAAAATGATGAATCATTAAATGGTTTTTTCCAGGAGACCATACTCGATTCGATCTGGGGGCGTTGGCGTGTGAAAGCTAGACAGGGCCGTCTTCGAGAATGCCTAAAAAAGACGAGGCCCGAGGCAAATGGAAAAAAATAGGCCCCTAATTTCTGACTTCTGAAACACATAATTCATTTTTCAATTAATCGACTAACACTTGAGAGCTACAGCTAATCACTTTCTAAACAAAACATAAATTACACAATATATGATGTGCATACAGCATACCGAATACATAATATAAATTAGAATATCAAAAAAGTAATTTATATTGTAGAGCAGTCATCCAGACAACAAGTCATGGGAAAAAACACATAATATAAATTACAATATCAAAAAAGTAGCAATTCATGGGAAAAATTGGAAAAAAATAATCATTATTTGGGCTAGTGGCTAATGAATCACTCATTACAATTTACAAAATAAAGGTTTTCATAGAATCATAGCAATTTATGTGAAAAAAATGTACCTGGAAGTTTGGAAGGATCAAGAATGGAATGAATTTGTGAGACAGTGAGAGGCTGAGAGCAAATATCTGATTATGTGAGACACGAATGAAATTGATTATGTGCAAATACCTAGTTTTTTTTTGGGCCCCTATACAAGTTGGGCCCTAGGCATGGGCCTGGGCTGCCTACCTCAAGAGCCGGCACTGAAGCTAGACTAACCAATGTCATTACTATATTTAGTAATATCCAAGTGTGAGCTGAAAGGTTTTATGGATATTTAAATAATAGTATGTCCGGATTCGAACTCGAGACTTCGGGATTGCACACATTAAGTATGAGAATTGATGTATATAATTAATATATATAAAACGTTATTATTATTAATTATTAGTCATGAAATAAAACATAACGCTAGTTAAATAATTAACGAGGTTTGGTTAACGGTCGTTAAATATTAACTAGAAGGACTAGAGATGAAATTAGAAGTCGGGAAAGTTCTAGAATCCCCTTGGGATTGACTAGGCCGATCGGTTGGGTATTCCAAACCCAATCCCACACAAACTTGGTCACCAAATTAAGTTAACTATAAATACAATTCATTGTATTCATTCACAACTTAATCTTGGATCACCAATAACCTAATTTCTCTTCTCCTCTCCTCTCTCTTTTGCTTTGGCCGATCGTTAACCCCTCCTCATAGGGATCGATTTTTCCAAGTGAAAGAAACAAGTGTTTGGTTTTATTTGTGATTCAATAAACTAGCTTTTCACATCAAATCGCTATTAGTACGTGTGTACAAGAACGAAGGACAAGCACGCTTGAGCTTGTGAATCTTGGTGGTCGACTATTATTTGGGTCGAATATATAAACCCTAATTATTAGGGTTTTGGGTTTTGGTTCTTGTTAAATCAACGTTTGATTCTTGAATTGCTAAAAGGTACGCACTTTCTTGTTTGGTTAATTATTTACATATATTATTCCTATTACTTCCGCTGCATGCTTTGATGATGTTATTTGATTTATATATAATTGTTATGAGTATAAAATTCCAACAAGTTTGTTGGTCAAAATATAACTAAATAGTAAAGTTTGTTTTAAAAAGTTATTTTCGAAAGTCAGCCTTAAAATCTATTTACATTGATAGTATGTGACTGTGTACAACTCACGGTTTTTTTTAACATGATTGGAGTTGGAACCCAGGAATAACTTGAAAATAAACCCACAATAAAATTCAAAGTGGGTGACCCACCACAAATAGCTTAAAGTGGATAACCCGTATTCCCATTAAGCTTCATCTTTGATACACAATTATTGAGCTAAACGGCTAGAGTCGAAAGCTTAAAGCTTTGTCAAAATGTTTGTTTAAATTTTCGAAAGTAAAATAGTAATAAAGATCAATTGAGATTATGATGGAAATAGGCCAAACATATTATATCATTAACGAGTGACTTTAATGGACTATAGCTTTCTGATAGATTATAAAGAAAATGCGATATTTTTTGAAGTAACTATTTTGTGAGAAGAAAACTTAAAATAAAAATAATGAGAAATAATTATAACAATATGTTTAAGATGCATCGACTTAAATTAGATGCATTTTATTCATTTAGATACGTCACATTTAGTTTCGAAAGTGATTTTTAAGTGAAAACGATGCAAAGTAGTATTAGCAACAAATTTGACCCACAGAAGACGAAAAATACATTGTGTTCTTTAACTTGATGAAATGCATCTAATATATCTATATACATATAATTTTTAGCTATAAAATATATTATAATGCATCTAAAAATTTAAAGATTTATCTAATTTAAGTCGATGCATCTCTAATATGTAATTATATTTAATCCATATCCATCTCATTTTAAGGTTTATTCTCATTTGATTAAGAGTCCATCAAATTATCCAATTAAAATGATGTAGTTTTCCTCTTTATTTTTACACATTACACATTATCACCTTTTTTTAACTTTTGAAGTTTTTTTTATAACTAAAAATAAAACTTTTTAAATGCTTATATGATACGTGGAAACATACAATCTGATGTAGTTGAGTTTGACTAAGTTTTGATATCTTTATACTACAATCTGATGTAGATGCTTATGAGAACCCAAAAAAAAAAAAAAAAAAAGGTTGTGTATGGCTCAATGCATGCCTCACTTTTATAATCTATAAATTTCAATCTTTTCGTCAATGAGCGTATGACGTGCTTTGATTATGGATCAAGTTATTGTTGATATTTTATTGTATTTGAACGTTGATTCCTATATTAGATTTTGTTAATTAAACTATTATATAAACTTCCTTGCAACTTCCAACTTATCCAAATATATGGTGAAGTTGATGTGTTCGATTTTTAAAATCACCTTACCTATAATTATTTGGAGTGTCATATTAAAACACTGACATGAGTTAAAAAAGAACAATGTGATAATCTAAAATTTCAATGACGTGAGTGCTAAATAATAGACACAGCGTTACATCCTAATCATTATTGATAACTTTATGCTTAGATAACCTTAATAAAGTTAAGTATAAATTATCGTTATTTTATACTTATTTAAAGAACAACCACTAAATTCACGTGATTAAAAAATTTACTCTATAGGGGCGTTTGGTTGGGGCAATTTGGAGGATATTGGAGGCATTTGCATTTTAATTCCCTTCAAATGTCCTGTTTGATAACTCAAATGGGGCATTTGAAGTAATTTACAATTCCCCGAATTGCCAAAATGAAGAGAATTAGAATGCCTCCAAAAAGTGAGAAATTTCAATTTACTTCAAAAAAATTTATAAACTTTTTTTCTTATTGTTTTTTTATAAACTTTTAAATAGAATATTTATGAATTTTTTTTATAAACTTTTTTTATAAATTTTTTATAAACTTTTTTTATAGATTTTTTAGAAACTTTTTTTTTTATAAATTTCTTATAAATTTTTTATAAACTTTTTTATAAACTTTTATAAATTTTTTATAATTTTTTTTAATAAATTTCTTATAAATTTTTTATAAACTTTTTTTATAAACTTTTATAAATTTTTTATAAACTTTTTTTTATAATTTTTTTTTATAAATTTCTTATAAATTTTTTCTAAACTTTTTAATAATTTTTTTATAAACTTTTTTCATAAATTATTTATAAACTTTTTTTATAAATTTTTTATAAACTTTTTGTATAAATTTTTTATAAACTTTTTTTTTATAATTTTTTTTATAAACTTTTAACTAGAATATTTATGAAATTTATATTAAAAAAATAAAAAAATATTTATGAATTTCGGTCAACCAAACATGCGAAGGTATTTTAAATTCCGGAATTTTAAATTTTCAAGAATTTAAATTTTCTAGAATTTAAAATTCCGGAATTTCAAATTACCCCAACCAAACGCCCCCTAAATATTCCCACAAGGCCATTAGTTAACTTTATTCTCATAAAAGGCCAACGCAGGTATGTGCTTTAGTTGATTTCGAAGAAAATGACCTAATGAATATAGTCATGCTTTTAAGTTTTAATACTACAAGAGGACATTTCGTTAAACGACCGTTGACTCAGTTTGGAGCATATAAAAAACACATGTTTTACTCATATCATATTCGATTTGAGTAATTCAAATTACTGGATAGAGAATAGCTAAAAAGTTACAACTTTTGTGTTTTAAGTTTTGCTTAACTCAACCTTTAAGTTAAACAAAAATAAGGCCGAACACAAAACATGCCAAAATTTTCAAGAAAATAAATACCTATTTAAAAAAAAAAAAAATTGCAATTTATATATCAATATTCATACCAATTTAAAAAGAACTTAATTTTAGAATTTATAGTGAAATTAATTTTTCATAAAAGTTTGTTGTTTAAAAGTTATGACAATTTGAAGTTTGAGAGTGAAATTAAAAAAACAAGTGAAATGACCAAACTAATATCAGAAAAAAAGGAAAAGGGGAGGAGTGGGTGATTTTGGATGGATATAATTGTTACTTGACATATTGTCCTAAATTTTTGAGAACTTGGTGGTGGAAACTATTGAGTTTTGGAAGCAAACTAATCTAATTTTGCATATGTATGAGTATATTTTGAAGTATATTATGTTTAAGTACTATATGTTTAGATGATGAAGTTAATGATCATACTTCACCTAATTGATAATGATGTTGGTTGTTGATTGAAAAAATAACATGACACCAAGTCCACATATAATAATGTTAGTGGCTACTATCACCCGATCTAGAGTGTTGTTTGTTTTTTCAGAGGTTTTAAGTCTTTATTTGCAAATAATATTTGCAGAAGATGAGATATATCTAAAGTTTTCATTTACAAAGAAAAATAAAATATTTATTTTTTATGGTTTTGAAAGAAAAGAATGAAATAGAAATAAATACGGTTTGTGTTGAAGAAATAAAAATTTATGTTTAATTTTTAGAAAGTAAGATGTGAAATGAAGAATTTATGTAAAGAAACAAACAAATATATTTGGGGAAAAAAAAGTGAATACTCGGGAGAAAAAGTGTTTCTTGGGAAATAAACAAATGAATAATACTAGCGGCTAGTGCACCAGTTTAGTAAAATATGATTTTGGAAAAAAGAAAAGAAATGAAAAACACAAAATGACAGCAACAAATAAAGCAGTAAACAGCTAACATTGACCTTTATCTTGTACATCCCATTTTAAATTACAGTAAAACCTCTATAAATTAATACTCGATAAATTAATAACCTCGATAAAACTAATAATTTGTCCAGTCCCAACTTGGGACCGGTACAAATTTAGACTCCAATCGATAAAATAATAAGATAATAATTTTTTTGAAACCCCAATGTATATATATTAGTCCCAACGAAACTATAAATTAATAATCACTAAAAATTCTATATATATATATATATATATATGTGTGTGTGTGTGTGTGTGTGTGTGTGTGAGAGAGAGAGAGAGATACACTTGTAAATCCTAAGATTGTTTAGTAAAAATGAATCCATAGTCGCTTGTTTTTTGTTGAACTTCAAATCTATATTGAGTTTATCATAAAATCTCCTTGTTGCACCAAAGAGTTCATGCATTGTCTTCTCTTATTGCAACAAAAAGTATTAATTCTATTTTCATAAAGTGTGAATTTGTATTTATAAAATGTTAATTGGAACTTGTTTTTAAATTTTACTTTTTGTCTCTAATGAGTATAAATTATAACTAGCTGGTATATTAGACTTGAAAATTTAAAGTCATACGTAAAACCTCTTTAAATTAATAAATTATTAATTTATCGATATAATAATATATCGCTAAATTAATAAAATATCCCGGTCCCAACACTATTAATTTATAGAGGTTTTACTGTATATAAAAACCCACACATCTCCACTCCACCAATTTCCTTTCCCCCAATTTCACAATCATGGAACAAACACAAACCCCCACGCAACCACCACCACCACAACAACCACCCCTCCCCACCACAACCACCACCACCATCCCCCCAACCCCCACCTACCCAGACTCCCTAGACTCCTCCCCCCGCTCCCGCAACACCGACTCATGGGGAGACGAAACCACCACAAACACAACCACCACTTTCAACCAACCCCCACCTTCCCAAAAGCTCCGTCTCATGTGCTCTTACGGCGGCCACATAGTCCCTCGCCCCCACGACAAATCCCTCTGCTACATCGGCGGAGACACCCGCATCGTCGTCGTTGACCGCCTCACCTCCCTCGTTGACCTCACTAATCGTCTCACCAAAACCCTAATCAAATCCCAATCTTCATCCTCCTTAGCCTCATCCCAATCAGTCTCCTTACCTCCCTTCACTCTTAAGTACCAGCTTCCTTCTGAAGATCTGGACTCGTTGATTTCGGTTACCACAGATGAGGATCTGGAGAATATGATTGATGAGTATGAGAGATTGAACGCTGACGTCAGCAAGTCGTCACGGTTGAGATTGTTTCTGTTTCCGAATAAACCGGAGTCTGTTACGTCTATCGGGTCTTTGTTGGAGAATAGTACTAAATCTGAGGATTGGTTTTTGAATGCGCTTAATGGGACCACTTCGGGTTTTTCGGATACGAGTTCGGTTAATTGTTTGTTGGGATTAGACGACGACGTTTTGGGGGGATCATCGGTTCAAGTAAATGATGGTAAAAAGGAGTCTGGTGTTGGTGGTTTAAATAAGGTGAATAGTAATGTTGGGATTAAAGGGGGTGGGCAGGATGTTCATTCGGTTCCGGATTTGGAACGAACGTCGTCGTTTGGATCGGCGTCTAGTTCGCCTTCGTTGGCGAGTTTGCCGCCTATTAGGGTGCATGTGGAAGAGGGTGTTAAGGTTGTTGAGGAGCAGTTTGGGAATATGAATGTGGGTGGGGGGAATAATGCTCCTGTGGTTGTTACGGGCGTGCCGGTTGTGGGGAATGTGAATGTGGAGTATGGGAATCGGGTTTTGTCGGAGGATGAACGGTCGGATCAGGGGTCACAACATGGATATCAGAAGGTGGTTCCGGTACAGGTGGTTCAGCAGATGCAGAGTCAGCAACAGCAACAACAACAGCAGCAGTATCAGCAGAAGCCGTCTATGGGGTTTGATTTAGCTTCACCTGATTCGGTCTCAAGGTATATTTTTGTGCTTTAGTTTAATTTTAGTGTATAGATTGTGCGTGAATGAAAGTTATGTGATATTTGTATTGTTATGTATTGCAGTGATGGTAGTAGGCAAAAACCGACTATGATATATCAGGATCCATTAGTACAGATTCAATCTAGTAATAACGTTAACCGAACTGGTGAGTTGAGTAGTAATAATAGTAATGCGAGTGATCAGAATGCTAGGATTCAGATGCAACAACAGCAACAGCAGCAACAAATGGCGGATTCTGCTTATTTAATGTCCATGTCGAATACCCAAGTTGATCCACAGCATACTCAGATGCACCATCAGCAACAGCAACAGCCACAGTTTATTCATACTGCTGTTCCGCAGCCGCAGTATATTCAGCATCATCCATCTGGTGCGGTTCCAATGGCGTCTTATTACCAGATGTATCCGTCTCAGAGCCAGCATCATCCACACCATCCGGCACTTGATCAGCAGAATTTTGTGTATTATATGCCTGCGCCTGTGAGGCAGGCGCCTCAGGGGTATAACATGCCAATGCAACAGCAAGGTACGGGTTATGCTGAGGTGTCATCTGGGACTAATACGCCTCTTGCACATAGTCAAGTGCCGCCTTCTGGTTATACCACCGCAAGGACTACTCAAACTGTTCCTAAAAGCGAGTTACCTGCGGGTGTTTATGGAACGGCAAATTCTGGTGGGTCTCAGTATGTTCAGGTTCCTTCTAGCCAGCATCAGGTTCAGCCTCAGTATGTCCAGTATTCACAAATGCATCACCCGTCTCAGTCGGTTGCTTCTTCTGCGTCTAGTGCTGGAGCTAATTATGGGTATGAATTTGCTGATCCTTCACAAGGACAGCACGTATACTACGCTGCTCAACCTTTGCCACCTCAATCGACTGCTCAATATCAAACTGTGACTGGTGGTGAATCAGGATCTTATCTTCCTTCAGACAGTAGTACAAAGCAACAACAGGGGAGAACTCAACAGTCTTAACAGGTGAGTTTGGGGGAAAGTTTTGAAGTAAAGTTTGTTTTAAATTTTTTATCTGGGGTTGTTAATTATATGTCGTCTATGAATTTTTTATCTGCGCGTTGGTTGCTGGTATGTGTTAAGTGATAGGTAATAAGTATAACTTGATAAGTCCTATTTTTTTTACTTGTGTATTCTTCTGTTAAGTGAACATCTATCTCCTATTATATGTCGTGTTATTGCTAGTGAAAATAAATAGTGGATTCTTGAAATTTTACTGTAAAAGCTTGAAACTCTGCTGTTTGTGAATTATATATTTTCTATGTTAGTATGTATTGAGACCTGAGTGGGTGTAATATCATGTCACAAAAACTTTTAGTTGATCTTTTATTTTCAACTCCGAATGGTGACATGTGGGACATCTTGTCATACAATTTCAACCTGATAGTGACAAATTTTCACCGATATTGGTGTTGAGGAGTGAAACTTGTTAGCAAAACCTGTATGAAGTTAGATAGTAGATAGTCGCACATGGATTTTAAAGTGTTGCGTTTAATAACACTCTTTCACGTAAAGAAGTTGTAGGTTTTGTATTGGTAAGATTCAGTATCATGAAGAAACTTCATAGTTGGCAATTTGGTCTTTCCTTTATGAACAACATGTTCTAATGACTTGTACATCATATGGTGGAATTTGTGTCATTGTTGTGATCCTTGTGTACATACCACTTTTGGTCTGTGGCTATTTTCGGGTATATATAAAGATGCCTTGTACATGTTGGGCTTAACACGATTACTCATGAAGACCATTTTCATCTTTGATCTTTCTTCCTAAGTGACGTATACAGTTTCTTTTGTTTGACACACATGTCTTCAACTTGTACTTCCAACTTAGAGATCCTAAAGACTCGAATAGACTTGCTAGATATACCGTCCCTTGGAATAGAAACTAGAGTTGTATTGTACACCAAAAAATTACTTCACACATCAAATATCGTGGGTCGTTATGCCATGTGTTGTTTTTCTCTTGTATCCTGTGGTGGGTGAAGTAATTTGTGTAAAGTATCAAAATGGATCAAACTACCAAAGAGTACCATTGTAAGTTGACATTTAGATTCTTTGTTTTAGCATCTTTTTTGCTGAACATATAGTCAGGGGTTCTGTTTTAAACTATATTTCAATTATCTAACGATATCTGTGGAATAGATTCTCACCTGTACAGGAGTAATGGTCCCTTTGGGGGTCGGGTCGGGTCTGGTCTTTGAGGTGATCATATCTACTTGGTCCTGACCAAAGATGGCTTGAACTCTAAAATCTGGGTCATGATTTGGTTTTACAAGTTTTTTAGCAACATATTTTGTCAATGATTGATTGAATCCAGAATCGACTTTTCTCTGTCTATGCAAACATCAAATCCTTGAAAAATGTTTGATGAAACTGTCGTTGAGGTTATATGAGTCCTTTTACTTAAAAGAATTTTGCAAAACATATTCGTTTCTGCTTAAAGATGATCTAGTTAGGCAGCTTATTTGTAAAATTAAGAATCAAGTTTCAACGTTAATGCAAAATAAAGTGGGTGATGGGGAGATATCGAGTTACACGTCATTGCCGTAATACACGATGTGCATTAGCTTGTTAGCCAAACAAGTTAACTTTATTATCGCGATTATAACTGATGCATTACCGTATATATTAGTAGCACTAACATGTTGAAAGACTATAAGCAAAGGTTTATCCGTGTATAAATACATTAGAAGCAATATACCCGAGTAACGCGTGGGTATATACCACTATTTCCATAGGAGAATATAAGACTATATTTTAAGACATGTAAAAGGTGTAGGTATTGCTGTTCGGTTCTCATTACAAGAACCCAAACCATTTCAAAATCCCAAAACCATAATTTGGTTCGGAATTCAAATCAATTGTTCCAATCTAAATTGTTAAATTGGACAATTCGACTTGTCCAAAGTGAATACCCCTATCTTTAATGCCAAATTACTAAGGGATCTTTCTAGGATAATCTCTTGGGGAGACGCGGATCCCACCAAGATTTGTTTCGATGTTGCCATTCAAAAATCTTGGGTTGTATGGCACACGATTTGGTAGTACCATCCAACGGAATTCAATTTGTTTGTTTACCTATTCAATTTCAATGAGTGAACTGCAAGTCCAGATATTGAAATCGGATTTGTTTTGATTGGAAACCTCCTAGAAAAGATTACTGTTGGAGAAGAAATCAATGTTCTTTCGCATTCGTTCTTCGATGTTTCGATTTTTAATTTGACTAGAATGTCGACTCATATCTGGATCGATTGGATATGCGATCCTAGCTCGGCTTGTGGAAACTTTTTGTAACCATGATTTGACCCTCTCTCTAGCACATTGTTAGACATTTTTCTAACGAAAATTTCCATTCAAAAAGAAGTTCGTTATCAATTACTAAATACTAAACATTGTATTGCAAAACTATAATTTGACAAGTAATTTTACCCAGTGGTATCCGTAAGATAATTTTTGCCGCATTTTAAAATTAGACTAAAATACACCGTTGGTCCCAAAACTTGTATTGGAGGATCGCGATGGGACGAACCTCGTCCTTTTCATTGCCACGGGTCCAAACAGTAGCCATTAAATGCCAGATTCGTCCCTTGACCAATACTGCCGTTGTAAACGTTATGTTGCTGAGGGCAAAACCGTCTTTCACTGTAGCGTACTAAATAAAACCGTTCTACAGTGTATGTAGCTAGTATATGTGTGTAACAAGGTTTGATCTACATTTATCACCCATCCCTAAACTATCCTTCAAAACCCGTCCTCTTCAAAACGATAATTGTTTCAAGATGGTACGTTGCTGGTGTGGTAAGCAAGCTATTATTCGCACTTCGTGGACCTCTGCCAACCCAAGGCGTCGATTCTTTGGTTGTCCTGTTCAAGTAAGTGCGTCTTAATATTTCTTGTGTAAGTTTGTAACAATGGTGGTTGTTTAATGATCATAATCATCAATAGGGGTCTTCTTGTCGGTGGATAAGATGGTATGATCCTGAAATCTGTGCTCGTTCAAGAATGATCATACTAGGACTTTTGAGGGGGAGAAATGAGCTTGAGGCAAGATTAGTAGCTGCTCAAGGTGATGTGTGGAAGTGGAAGATTTACCTGGTGCTAAGTTGGATGTTGTTCTTCATTGTTTATGCATTGGGATAACTTTTTAACCTTTTATGTAATGAGGCTAGTTGGTTAATGTTCTGTATCTTGAATTGTAGTAACCCTGTTATGAAGTATTCAGTTTTGTTTGTTTCTGATTTTCTATGCCTTATGGGTATGCAGATGGTTAGCAATTTGTTTAGGGTTGACTTTTAAATGTCAACATTCTTATGATGTTCTATTTTAGCTTTGGTTACTTTTGACGCAAACTATTCACACATCAAGCTTAGTCAATCTCAAAAAATACACAATAATGACATGGTTCCATAGTTAATGCAAATGGATATGATTCCAGCTGCATAAAATTGCATACTTTTCAAAGCATGAGAGCTACAGTTACACACACACACATATATGTTTTTTGATTACATAACTTGTCCATAGAAAATAAACTAGTGAACTAGATGAAACATTGTCTAGATAATTAGCATAACAGATTTGACCTATGGTGAGGCCATCATTCTTTCCAGTGCAGCCTGCTTCCTAGTCATTCTTCGTGTAGCAGGCTGGGTTGAAGCAGAAACTGCTTGAACATCACTTGACTGAATCTGAAAATCAGACTGGGATTGTGACAGGGATGCATCATGTATGATGGGATCTTCAGTTGCTGGCTCTTGATTTGTAGATTGAACACCACTTCCTTGAACTGCACTAACTTGGCTTTCTACAACAACACCTGTACCTTCAGCTTCTTTATCTGCTGCTACCTTTTTACCTTTAGGATGTCTTTTTTTTCCTGCAGCTTTAGTAGGCACCTTTTTGACATTTACCTTATTGGCAGTTCCACTATGTTGAGCTCCACCATACCCTAGGCATGTTACCCGGTTGTGTCCAGCAATGCCACAAATACTACACCTGACACTCTTCCAAGCCCTTGACAGCTTACCATCCTTCACAATCTCTTCAGTTTCAGGAGCTATCCTAACTCTTTTTCTACCTCTTGCGGCAGGCGGGTTTGTTTCGGATTTCGGTGGAACAATTGTTGTTGGCATAGTTGATTTTTCCCAATGTTCGCTGCTAGTTATAGGCTGGACATGGTGTTTGTAGGTAGCCTCCCAAGTGAGAAGATAATAACAAGGATGAGCCCATGTTTCTACAGCTCCGACTTGTTGGCCATTTAAAGCCATATTCCAATTGGTAGCAACAGCATGTTTACATGGTAAACCTGTTATCTCCCACCTTCTGCAAGTACAAGTCCACTAACCTAAAACTTAGATCCCCCATTTCATAACACATTATACTTAACAACCTCTTTCTTAATAGCCTCTAGCATGTATTGTGCAGTTGGTGTTAGTGGCCCATCACTTTTCTCAATCACCATAAGAACATGCATTATCCTCTTCATACAATATTCCATGATGTATTCTAAGGCTGTAATAATAGGTTTGCTTAACCCCTCTTTATTTTTCTCATGAAACACTTGACACATGTTATTAAGTAACACATCAGAAGTAGCTCTCCCTAAAGATGAAAAGTAATAAACATGTATTAATTATAATTGTTTATACTGCATTTATGAATACAAAGTAAGTGAAACTGATAGATGACTTACATGAAAAATGTGACCTTGACCAATAAATCGGTGGTATCTTACTTAACCAATCATGGGCTGGTTGATTAAGTTTCTTGAGATCAGCCATAGCTTTCAGAAACTGTACAACAATTGAGGCTGTTGCACATTTCCACAGATGGTCTTTATAGGCCCTACCTTTCCATTGCAATTTCATTTTGTCATGTATGCTTTTAATACAGAATATGTGTTCTGCACTTTCAAAAACTTCTGCTACAGCTCTACTTATATCCTGCACAAAATTAAATATCTTTACTGTCTGTTTCAAAAGAGTGACACTTAAATTCATGAACAGAGTAAGAGAGTACCTTATTCATGTCAGTAATAAAAGTGATGCTTGAAATTGGCCCAAGTGCTAAATCATCGGATAAACAATGAAGAAACCAAGTCCATGATCCTATGTTATCTGAATCAACAAAAGCATAAGCGAAAGGGTATATACCATTGTTGCTATCAATTCCCACAACTGTCATAAGTTGTCCATTGAAAGGACCACGAATTGGAAAAGCAGCCAGCCCCAACAACGATCTCCCACAATCTTTAAATCCTTGCTTCAGTGCACCTAAACAAACATACACTCTCTTGAATTCTCTGGTTGGAAGAGACTCATCCGGAGGTCGTTCCACATTCATCTCCACTGTCGTATTAGGGTTTGTCTTCTGCAACTCTTGAACATAATCTCTCAACATGGTAAATTGTAGCTTGAATTGACCCCTGATGGCTGTTATTGCTAGGTTTTTGGCCCTTAAAACCTTCTGCAGGGACACTTGAAGGTCGTATTGGTTGGTAAGTTGATTATTCACCGACGTGACAGGAAGCTCTGGATTTGTTTCAACTTGTGCTGTAATTTTCTGTGAGATATAGCGAAGGTCAAAAGCTCTGACTTCCCTTGATTGCAAACAAGTGTGTTGCTCATTATATGTTTTGACCGACCAGATACCTGTCTCACCATTTCTGCCGACAAACAATAGCCATGGGCAGAGTATTTGTGAAGGGTCCTTTTTGGCAGAAAGCAATGCTCTTATACCCCTTCTGCTTAATGGACTTCTAGATGGGCCAATATCCAGTCCAGGACCTTCATTTGGGCCTGAAACTGGAACACAACCCCTACACCTGACCCTTATTCTTGTTTTGTCATTCTTAAAAAAAAACAACTCCCTCCTAGTTTCTATTGAATGCTCTCTTACTAGGTTTTTTACTTCCCTTGCAGTACCAAACTCCTGACCAGTATAGAAAAAAGTGGTATAGACGCCTGATTCGCTCCCAAACAGTCAAGTTTTATCACTCAAGCCGGCCACTTGTGAATGGCCGACCGTAACAAACTTAAAACGGTTCAGAAGCAAATGCAATGAAGATCTGGGGAGTATAGTGTTTCCCCGGGTCGTTATGTCCCAGCGAGCTATGCAATGAATCACCAAACGTGTAGTGATCGAGAAATTTGAACGGATAAAGGGATTTGTGATTATTATAACTAAAGAAAAATCAAACAAATTACAGAGGCTTAAATGCATATTAAAGGAAATTAAAAAGATAAAAAATATTAAATAAACGCTATAACTATTTGCAAAATGATGTTTTTGATTTTATGTTTTATAAAACTGAATTAAAAACTACGTAACGTACAAATGAAAATGTTAAACTTACACAATATTAATCCTAAAAATATGAAAACGATATTTTTACAAACCTAATGATAAAAGAAAATTTATAGAAAAAGAAAATTATTTTTATAACTATTAAATTAATTATTATTAATTAAAAACTATTTTTACTTATTAAATAATAGCCTAAAATACAAGAAAATAGGAAATAAGGTTAGAAAAATAAAATTATGACTTGGAAAAATCTAAAATATCAAAATAGAAATTTCAAAACTATTTTTTTATTTTTCTGATTATTTTTCTATTTTCTAGGAATTAAAAACTATTTAAAACTACTTAAATTACTTAAAAATACAAATTTAACTAAGAAAAATCTAGAAAAATATTTTTTTGTCTTTTTATATTTATCTAAACTTAATAAAAATGAAAAGTTATTTTTTTGAAACTTTCTTTAATTTTTTGTATTAAATACTAATTAAAAATGCTTAAAAACTAATTGAAATTAAGAAAAATAGCAAACAGGACATGAAAAATATGAAAAATTCAAGAAAAGTCCAAAATAATATAGAGAATCTAGGAAAAATGGAAAAACATGTATTTGTGTGCAAGAATTTGAAACTGCTAGGCAAGTGCTTATAAATAAGCACTTGAAATAAGCCAAATGAAAACCAATAAGCACCAACTGTTTACAGAAGCTATAAAATGATACAAGTACCTAAATGCAACTAAAAACAACAAGCTTTAACCTCTATTTTGCAGATTACACAGATTTGGCTTATTGAGTTAAATGCTAACAACAGTTTCCAGGTACCTACTTTGAGCTTATGCACAAACTACTCAATAAGCTAAAACTGAAAAGCAAGTGTTGGAACTTACACTAGACCTGGCCAACTACTTATGAACCAAATTAGAGCCCTGGACAAGCTCAAATGAGCTCTGTGCAATCCCTGCACAAGACTGAGAAAACTCAGTTTATGCTGAGAATTGTGAGCAGGGCAACTAGGACCTACTTCACAAGCTTTTTTGAAGCTTCTAAAAAAATAACAAAAATCCACAAAAATGCTGATAAGTAAAGAGACCAGTTGAAGTTTTTAAAATGCCAAGTTTCACTTAATATGGCTCAAGAATGAACCAATGAAAAATCACCCCATTTGGACTCAAAACAGGTTTTCAACTTTTTGACTTTTGACAACAGTTTTGGAGATTGACTTTTTCCAACTTTGAGATCAATGTGTGGACTGAATGTGATGTTAATGGATGAAATGAGGATAAAGCAAGCTATGTTTATGATATCTAAGCACAAAACCAGTTTTAGAATTCCCAAAATCCCAACAGTGAAGACAGTGAGACAGATTATATGATGTTTGACTTTTGAGAGTGTGCAGATACAAAACTAGGACAGATATGAGCACAAATGGACTAAACAAACATGAACTAACAGATAAAACCACTGAGCTAGCCTCTGGGACAGTTTTGACAGTAAATCCAAACACACCTTTATACTACTAATTTGCAATAAAAACTAAGCTAAACACTGACAAAGCCTAAATTATTGATCAAACTGAATTTAAATAACCTAAATACTACTTATTAAACAGATAGGAACTAGTTATAAGTACAAATACAGGTTATGCATAAAAACCTTAAAAATCACTTACAAGGGTCCTTAGCCACTATGGCTTGACACTGAATGAAACCAGAACCACTACCTATTCCAACCCATTAAACAATTCATTATCAACCCAAATCCATGTCTGCATCACCCATTACCATTTCTGCATCAATTTTTGCTCCAAGTTGACTTTTGTTGACCAATATCCAAAGTTGCATGAAATTTAAATGTGAGCTTATACAAAGCTATAACAAGCTTATTAGAGCTTGTTTGAGCTTAAAAACAAGTTACTAAGAGTTTTGACATAAGAGTTTGAGAATGAGAATTTCAACAGTGGACATAAAATATGGAAATTGAACATAGACTTGAATTGATGCTTGAAATAAGTTACAATACACTGAAATACTTGAGTTTTATACAAATAAACTGGAAATTATAATTGAGAAACTACTTAAGACATGATAAGCTTAAAAACGACAAATATTGTGAAAAATAAACTAAGTGCTGCTTGCTTCTCTGTCTTCCTCCTCTTTTTATACCCAAACTGAGCTTCTATCTCATCTCTGAATAGTTCCCAGCATTAATCTTAACCATTGATTGTATAAAAATGATCTTGGCCATTTAAGTGGTTTTGGCGCCAAATCTGTTTTTAACAGCTGGAAGTTGAGTGAGAGGTTAGAGAAGTATTAATGCATCTTGGAGTGTTGTGTTTGGAGTGTAAAGGGTAGGGTGATGATGGTGGGTGGAGTGTGAGCAGAGGTTGCAGGGGAAGTGATGATGGAGATGGAGGATACCCGTGAGTGGAGGGAAAAAGAGAAGTCAAATGGTTTGACTGGTAATATTAAAAGGGGGGGGGGGTCCAAAGTGTTAATGACAGGGGTCCAATTTGGCTTATGGCAGGGGTCACATGGGATTTATGACTTGGTCCAAAGGCTTTTAAAGGTTTAATAATCAAGGGACCAATTGTGTAAATTCTGAAAATTGAGGGACCAGTTCTGCCATATTCACAAAGTTGTTCCAAGGGCTGAAAATGACAAGTGTCAATAGTACAAGGACCAAAGCTGACATTTTCAAATTTTCCAAGGACCATTTTTGCCAATTTTTAAACTTGGAGGACCAAACTTGTAATTTCTCAAAACTTTTGATATTTTTCACCAAAGGACTAATTTTGACAACTTATGATTTTAAAAGGACCTTTGGTGATTTTTCTTTTGAAATTATGTGCTCAGGGACTATTTCTGACAATTTTTGAAACTTGGGGGACTGAAACTGCCAATTATGCAAACTTAGCTCATTTTTCATCTGATTTTAAACATTTTGTATCTGAAACATATAAAATGCAATTTTGAGATATTTTCAGTATTTTGATGCATTTCTGAGCATTTTTAGACGTTTTGCAGTTCAGATTTAACCAAAAATGATGAGTATTTACACACTCATCAATCCCCCACACTAAACTATTGCTAGTCCCTAGCAATCTTTTGAGAAAAACTTAATGGATTTGAATCTCTTTACCAAAAGCCATTACTTCTGGAGTAGCCAAATGTTTCAGTTCAAGTAAGAACCATGGTACACCGATAACCATGTGATTTTGAGCAAACCACCAGCTTCCAACGGATTTGATTTGTCTTTACCAGAAGCCGTTTGCTTCTGGACTAGCCAACTCTTAGATAAATTATCAACATTATCTTTGGTGAGCTGATTACCAATTATGGTTTTTCCACTGCCTTTACCACAAGCCATAAACTTGCGGGCTAGCCAACTCTTCACTTTTAAGGATATGGTGAGCTGAATACCATACAATTTTGGGCAAATTGCAAGCCGTCAACGGATTTGAGATATCTTTACCAAGAGCCGTTTGCTCCTGGATTAGCCAATCCTTTTGTTTATTAGACAAGGCGGACTGATAACCAATTGAGTAAATGCAAAACACTTACTCCAAAAAAAATTTTTGGCCAAAAACGGGGGAATTGGGCGGTATAATTACATGATAAAATTCGTGAGAATTCCCCCCACACTTAGAAATGAATATTGCCCTCAATATTCAAAGTACCGGCGGTTATGCCGTTTCAAAGAACGTAAAAGGGAAATACTACGGCCATTATTTGAAAGGATTTTTTTTTTTTTTGGGAAAACTTATATACACAACATGTGGGGCAACCCCCCCCCCACACTAGGGTGGTAGAAAGATAGAAAAAAGTCAGAAATATGGGTGAAAACCCATATGGCATGCTACTGTTTTTGATTCCCGAGTCGCTAGCTTGACTCGACCCCGAATTAATTTGTTCATGGGGAAAGTAACGTGGAAAACCAATCTCGATCGGACTTTCGTTCACAATGTTAATAAACATATGAACATCAGAAAGTTCCACACCGATGAGATATAACCGCGGTATTGTTAATAGAAGAATCTATAAAGGATGATACCGGGGTCAAAGATGGTGTCCTCATTCCCGAAAGAGAAAAGGGAAAGAGCAACCACACCATCTGTGAAGAATGGAACAAAGACGTACATGAGAATGCAAGTCCATTCCTCATCAGAGAGAAGCAAATCACCAGTTTTGACATCTTTAAGCTTAAACTTGAAGCTTATTTGGTGATTGTCAAGAAGATGTCCGGGAGGGAGGGTGGGAAACGATTCTTCAATCAACAGGTTTTCCAGAAAAAGGATGTCTCCCTCCGGATCAAAGTAAGTACTATCAATTCCTGTTGGAATTGACTCATCACTAAGAAATGCATCGACTTCATTCCAAAAGTTGTCATCTTCCTCATCAGGAGTGAGAGAAGGGATAGAAGAGTCGGGAATAAGATTAGAAGATGATGGATCGTTTTTGAGCAATTCATCAATGGGAAGAATGTCTCCCATTGGATCACAAACATCATCATCCAATTCAGATGAAACTGAAGAGAGTTTGGTTTCATCCACAGAGTTAACAAACTCGATGCGACAAACTGATTCCGGAGGTGGGACAAGTGGTGTGCTCTTAGAGCTAGCAATTTCCACCACTTCCGATGAAGTCTCCGATTCTAGAGCATCATCATCATCAAGAACACTCTTGACTTCCCTGGCACAGCTTTCAAACCATTTGTTTGAACCAGGGTTGATTTTCAAAGCTTTTAGCTCAGCACGTTTTTGAAAACTCCTCTTAACCGTGAAGTTTGAGAGTGTTGCATTGAATCTTTCAGATCTTTGATCAATTGTGGCAACACTCTGTTTGGACAGAGGTTTGGAGTTCTGGTTGATATTCAATGTGAGCTCTTCGTTGTCAACCCGTATGGTCAACTCTTCAGCAAACACATCAATCAAAGCACGACTCGTTCTCAAGAAAGCTCTCCCTAAGATGAGGGGAACTCTAGGATCTGCATCGAAGCCTACTACCCACTTTCATCACGACATCCTCGGCTATTCCAAGTGGACGAGTTATTGTACGGTCCGCTAGCTCGAGTGTCATACAAGTGGATGAAAGTTTAGGAAGAGACAGTTTCTTCCATACTGAGAGTGGCATGAGGTTAATGCTAGCGCCAAGATCGGCCAAGGCGGAGCATTGAACCATCCCCAAGAAATCACACGGGATTAGAAATCTGCCAGGGTCTTCAAGCTTTTTGGGAAGCTTTTTGAGAAGGACCGCTGAGCATTGCTCATTGAGAGGGGTTTTAGCCATCTCTGATAACTTATCTTTGTTGGTCAGTAAGCCTTTAAGCGTGGATGCAAATTTAGGCATTAGAACGAGAGCATCAACGAAGCTTATATCAAAGTGCAGCTCATTGAAGATTTGGAAAATTTTTTCCATTTGCTCTTTGTTTTTGTCTTTGAGCTTCTCATCATTCATTCTTGATGGGTAAGGAAGCTGACTAGACTTTTGAGCCGGGATGGAAGTCATTTCTGGCTCAGGATTTTTCCTCAGAACTTCGGGTTCCGGACTTAAAGCTTGGACTACCGAAGGTGGGACGTGTGCGGTACTTCGTGGGCTTGAGAATTGCACCTTGTCCGTTGTATCCTTGGTAACTTGACTCAATGCTACAGGAGGAGGGGGCATTGGAGTCGAAGGTCCATTGTGCGTCTTACCACTACGAGTGGTGACGACTTTCAACTCGGCATTTGGATTGGGAATAGTATTGCTTGGGAGTCCTCCAGAAGATGATGAAGCTTTGTTCATATTCATGTTCATGAAACTGCTCATCATATTCTTTAACTCATTTGTTTGCCGAGACATTGTGGTATCAATTTCCTTTTTAAGCTCAACTATCATGTTATTGATCTGAGTTTGCATTGAACGTATGTTTGACTCAGTAATTTTCATGAAGTCATTTGGCATGGGAGCTTGAGGAGGTTGTTGATAACTTTGATGATTAGGAGCTTGATATGGTTGGTTGAAATTGTTCCGGTTTTGATTGAAATTTTGAGAGTTATTGAAATTTTGTCCTTGATTCGGAACAAAGCGATTTTGATTGCCATGGTTTTGTACAGGAGGAAAACCAGGTGGTGTCATACCGCTAGGTGCACGGTAGTGAGGATCAGCCTGTGGTCGGTATTGATTGTGGTTTACCGAAGCTACGGGAGCTTGGTAAAAGGAAGCATCGGTTGCTTGACAATCATAATACGCGTGTGGACCACTACAAGTTTCACACACCTTGTTTACGGCTTTGACTGGTTCTGGCTTATGAATTTCGCTTTTGATTTCCTTAACATCCTTAATCATACAATGGATGGCATCCGTTAGAGCGGCTATCGGAGCTGCTAACTCAGAAGAGTTACTGGATGAAGAAGCAGGAATGTTAGGAGTATTGACTTTGTTGCGAGAAATAGGAACTTTTGATTTTTGCTCGCAAATCTCAATCACATCTTTAGGTCTACGATTCAAGATATTGCCGCCTGCGGCTGCATTCAAGGAATCTTGATCGTTACCGTTCAACCCATTGTAAAAGATATTTACTTGTTGAAGCTCTGTGAATTCATGATGGGGGCATTTCCTGAGGAGATCTTTGAATCTCTCCCATGCCTCTCCAAAGTTTTCATCGAAATTTTGACGAAATCCAGAAATTTCATTTTTAAGATTAGTCGTCTTTGATGGAGGAAAGAAATAATTCACAAACTTTTGAACAAGATCCTCCCAAGTTTCGATAGATCGAGGGGGTTCTTTTTCCAGCCAAATCCGGGCTGTCCCCTCAAGTGAGAATGGGAAAAGCATCAACTTGATGACTTTTTGTGGTACATCCTTGAAATTGATAGTTGAAGTCAACTTGTTAAACCAACGGATGTGTGCATACGGGTCTTCACGATCAAACCCGTGGAATTGATTCGTAGACACAAGTGTGATCAAATGTGTCTTCAATTCGAAGTGATCAGAATTGATTACTGGTAAAACGATGGCATCTCCATAACCCTCGGTGGGTGCTTGGAGCATTTCCGCCATAGTACGTTCGTCTGCCATATTGTTGCTTGAAATAGTACGAATCTCGGGTTCGACTATTTGGGCAGCACGTCTACGAGAACGTCTTCTAGGAATTTCTGCTAGATCACGCAAAGGACTCAATGATCTAGAAGAACGAGTGCGCATGCACTAGAGTTAACTCTAAGGGATCTCAGAGTTAAGGAGAGAAATGGGAATTATGAAGATATTTATAAAAATTGGGGTGAGAAGAATCTTTTTAGGTTTTCTGGTTATGATAAGTAGATATAACAACAAAATCAATTAAAACAAATCGAGGCAAAACAACAGTGAACTTGAACCAATAATCACGAGATGAATGGCTTCTTTGAAAAAGGTACACCAATCACAAGGACACAAAGGTAAGTTTTAAATCTTTGGTTCGGGAACTTATTATGGTCGTACCCCCAGTTAGGTAGTACACTGCCTTGGTTTGCGGTGGTAATCTTTTAAGTTGTTATTTATTAAAGAAAACGACAAATCTTTTTGTATTTTTATTTTTGATACATATATAGAAACAAAAGGAAAATATTTTTGTGTTTTATACGTTTTTAGATGTTTTCGGGTTTTTGGATTTTTTACAAGAAAATATGGATATATATATAGATATAGATGGATGATATGAACAAAGAGTGAGTATTCAAACTACTAATCTGCTAAACGGAAGATAATCAGCACAGCTCCCCGGCAGCGGCGCCAAAAATTTGATTCGCTCCCAAACAGTCAAGTTTTATCACTCAAGCCGGCCACTTGTGAATGGCCGACCGTAACAAACTTAAAACGGTTCAGAAGCAAATGCAATGAAGATCTGGGGAGTATAGTGTTTCCCCGGGTCGTTATGTCCCAGCGAGCTATGCAATGAATCACCAAACGTGTAGTGATCGAGAAATTTGAACGGATAAAGGGATTTGTGATTATTATAACTAAAGAAAAATCAAACAAATTACAGAGGCTTAAATGCAAATTAAAGGAAATTAAAAAGATAAAAAATATTAAATAAACGCTATAACTATTTGCGAAATGATGTTTTTGATTTTATGTTTTTATAAAACTGAATTAAAAACTACGTAACGTACAAATGAAAATGTGAAACTTACACAATATTAATCCTAAAAATATGAAAATGATATTTTTACAAACCTAATGATAAAAGAAAATTTATAGAAAAAGAAAATTATTTTTATAACTATTAAATTAATTATTATTAATTAAAAACTATTTTTACTTATTAAATAATAGCCTAAAATACAAGAAAATAGGAAATAAGGTTAGAAAAATAAAATTATGACTTGGAAAAATCTAAAATATCAAAAGAGAATTTTCAAAACTATTTTTTTATTTTTCTGATTATTTTTCTATTTTCTAGGAATTAAAAACTATTTAAAACTACTTAAATTACTTAAAAATACAAATTTAACTAAGAAAAATCTAGAAAAATATTTTTTTGTCTTTTTATATTTATCTAAACTTAAGAAAAATGAAAAGTTATTTTTTTGAAACTTTCTTTAATTTTTTGTATTAAATACTAATTAAAAATGCTTAAAAACTAATTGAAATTAAGAAAAATAGCAAACAGGACAGGAAAAATATGAAAAATTCAAGAAAAATCCAAAATAATATAGAGAATCTAGGAAAAATGGAAAAACATGTACTTGTGTGCAAGAATTTGAAACTGCTAGGCAAGTGCTTATAAATAAGCACTTGAAATAAGCCAAATGAAAACCAATAAGCACCAACTGTTTACAGAAGCTATAAAATGATACAAGTACCTAAATGCAACTAAAAACAACAAGCTTTAACCTCTATTTTGCAGATTACACAGATTTGGCTTATTGAGTTAAATGCTAACAACAGTTTCCAGGTACCTACTTTGAGCTTATGCACAAACTACTCAATAAGCTAAAACTGAAAAGCAAGTGTTGGAACTTACACTAGACCTGGCCAACTACTTATGAACCAAATTAGAGCCCTGGACAAGCTCAAATGAGCTCTGTGCAATCCCTGCACAAGACTGAGAAAACTCAGTTTATGCTGAGAATTGTGAGCAGGGCAACTAGGACCTACTTCACAAGCTTTTTTGAAGCTTCTAAAAAAATAACAAAAATCCACAAAAATGCTGATAAGTAAAGAGACCAGTTGAAGTTTTTAAAATGCCAAGTTTCACTTAATATGGCTCAAGAATGAACCAATGAAAAATCACCCCATTTGGACTCAAAACAGGTTTTCAACTTTTTGACTTTTGACAACAGTTTTGGAGATTGACTTTTTCCAACTTTGAGATCAATGTGTGGACTGAATGTGATGTTAATGGATGAAATGAGGATAAAGCAAGCTATGTTTATGATATCTAAGCACAAAACCAGTTTTAGAATTCCCAAAATCCCAACAGTGAAGACAGTGAGACAGATTATATGATGTTTGACTTTTGAGAGTGTGCAGATACAAAACTAGGACAGATATGAGCACAAATGGACTAAACAAACATGAACTAACAGATAAAACCACTGAGCTAGCCTCTGGGACAGTTTTGACAGTAAATCCAAACACACCTTTATACTACTAATTTGCAATAAAAACTAAGCTAAACACTGACAAAGCCTAAATTATTGATCAAACTGAATTTAAATAACCTAAATACTACTTATTAAACAGATAGGAACTAGTTATAAGTACAAATACAGGTTATGCATAAAAACCTTAAAAATCACTTACAAGGGTCCTTAGCCACTATGGCTTGACACTGAATGAAACCAGAACCACTACCTATTCCAACCCATTAAACAATTCATTATCAACCCAAATCCATGTCTGCATCACCCATTACCATTTCTGCATCAATTTTTGCTCCAAGTTGACTTTTGTTGACCAATATCCAAAGTTGCATGAAATTTAAATGTGAGCTTATACAAAGCTATAACAAGCTTATTAGAGCTTGTTTGAGCTTAAAAACAAGTTACTAAGAGTTTTGACATAAGAGTTTGAGAATGAGAATTTCAACAGTGGACATAAAATATGGAAATTGAACATAGACTTGAATTGATGCTTGAAATAAGTTACAATACACTGAAATACTTGAGTTTTATACAAATAAACTGGAAATTATAATTGAGAAACTACTTAAGACATGATAAGCTTAAAAACGACAAATATTGTGAAAAATAAACTAAGTGCTGCTTGCTTCTCTGTCTTCCTCCTCTTTTTATACCCAAACTGAGCTTCTCTCTCATCTCTGAATAGTTCCCAGCATTAATCTTAACCATTGATTGTATAAAAATGATCTTGGCCATTTAAGTGGTTTTGGCGCCAAATCTGTTTTTAACAGCTGGAGGTTGAGTGAGAGGTTAGAGAAGTATTAATGCATCTTGGAGTGTTGTGTTTGGAGTGTAAAGGGTAGGGTGATGATGGTGGGTGGAGTGTGAGCAGAGGTTGCAGGGGAAGTGATGATGGAGATGGAGGATACCCGTGAGTGGAGGGAAAAAGAGAAGTCAAATGGTTTGACTGGTAATATTAAAAGGGGGGGGGGTCCAAAGTGTTAATGACAGGGGTCCAATTTGGCTTATGGCAGGGGTCACATGGGATTTATGACTTGGTCCAAAGGCTTTTAAAGGTTTAATAATCAAGGGACCAATTGTGTAAATTCTGAAAATTGAGGGACCAGTTCTGCCATATTCACAAAGTTGTTCCAAGGGCTGAAAATGACAAGTGTCAATAGTACAAGGACCAAAGCTGACATTTTCAAATTTTCCAAGGACCATTTTTGCCAATTTTTAAACTTGGAGGACCAAACTTGTAATTTCTCAAAACTTTTGATATTTTTCACCAAAGGACTAATTTTGACAACTTATGATTTTAAAAGGACCTTTGGTGATTTTTCTTTTGAAATTATGTGCTCAGGGACTATTTCTGACAATTTTTGAAACTTGGGGGACTGAAACTGCCAATTATGCAAACTTAGCTCATTTTTCATCTGATTTTAAACATTTTGTATCTGAAACATATAAAATGCAATTTTGAGATATTTTCAGTATTTTGATGCATTTCTGAGCATTTTTAGACGTTTTGCAGTTCAGATTTAACCAAAAATGATGAGTATTTACACACTCATCAACGCCATTAGCAAAGTGTGCGTGTTGGAAACTAACATGGTCACTGCAAAATACTTCATCAACCATCACAGATAAATCATTTACCAACTGCCTGTCATCATTTATATTACATGTTGTTCCTTCTTCACCTAAATCATTACTCTGACCTACTTGTAGCATACCAAGTTGTGCATCGTTCTCTTGACAAGTGTTATCTTGATTTGGTTCAACTGCATTGCCAAATTCACTAGTGTCACTCGCTTGTAACAGACTAAGATCAACAACAGGATCCTCTTCCATGTTATCCTGAGTCAGTTGAAACAGAGTTACATCCACATCAGGCTCCTCAAACCTGTTATTCACATCAACCAAAGGTCTGCCTGGTTTGTGTAATTGCTTCTCCTGTGTCAATTGAAACAGATTAACCTCAAAATTTTCAGGCTCCTCAAAGGTGTTATTGACATCAACTAGTGCTGTTCCACCGTTGTCAAAGTCCTTCCCCTGAATCACTCTAAACAGATTAACCTCAACATTATCAGGCTCCTTTAGAGCATTGTCCTCATCAATAACTACTAAAGCACGCTCACTGTTTTGAACAGGTTGGCTAGCAAATGAGCAGTCTAAGGTGGAAAAGAGTGGCTCAATGTTTGGCAAATTGCTAGCTTCACCAATATCATTGACGTCCACAGGAAATTGTGTAAGTTGGATAAACGGATCTAGGGAAGGTTCATTATCTATATCATCTAACACCAACCGTCTACAACAGGATTGAATAGCCGCAGTAGCAACTTTTCTCCTATCTTCATCCATTTCCCAAAACACAGTCTTAATTGATTGTGGGGACATTTCAGAAAATTCTAATCTAGTCTTCCATATTTCAACATACACGTCTATCAGCTTATGCTGTATGACAACATCTTTCAACAAGTCTAGATTAGCAGGTTCACGCAAAGAAAACAAACCGTCGTTTAGTGTACAACCAGGCTTAACAAAGTAGAAATAATTGGTTTGTCCAGACTCATAACCGATTTGGGTCATGAGAGCATCCATTTCATCAACAGATACCTCTTTTATTTCCACAAGATCAACAAGGCATTTCTTGCCTCCTTGATATATCCTACCTGGAAAGTATTTGAATGTACCTTCATAATGGAACATCATGCTAAACGATCCAGGTTCACCCGCTGTATAAAAAAATGTACAAAAACTTTGTTAAGCTAAAGTTACCTAAAAGGGGAATAACTTAATCAGTCGTACTAACATATGATTGTAATAGGCTCTAACCAAAAAAGACTTACAATATCTCCTGACTGCAGCTCTTTCCTCCTTTTCACGATCATCATATAAAGGGTATTCCCTTACTCGCCACAGAGTAAATCCAAGGTGGTTGTTTGTTATTTTCTTACGCAGATTATTTGATTTGATGATAGACATTGCCTTAGGGTTTTCTGGGTAGGCTTCCAAAACAAGTTTGGGGATGAGCAATGAGTACACGGTTTTGTTATATTGTACAAAATGGTGGGAAATTGGACAAGACATGTTCTACAGTGTATACCACATAATGACTATTCTACCCTCAACAGTAACATGATTACGGGTTTTTTTTGGGTATAACGGAACGTTGACAACGCCGTTATTGGTCAAGGGACGAATCTGACATTTAATGGCTACTGTTTGGACTCGTGGCGATGAAAAGGGTGAGGTTCGTCCCATCGCGATCCTACGATACAAGTTTAGGGACGAACGGTGTATTTTAGTCTTAAAATTATAAAATTGTTCGTTTTAGGTAAATGAATATTCATTAGAGCACAAGGTATGGGGTGCCATTGGTGTGTCAACTTTACCGGCCAACATGCCAAACTTGTGCCAAATGCATTATTTTATGTTTTGAGCCACTCCACTAGCTCAAGCCAAATGCACCTTTTGTGTGTGTGTGTTTTTTTTTATTGTGAGTGGGTGGTATATTTGGTGGGGTATTTTGTGGGACCTACATGTGATGTTAGTGTTGTGTTATGAGGGAGAATTGTTTGAGTTATTGGTGTGTTATTGGGAGGTGTATGATGTGGCGTTGAGGTGGCATACCAATAACGTGTTATTGGGTCCTTGCATACCTTGTGCTCTTAGTAGAGGAGCGGAAAAGGCGAGTTTGTACGTGGGTTAAGTTAGAAAAATTAAAAATCAAATAAACCATTAACAATTATTTTTTTATTCATTAAAACAATAAAATAAACTTTCGTCTTTATTTTTAAAAACTAAATATCTCACAAATCATTGATCGTTAAACGAAACTAATCATACCATCACGGCAATCATAAAATTACCTTTAATTTAATATCCCACATTATATACTTTTGACAAAAAAAATTACCCGACTTTTTTTGTGGGTTTAGGGTTTACGGTTAGAGTTTAGGTGTTTAGGGTTTAGTGGTTTAACTTTTTTGGGTTAAACTTTTTAGGGATTAAGGGTTTAGGTTTTTTACGGTTTAGCGGATAGGGTTTAGGTGTTTTTTGGTTTAGCGGTTAGGGTTTTAGGGGTTTTAGAGGTTTAGGGTTTTAGGGTTTGTAGTTTAGGGGTTGTGTTAGCACAAAAGAGTAATTTTAAAATTTTCATTTATAGTAATTGAAACCCGCAAAAAACGATAAAAAATAAGTTCGTCGAAAGTATACAATACTAGATATTTATAGAAAGATAATTTTATTCTTGTCGTAATGGTATAATTAGTTTTATCTAACTATTAACGGTTTGTGGGATATTTAATTCTTAAATATAATAGTAAAAGTGAATTTAATTAATTTGATAAAAAAATAAATGATTGAAATTGATACATTTGATATTTAGTTTTTATGTGATCTTTATTGATCTCACCCCATCCCTATATATGGATGTTTCATGAGTAATTGCATAGAACCTTTTACCTTATTTATTTACTAGTTATAATCCCGCGCACGCGCGAGTTTTTATATATTGTGTTTTTTTAAGAATCGATTACTGATTTATTTCTTTACATTAGACACAAATATTTTTAAAATCACTCCCGCTTTTTACTTAGTTTTTTTCTTTATACTTTTGACACTTAAACTTTTATGTTTATTTATTTTTCTTGACAATATAGAAGAACGTTTTTTTCTAACGATTGCCAAATCCGGAGTATTTGAGTTTTTTTAGTAAATATTTTAAAATAAAATAATAAATAAATAAATAAAATATTACCAAATAAGGTATGAATTGATTTTTGTAAACTAAAAAATTCCCACTAAATGTTTTATTTTATTATATAAAAGATTATTATTATTTTTATATATATATTTTTTATAAGTGGTCTGCATGTTGCAATTTTTAGCCGCAATGAAATGATGTAGTTATAAGGTACGTAGCAAGACACTAGGCCCAAAAACTACAAATACTGTTCATGTCATGATTTCATAGTTGAAACGGATTAAATGAGAAGCAAAATTAAAATAAGAATGGTGAGAAGAAATCACAGCCGCACATTTAAGATGTATCTAAAAAAATAGATGCATCCCCCCTTAAATTTCTCCTCCTCATTTGATATGTGTGGCTCAAATTTCTTCTCATTTTTCTTATTTCAATTTTCCTTCTCATTAGATCTCTTCTCGTTAAACCATATGTCCATATCAACAATACAATCTTTTTTACAAACTTAAATGCATACATAAATACATACTCCGTATTTATTTATTTATTATTATTATTATTATTTGTTTTTTTTGCAGAAATGAATATATAATTGATGAAGAGATCAAAAAGATCTCATAAAGATGATACTGATGATAACATTGCGGAAACTGTCACAAGTCACATTACGACTTTCACAAGTCACATTAATACATTATGTTTTTTTTTTTTGAAAGTTTAACTGTTATAGACAACGGCCCAACCAACGCCAATAAGCGAAAGGGCAACAAAGAAAACCAATTACATCAATTCGAATTTACACCAATTATCCCAAGTAATACTAGAGTTCTCCCCTCGGTTTTTATAACACAAGAAACCGAATCCCATAATCTCTAACACTATTCTCTTAACCTCTATAGAGACGTTATCAAATTTTTTCGAGTTCCTAGCTTTCCATATAAACCAACAAGAGATAAATAACACCCCTTTGATGGCTTTCCTTTTCTTTTTGTCCATTGTTCCCCATCTATGCATATCAAAAATGTCTCGGACCGAGAACATGTAGAGGGGAGGAGACTTTATCCAATTTCCAATTCTATGCCAAACCTCCGTGGCCACCTCGCAAGAGCAGAACAAGTGTTCGGCCGATTCATCCGTGTCCCCGCAAACGGCGCAAGACAATGAACCGAAAACGCAATTTCTGACTTTAAGCGCAATACCTGTAGGAATCTTATCCAAGCCCAATCTCCACATGAAGATATTGCATTTTCTCGGAATCCATTTCACCCATTTAAAAACAAAGTTGCTACTGAAGTCAAGTTGACTTTGGATGAAGTCTTTAACCCCCTTAACACTAAAAGTCTTATGACTCCTTCCTCTCCATTCCCACTTGTCTCTCGATTCATTCAAGACAATTTTTTCTAGCTCTTTAAACATCTCTTCCTTCTCTTTATCTTCCTCCTGATTAAACTGACCCATGCCGACAAGAACAAAGCCTTTATTTTCGATGCAGTACCTTTCGGACACCCTACATTTCTTATCATTCTCTCTTTTAAATAAAGCCGGGAATCTCTCTTTGAACGAATTGCTAGCAGCCCACGAGACTAACCAAAACCTGATGTCTCTACCATTACCGCATGAACCTTTAAACATCTGATTCAAATCCGTATTCCCCACTTTAATTTTATTGATCGCTTTGACAATATTAACCCAAACACTCGAGTAGTTCCTACGAGAAGGAATACTCGACCAACACTTCTTAGTATCGTGAATAGACTCGATCACATTTCTCCATAGGCTATTCTTCTCGTTCCTGTATCTCCACAACCATTTAGCTATCAAGGCCTCGTTACTCTCTTTAAGTTTTGATAAACCGAGACCCCTTTTGCAAATGGGGGAAGTAACTTTATCCCAAGCAACCCAATGAATTTTCGATTTATCGCTATCTCCTCCCCATAGGAATCTTCTAATGATGCTTTCCAAGCTATTTATCACTTTAACCGGGGCAATAAAGAGCGAGAAATAGTATGTTGGGAGGCTCTCCAAGACTGATTTGATCAAAATGGTCCTCCCTCCGATAGAGAGGCTAGAAGCCTTCCATTTTGACAGTCTTTTCTTGAAAATGTCTATCAAGAAATCCCAACTGTCGATCCGGTTCATGTTACCCCCGATCCTTAGACCCAAGTAATCACAAGGGAATCTGCCCGCTCTACACTTCATCAAATCAGCACATCTGTTGACTTCCAAATCTTCCACCCCGATTCCCATCAGATGAGATTTGCCGATATTAATGCTCAGACCCGAACTCAGATTAAAACACCTAAGGATTCTAATCACCTTCAGAAGATTAGTATCCGACCACTCCCCAAGGAAGGAACAATTTATGTGACCTAGAGTCATAGACACATTCTAAAAGAGTATCAACGTAGGCCACAAGTAAGGCACTATCTCATGTAGCATTGCAGCACGTACAAGATTTTTGGCAAGTCACATTAATGGTCAAACCTGTCATTTTCAATAGTAATAAGGACTTGATTTAACTCAAATTTCTACACAAGCAAAATGAAAATAGTTATACATAAGAATATTTGGAGTGGGCGTGAGTCCTCATCGAGTGAAGGATGGGTCACGCGCGAGCCTCAAAACAAACACCACCCTCACGCACGATCAAAAGAAAAAAAAAAGAAAAAAAAAAAGGTGAAAGGTGACCGGGTCATCTTTGGCATTTTGAAAAAAGTGGGGCCCTTTATACACATTCGACCTTTATTTGGTTAAAAACAAAATCCCACTACCTCATTTTGTACTCAAAGATACCCATTAAGTAACTTTACAATTTTTTAAACGCAACTTCACCATTTTATACTCTCATACTCTCAATTTTTACTTCTCATTTTTAGTTACAAAAATGTCTAGAGAAAACACTCCCCCGAACCATCAAGCGTCAACAACGAAAAACTACTCGAAGCACTCCCCCAACACCCGAAGGAACGTTACTCTCAGAAATACTGCACCATCTGACTCGAACTCGGGTCTCCAACTTTACGTACTCCACCATCATACCAACAAATGAACTTATGACCACCATCATGCTATTATGTCTAACCTTACCCAAACTAACCATACCGAAACCCTTACCCACAACAAACGCTTATAGCCAATACTCACAAATAAACACGTTCCCATTCAATAACCTCAACTACGGCTCACAACCTATATGGGTGGTTCGTTATCACAAAAAAATACACACCAACGCATGTCTCCCATCCCTCCTTTTCCATTTGAAGAAAGGTACGAACCTCAACATTTGGACTGTATGCAAAACCAAGATGGTGAAGACTCTCCCGTCGAAGTCACGACTCAATCACCGACACATGCCACAACGTCTAAAAGACGCCCCAAGAGGACGGTTTGAAAATAGGACACACCCGATGCCTTCCATGGACCACTGAGGAAGAGATTGCGTTGTGTAAAGGTTGGATTCATGTATCCGAAAATAGCGCCATTGATAACGCAGGGAGGGAGAGTGGATTTTGGAATGAGATTGTACCGTACGTGGAGAGCAAAACAAAGGCAACTGGTCGTTGAACGTATGATATGATGAATGGGAAATGGAAGACGGTGCGCTCGAACGCGGCTTGGTTTTGTGGAGTGTACGCTAAAGTCATGCGTAAGGTGCTGATGAATGGAGCCGAAGATAAATATTACATCGCAAAGAGCTTTTTGAATATAACGCTGAATGGGGACTACTGTTTACACTTCGTTATTTTTGGGATGTTTTTAAAAAATGTCATAAATGGATGGATATTGAAGTTCCAAACATTGAAGCAAAGCAAAGAGAAAAGGCCAAGAGATACATGTCATATGTGTCCAGTTCGTTCAACTTAGAATCTTGGGATGCTAGTATTAATCTGAATGTGGATGCGGGAGACGACGAGGAAGATGAGGTGCATGAAGTTGTACGACCAATGGGAATAGACAAAGCGACCGCAACAAAGAAGAAAGGGGCGAGATAATCGGGATCAACTATGAATGAGGAAGCATTGGCTAGGTTGATGGTCTCCGAGTATGCAAGTCACAACGAACGTGCCATGGAAATGAAGAAAGAAGAACGCGTTGTTTTTTTGGAGATCAGAGATAGGAAGTTGGAAGTTCGTGAACAAGAGTTGACAATGCAGCAATATAAACAACGTCAAAAAGACATAATGTTCTATATGCAGCCATATGATCACTTGATTGAAGTAGCACGCCAACAGATGAAAGAGATCAGGGCATGGATCAAGGCGAAGTGGGGTTTACCATTTTAGTTTACGTTTTTTTATTTATCTATACAATGTTTTTAATTTAGTATGTGTACGTTTTTAATAATCTATGTAATATTTTTGGTTAATGAATAAAAATTTTAATAAAAAAAGGGTATAAAGATGAGAAGGTGAGTAAAACTGATGAAAGGTGAGTGGAAGTGATAGGAAGTGAGAGAATAAAGAAAGTTGAGGTGTCGCTGATGTGAAAAATGAGTGGGTAGTGACCGCTAACTTTAGTCTAAAGTAAACCAATGGTAGCGGGCAAGTTTAATTAAATACACGAGGCCATAATTCCGTTTTTCACAGTGCTGGTAAAACATTGTACATGCATGTTTTTGTTTGCATCCTTAAGGACGGAGTCACAAACTCTTTTTTGAGCAAGAAAAACTCTTGAGGGGGGATTAAATAGCTCCATTTATTTCTTTGAATATAATAAAAACCTTAATGTATATGTTTTCTTGGTTGGTTATGTGCCTTCACTACCTCCTCAAACTTATAAAGCTTAATTAAACATAAAACTATTAAATAACTCTATTTAATTCTTTGAATATAAAAAAAACTTAATGTATATGTTTTCTTGGTTATGTGCCTTCACTACCTCCTCAAATTTATAAAGCTTAATTAAACATAAAACTTTGTAACTGTAGTAATTTTGTAGAGAAAAGTGCTAGACCCAGTTAATAGCCTGTTGTTAGTTAAAAAAAAATAAAAATAGAAAACTTAATACTAAGAGTGGACGGTGTGGGCTCGCCGTCGCCTACGTGGCCGGCCGCCGTGGCTCGCCGCCACACCGCCTCCACTCGTTGTGGCTCGCCGTCGAGGGTGAAGTCGTGGGGACGACGAAGCTTAACTCTGACAAAAGATTTTCTTTTTTTTTTTTTTTTTTTTTTTTTTTTTTTCGTTTTCTCTCTTCTTTTTTTTTTTTTTTTTTTTTTTTTTTTTTTTTTTTTTTTAAGATTTGTAAAGTTTTATGGAATAAGGTGAAGGTGAAGTTGATTTCGAAAGTTTCGTAGAGGTACTGAGCTTCTCGTGGTTAAACAGAAAAAACTGAAACTTTAAAGATTAACTGAAAACATGAAATACATAATAACCTTAAACATTAAAACTACAGATGGATCCCTAAAAACAACATAAAAACATGAAATACATAATAAAACTACTAAACACTTAAAAAAACGAGTCATCCGAGTCCAAACCATCATCACTTGTTGGCGGAGAATAAAACTCCCCATTAATGTATCGACTCTCCATTATGTCGAAATAGTTGTCTTCGAGGTACTGAGCCTCCCGTGCTTCTTGCTCACGGCGAGCAGCCTCTTCACGTGCCTGCCTCTTGCAGTATCTCCCTGACGTTTTCTTCATCTTGTTCAAGCTGCCGGAGGGAAGCCTCACTTAACCCGCTTGGGTGGTTTTGAAAATCCACCTGTGGACTGTTCACAGGTGGACTTGGAACAATTGGGAGGTACGGGATGTTTTCAAACGCCACCGGGAAGACATTTTCTGGTGGTGTGGAGTAAACTTCAAACTCTGGCAGAGTTGGAAAGTTGGTTTCCGGCAAGTGATCTGGTGCCGGAAAGCTGGTTTCCGGCAACTTCTCTGGGCTGGGGAATTGCTGAGAAAAGTCTTTGCGAGACATTTTTTTGTGTGTGAATTGTGTTATTTGTGTGTGAATTGTGTTATTTGTGTGTGAAAGTAGTGCTGGTATGATACTATATATAGAAAACTTAACCGTTTGAATTTGAATTTAACCCGCCCAACAATACCCGTTTTTTGAATTCGAATTTAACGTTTAAATTTGAATTACCCCGCTCAACAGTACCCGGTTTTTGAATTCGAATTTAACGTTTAAATTTGAATTACCCCGCCCAACAGTACCCGGTTTTTGAATTCGAATTTAACGTTGAAAACCACCTTTATAAATAATATCAACCACCATTTTATTTCACATCTACATCAATCCAAAAAACACACACACAAATGTCTCAAAATTTGAAGTGGAACAAGTCTGAAGAAAATCTTGCTTGCGCAAGTTTGGATACAAATTTCGCAAGCTATGGATATGCAAAATAACCGTTCCGAAAATATTTTTTGGAATGACGTTATGCATATGTTCAATAATCAGACAACCGATGACCATCGTACAAAAAATTCAATCACGGGTAAATGGACGAGGATTAACGTCGATTGCAAAAGGTTCAACGCAATTTACAAACAGTTGCAGCGTCGAAGTGCTCAAAATGACCAATCTCATCTCGAAAATGCGAAACTAAGCTTCCAGCAACAATTTGGTAGAAATGAGTTCAAATATGTTCACGTTTGGGAGATTTTGAAAATTGCCCAAATTGGGATGTCGAAGATTAATTCCAGTAGTATGTGTTGTTTTTTTCTTAATCGTGTTGTTTTTTATTCTCGTATCGTGTTGTTTTTTTTCCGTATCGTGTTTTTTTTTTTTTTTTTTTCGTATCGTGTTCTTTTTTTATTATTGTGTTATGTATTGTATTTTTAATTTGAATGAAATGAATTTATTTAGTTTTTATTTGGAAGTGAAAATTGCATAAAAAAAATAAAGTGGTAGTGGTGGGGCCCAAATGAAGAGGTTGAGGTTTGTTATGAGTGAGGAGGGGGTTTGTTGTGGTTAGTTGTGAGAAAATGAGATGCTGATGTGGCGCTGAGGTGGCGCGACGATGAAGTAATGGCTTGTTATGGTACCTAGCTCTCTAATTAATACTAGCATAAAGTACATACGTCTTAAATAATAGTAGCATAAAGTACCTACTTCTTCTTAATTAACACCATAAAGAACCTATAAGGCTGGAAGGCAAGTTATAATCAAGTCACTTTACATGTCAGTGCCATTTCAGCTTTCTCTCTCCTCTCTCTTTCATTCACTTCCACTCACTTTTTTGTGGACAAGGCACTCACTTCTACTCATTTTTTTTATTTTTATTTTTATTTTTTTTTTATTTTTACAAAATATATAAACGTAACTAATGAAAATAAAAACGCGAATGTACGAAATTAAAAATTACGTAAACTTCGAAATTAAAATAGTACATAAACTACAATTATTAAAAAACATACGAAAGTTAAACATTACATAAACTTCGAAATTAAAACTAACACTCGAAACCCCACTTCGCTTTGATCCCCGCTCTAGCCTCGTCCATTGCTCTGTGTGCTTCCCCGGTCAAGTGTTCATATGGCTGCAAATAGAACATCATGTCTTTTTGTCTTGCTTTATACTCCTGCACTTCCACCGCCTTTTTTTTTTATTTCCATAAATTCAGCCCGTTCTTTCATCTTCAATTCAATTACACGTTCATTCTGCTGTGCCAACTCCGATATCATCATCTTCGCCAACGTCTCATCATTTATAGTTCCCGACGATGCCGTTGAGCGCACACCTTTCTTCTTCGCATCTTTTGCTTTGTCCCTACCAGGTGGTCATTGAACTTCCTGCACATCATCCACCTCGTTTTCTTGAGCTTCAGCATTCAAATTAATACTAGCATCCCCAGTTTTCGTGTTGAATGAACTAGACCTAGATGACTTGTATCTCTCGGACATTTCTCTTGCTTCCTTTGCTAAAAATTTGGAGCTTCAACCTCACTCCATTTGTCACATTTTCTTAACTCCAACCAACAATGTTTGAGTGTGAACTTGTAACCGTATTCAGCTTCAAAGTTTAGCATTGCCGTATTGTAGTAATCTTCGTCTCCTGCTCCACTTATTGGATTCATACGCTTGACGTTATTGAACACTCCACACAACCGAGCCACGTTCGGGCGCACCGTCTTCCATTTCCCACAAACCATATCGTACGTTCGGCGATCCATCTTTGTTTTGCTCTCTACGTACGCGTGTACCTCACTCCAAAATCCATTCTCTTTCCTCGTGTTACCTTTGGCACTATCTTCAGATACATGAATCCAACCTTTGCACAACGCAATTTCTTCGTCTTGGATCCATGGAATCATTCGGGGTTGCTCCTCGGTTTTAGCAGTCCTAGTCTTGCGTCTTCTCGACGCCTTTTTGGCCGGTGCTGGTTCCGGGGCCAATTCTTCGACGGGAGATTCTTCATGAGGCCGGTTTTGATAAAATTCTTCTCCAAAATAAGGTTCGTACATTTCTTCATTTGGAAATGAAGAAATGGGAGACATGGTTTGTTGTGTATGAGGTTATAATGACGAACCACCCCTTTGTGTTTGTGACATGTAGTTTGGGTTATCAAATGGGAATGCGTTTTGTTGTTGTTGTTGTGCGTATTGGCTAAAAGCTTGTTGTTGTTGATGTTGATGTGGTTGTTGTTGTTGTGGATATAAGTTACATAATGGTTCATTTTGGTATACTTGGTTATAGAATGATTGTGCTCGAAAGTTTATTTGTTGGTTTGGCGAAGGAGTATTTTCTAAAATTGAAGGTTCCTTCGGGTGTCGGTGGATTGCTTCGGGGATTTCTTCCTCGGAATCAATTGGTGTTTTGTGGGGTTTTTTCCTTAAGACATGGTTTTTTAAAAGAATGATGTAGTTATAAAGTGTAGTGTGTGTTTTAGAAAATAATTTTTGTGGGTATTTATAATGAAAAAAATGGGAAAGGAAGGATTTTTTTTTTTGTTTTTTTTTTACACTCAAAAAGTCAAAAATACTTTATCTTCATTCAAGAAGGTGAGCGAGTCACCGTATGTTGCATTGGTTTGAGTGAGTGGTGCGTGACTCGGGTTAGTGTGCAAGGAACTCACGCGTGAGTTGTGAGTTAAGGTGAGTGCTTGTTTGCCCTTGCCGACTAGCCTAAGCATCAACGGAGTATTTATGTTCAATATATAAATTGGCTATTTTTGTATGGTTTAGTTGATACTTGTTTTTTGGATTGAGCACGTGTAGGTTCTTTCGGATTTGGTAAGTGACGTCCATCGAGCACTTAACACATATGAAAGAAACGTGTTAACCTCGCTCTGGGTTTGACCTCATGACCAAACTCCAACATGAGAGTAAGTATAAACTTAAGCCGAAAGGCTTGAGTAATAAATGTGAGGGTAAATCTAGAGTAAATAAGTTGGCTGAACGTTGAATGAGGTAAGGTACTTATAATACCCCAACTATTGTATCTGACAACATTGGAAATTGTGAGCCGAGCTATGCCTAGCCTAGGTGCTAGGCATCACGCTCGATCCTTAATATAAACTGCCGGATAAAAAAATCTTCTCGGTAATAAGGTGCTTACCTTCTGCACGTGACTCTTACCACGTCGTCTTTTCGTTGTGGTCTTCCAGTCAATGTTCTTTCGGACATGTGAGAGCATTTTTCTTTCACCAAGTGTCCTTCGAACACATACGCCACATTGAGCTAGCTGCAATGATTGATTTTTTCGTTAGTATGTTGTCAGTCAAAGATTAAGTGGAGTAAAAGACATATTTAATTTCTGCTTATCGAATACCATTTGTTTAATAAAATGTTTCATAGCAACATAATTTGAACATAACTAACGTATATATTGTTGGTGATTTTAGTGTCTATCAACTATTTTAAGTAACTGTCATTTACTAGAAACTAATGGAAAACATATTAAGCTCGTATACGAGTTAGGAAAGTGTAGAGTGCACACTCGTTGAGCTAATATGTTTTTGCCCAGGCAAAGATGCAGGGGTCAAAGGGCAGAGCCCCTTGCTGGGGGCCCGCTCCCAGGTGAGCGAGCGGGGTTCGAGGGGGAGCCGCCCCTCGCAAGGTTTGGGGAAGCGCCCCAAAACCTAAACGGTTTTTACAAATCAGTATTAAAGGACTTAATAGTTTTTCCCACCAAAACCCAACCAACATGTCTGTCGGTGAAGGGTTGTGACCCTTCGGTTTTAACCGAAAATAAGTGCCTTTAACTGTCATAGATGTATGTTATTTAACAGATATATCTGGTCTCATAAGAACATAGGAATTCACACAATTCTCTTTGTCTTGCTTCGTCCTCTTGTGCCTAGAAACGAAGTGTTTTTCTCGAATTATCCCGATAAGAATTTCGTGATACCCAGGCGCCAATAGGTGAACTTACTCTATTCGTGAAAATATCCGAGATTATCATCACCTTAACCCCGATTTCTAACATATACGTTCCGAGGATTTTGCTGCGTTTTTGCTAGTCTCCGCGCGCCTTGGACTACAAGTTTAACATTATTGGAGATTGTTACTTGTTAACTTTTAAGTGCCTAGAGTTAAACTATACGAATTTGATTAATTAATGATACAAATTGGTAAAGATTTTGTGTGCCCAAGAAGCCATTTTGGAGGGCGTTCTCTTATTTGTTTGTATTCGTTGATATAACCATATGGAAGTTCATTCATTTGATCGAATATGATTTTCGTTTTGCAAAGCATTTCATATGTATTTTGTTAAGCATTTATTTTAAGGTTTCAAGTTGGTTCGCGTTTAAGGTCAAAACATGCTCGAGGTGATTTATGTCATGTGTATTTGGTTTAGGAATTAGGAACTCTTTTTTTGGACGTATGAGGTAAGTTCTATGTTGTATGCTTTAATTTCTACAACATTAATTGAGCTTGCATATTGCAATGATATGATTCAGGTTATCACACATGACTAGCTTGTCAGTTTTGGTGTTTATTCTAAAACTTAACTTTGCTATATAGAAACATCATACTTATTATAGAAACATCATACTTATTACTTCCCCATCACAAAATTAGCATGTTAGTGAACACTTTGAAAGTGAACCATATAACTTGATACAAAAGTTACACCATAACTTATTCGATGATGTTACATATTATCTTAAACTGATACAGGTTATCACGTGACTATCATATACTCTCCCCGTCCCAAATTATAAGTCCATTTTGACTTTTTCAAAGTCTTTTTATATCAACTTTGACATTAATTATTTTTTTTAGTGTTATATAATACTTGATGCAAAATATATAAATGGACTTGTGTTTCAAATGCGTTTTCATTGGTATACTTTTCATCAAGTATTATATAACACGAAAAAAAAATTAAGGTCAAAGTGAGAAAGAAAATACTTTGAAAAAGTCAAACTGAACTTATAATTTGGGATGGAGGGAGTATCATTAATTTTATTTTATTATTAAGTAGAATACCAAGTTACACCATATTCATTCAATGTATGTTACATATATTATCTTAAACTAATATATAGGCCAAAAGTTTCATAATTTGTGGGTAACATAAAAATATAAAATGATAGACAAGTTTTACATTTAACTACAACTCATGCAATGATTTAATTGTTCATCCACAAAAATACTGAAATTGCCATTGATCTTGTACTTATTTGGTATACAAATAAATATATATAACTTATGTTGCTCAAGTCATCTCACTTCTAAGATATGTTGTCTCATTGCATTTTGGTAAATTTTAAATAGTAAGCTTGAATAAAAAGCTGTGGGAAATTTTCAATGACTGAAAAAATTGTAAATTTATCATAATTACAGGGACTATTTTTGTAGGTTAATTATCAAACTCATGTGCCATTCTTTTGTATATATAGTGACTTAAACCTATCAACTTTCCAAATTTCGCTCGCTCCTAACTAGTTCAAGAACATTTTTTTTTACAGGTACTTATGTTATTGTGTTTTATCCTTGTTTTGCTTTGAAATGATTATACGTATGCTAAAGAATATGTAGTTTATTCGCTAACGATTCTGAAACTTCAATATTTTTTTATCAACTATGATGGATTTTTGGCCATCGAAGGATCTACAGTAAGTGAAAATTCTTTAATCTTTCTCATTGGTTCAATTTCAGATTCAAACGAAAATACCTTATATGAGATATTCACTTTATTGTAGTACGAATGTTCATCAATCATGAGTTACATTTGATATTTGCTTTATTGAAAAAGGGCTATGAGACATAAACACAATATGCTCTTTGATTTTGTTTATGGTTTTTCATTTTAATTATGTTCAGTAAACTGCAAACTCTAGTATTGATATAGTGAAGTAGACATCACTTTCTTTGACTAACAACAATCTTTTTTAAGGTTCGTTTGATCAAAGATAATGGCTGATCGCGCGCCACCTTTGGACATGTTCGCTGACTACAAGTACGTTTGTCTCATATGTAAGGGTAGGCTTTTTCGTGAGAAAAAGACGATCGACGATCACAATGAGAAAGAACATCCAAAAAACAAGATAACCTGTGATGTTTGCTGTACCAGCTTCAAAAAGATAAAAGATCGTACAGAACATGAAGAAGAATATGGGCACAAGAAGCAGTGATAGTACTACCTTTGTTGATCGATGCAGCATAACAAAGTGAACCTAGTTAGTAGTCCGATAAGTAGCGGGGGTTCATGTAGATAAATAAATCTGTTTTAGTTTGTTCGAATTTGAGTCGTGTGTGAGTCGTGTCTGTATATACGAACTATGAATGCAATATATTAAGATTTACTAATTGAGTGACTAATTTGAAAGTGCCAGAGAGTATGATCAACTAGTTATTATTACTTGAATATACATTACTTCAATAGTTGAAAAGAAGAGGTTTAATTTTATATGTTGGAATGAATAACTCTTATGCAATTATTGATGGTTTAATCTCAGTCCATAATGTTATTTTAGATGCAGCCTTAGCTTTCTTAAGTTTTTTTAATAGCTTTCTTAGCTTCAAGCTCTGGACATTCTTTTGAGAAGCACATCCTCATTTTATTGGAACTTGTTTAGCCATCAACTTGAAGTTTAAAACATTGATCAAATCTTGAAGTTAAAATATACTCCGTATTTGTTTGACAGAGAAATATAAACTTGGTTCCACAGAAGGTTAATATTATGATGCGGAGAACTAATCGAGATAGGTTAGCCACTCGTTTTAACCTCGCCGTGAGAAACATCGTTTTGCATACAACTTTTATGTTCTGCTTGTGACTATTAAAGTTAAATCAATGGAGCATTTGATGGTGTCGTGTAGGTTGTCTAATGCAATCTGAAATATGGTTTTTCAGTGGTGGGGATTCTGTATTCCTCAACAATCTGGCGGTAGCAATCTGAAATATGCGCGCCTCTTCAGTTAAGATGCTTTAAAGCTGCCTTGTTCACATCAGCTTGGGTTGTGGAGAAGTCGAAATTGCAAGGCGTTCACGGACAAATTCCAATCTAGCATCCAGGTTCTTAAGGAGATTCCATCATTATCTAACAATTGGGTTGTAAAGTGGAATGTTTGGATCAACGATCCTCCAGTTACTTGTATACAATCAATTAGTTTGGCCCTTTGTATCTAGCTGCTTGCTATTATGCTTTTTCATTTTCGATAAAATTTGCAGTTAAAAAATAATTTTTTTTTCAAGGACATGCATAATGTAGGAAATGGTTACACTTTTATTAATAAAATATAATTACAATAAATAAAATTAATAGTAAATAAATAACAAAAAATTAAATACAAATATAAGCAGATAAACGATAATTAAATAAAATAATAAAATAGTCAAAAGACTTACTTGATCACCAAATAGAGACCAACAAAGAAGCACTAAAAGCCGAGACATGTGTTTGACACGCTTCCCTTAAAACAGATTCGCCATCTATTTCCCAGGGTACAACGGCCAAAACTGTAAGTTGTACTGTTGAACTTAACTAAACTGCCAGGAATTTCATCTTAAGAGATGCGTATTCCTTACGATGAAAATCAATAATACTTATTGATTTGATGTGTATTAAACTTGTAGAATTATGACCTCTATTTATACACAATAGAATCCCTCTAAGTTTACCCATCCCACCGATGTGGGATTGAAAATAAACTACTTTTCCTCTTTAGGCATGGTACCAAATGCCTAACTTTGAGACCCAATATCTCATTCACATCAACTCTATTTTAGACACATAAAGGCTTATTGCGAAGCTCTCTTCGAGGAGAACGCGAACCTACAAACTATTACTCATATATATGACACATACATATAGATAATTGTGTCCAAAGTTGGTCAAAAGTCACTTTTGCCAACCAATTTTCCAACAATCCCCCACATGAATGGAGATCGGTCGTAATACACAAAAATTACGATGAAATTCTAATAGTTGAATCTTGCAAAGGATAGGTAGGTGTGACCCTTTGAACATTCCCTTGTGAAATGCACTTAGCCTCCTAGTTGTCAGTAGACGCGATGTCTTTGAACTGAGCTGCTGTTTATGTAGACGACAATACATTTCATACAAGACTCTCACTAACATTGTTAAGCCCTCATAGTCATGTTCATTATGATCCTGAATATTTGCTTGGTTCTGCAATAGCTCTTAGGATTTGCGCCCCCCGCAATTCCCTTCAAAGCGACCCCACTTTCTCTCACATAGGTGATTTCATCTTGAATCATTAAAACCATGTGCTTGCGATTTCATCTTGAATCATTATGCTTTATGATTTCAACTTGAATCATAAAAGCTATATGTTTAACCTCTCAACAAGTCACATTTATTATTGGAATGGACTAGGAAGTTACAATGTTAAGTTACTCCCCCACATTAATGTGACTTCCCCCACATTTATATGATTAGGTGTCCTATTGAACCCAGATCTTGGGATCTCCAGTCAACTGGGTTAGGTTTTCCTTCATATAAACTCATTTCTTTAAGGGCTTTAGTCCCATTTCTTTAGACGACTTACTAACTAACTCTCTGCTTAAGCCTTTCGTAAGCGGATCCGCGATGTTATCCATTGACTTTACGTAGTCAAACGTGATAACTCTAGTTGAGAGTAGTTGTCGCACCAATCAACGTCTATGATGGATATGTCTCGACTTACCGTTTTACATTGTGATATGAGCTCTGTCAATTTCCAATTGACTATCACACTTTATATAGATGGTCGTTACCGGTTTACGCCATCTTGGTATGTCCTCTACGAATTAACGTAGATATCCCACATATTCTATAAATTTATCTCAAATGATAAATTCAAATTCTATCATAGATTTAGCTATAAAAGTCTGTTTGAAATACTTTTAAGATTTGCAAGACATAGCTTCCCACATAGACTCAATAGATTCGATCTAGTGGATCTAGATTATTTTATATAAGAATCCATATTTGCATTACTCTATCATTAGATAGCAGTTGGATATCTTCCAAAATGCAATATCATAAGTATCATAGTACTCGTGTAATTCTATTCAAATGGTCATCACTTGAATTATTGATATATGGTAACCTGATTATAACTTCTAAATCAGGTCTCACATACGTCATTAGACACATAAGATTCCCAATATTATTTGAGTATTCAAAATGGGCAACACCTCTACCTCTATTTTAAATAGATTTAAAAAGATGTCGTTGGATTTCTAGCTAAGCCGGAATCCCCCACATTGAACCTCTCAAGAATATTGTCCTTATAGTGTTTTTTACTTCAAAACAAATCCATGTGGTTTCATATGATCTTAGTTCCAAAAACCATATCGAACAACCAATGTAGTTCATGTCAAATATTGACTCCAACATTTCATTAATGGATTTGTTTACCTTGTTATCACTTCCGGTGAAAGGTATACCATCCATGTATAAACACACGATTATATATACACCAGTGATTTTTTTTCTTCCTTTTTTCCACATACATCCATTAATTTTGAATCCACGTTCTGACATGACGTGGTAAAAATTTTAGATGTCATTGTTTGGGAGTTTTTTTCTAAGCCATATAATGACTTTACAAGCTTACAAACTTTTCTCCCTTGTCTAGGAGCAAAGTTGGTTCATGTAGATTTCTTCTTCTAAATCCCTGTTTAGTTATGCCATTCTCATATACATTTTTGGTAAACTTCCAAATTTCTTAAAGTAGCAATAGCAAGTACCATCTTAATAGAGGTTATTCGCGTAACTGACGAATATGTATCAAAGTAAGCTAGACCTTCTCGTTGTTTAAACCCTTTAATTACCAATCTTGCTTTTTTACTTATCAATGGTTCCATCGACAACCTTTGTGGTTATTAGGTATAAACCATTTGTAGCCTAGTAGTTTACCATCAGGAGGTAAAACCACAAGCTATAATGTATCATTTTTGTAAAATAGAATCTATTTCACATTTCATGGCTTCTTTCCATTGAGGCCATCCTGAGGAAGTTACCGTTTCTTTGTAAGAAGTAAGTTAATTTTCAACCATAAAAGAAACAAAACTAGGTCCAAACAATTTCCCGTTTCTTGCTCGTTTGCTTCTTTTTAGTTCAACTTATTCTTCCAGGTTGATCTTGTCTCACATCATGGAGATCATAATCAATCTCGTGTTGTCCCTTATCAGAACAACATTATCATCTTGATGTCTCTCATCATAAAGGACATCAACATTTAGTTGCCTATCATCATGGACAACTGTATCATCTAGTCTTGATGAACATCCATTTTCCTCGGATAAATAAGGAAACACAATTTCAAACAATGAAAGTTTTCCTTGATTTCATCATCGTATCTTTGTATATATTCAGATTTTCTGAATCATATCCAAATAAATGATAAGCACTACTCTAATGAGCATATCACAAGAATATGCAATCCACAGTTTTAGGTCCAATATTTTGATCCTTGGGTGTCGGGACAGATAGACACCCCCACATTCATAAGTACTTATACGATGGTTTTCTTCCCATCCATAGTTCATAGAATTATTTTATTTTCCTTACAAAAAAAGATAAGTAGCCAATAAAATCGTTTTCCCCCACATGTCATGGCTTAAACCATGGACTTTAACAACATGGCATAACCATATCTTTAAGGCACAGTTCTTTCCTATCAACAATTATGTTGTGGCATATAAGGAGCAATAAATTTATGTCTTATTCCATGTTTAGAACATACATGAAATGGAGACACATATTCACCTCCAATATCACTTCGAACCGCCTTGTTTTCGATAATAAGTTGATTCTTAACTTATTTGTATAGATCAATCTTGTCTATATCCTTACTCTCAAGTAGGTAAAAATCGCAATATTTTGTACTACCATCAAAAATTACGATGAAGTACCTAATTGCTACCTTTGTAGGTATCGATTCCAAATCACATAAAACTATGTGAATCAAGGGTTCGGTTAATTTTTGGTCAACCGAGTGAAAAGACAATCTTGTCAATTTGGCTTCAACATAAGTTTTACATTTGTAATCCGTGTTCGTTTATTTAATTGAAAAACATATTGAGTTAAAATTAACATGTCTGAGTTGGCCATGCTATACATTTAAAGGATCAAATAAGCTGAATTCATACTTATTTTTATTAAAAAAAAAATGATTCAGCTTAAACATTTAATGAAGGGCATAACCCGTATCGGCCAAAATTTTGTTCAATGTTAACTCAATTTTATTTGATTAAAATAAAAATAAAGCCAAATTTATTAAGCAACCATCCAGACACAAGATTCCTACGAATCTCTGGCACATACAACGTGTTGGTTCACTTAAGCTCTTTTCCACATGTGAATTTCAACATCACATTTCTTTTTCCCTTGCTATTAGCAGTCGTAGAGTTGCCCATAAATTGCATCTCTCCATTTTCTGCTACTTTAAAAGAGTTAACCAAACTCTTATCATCATACTCATGACATGATGCCCAAGTGTTAATCCACCATTATCTAATGTCGGATCCCGCCTTGGCAACAATTTTCATTTCATTCAGGCCATTTAACCCATAGTTATGGCACATACAATCTGAATGCTTTAAAGCATCTACCGTACACATAACTCGAGTATCGGTCTCCCTTTCATCAAGTTTGGGAGCAGATCTGTGGAAAACTAGAAGGGGGGGGGGTTGAATAGTTTTACCAATTAAAACTTCGTTTTAAAACATTTAGATTAACTTATGTCAATCTATTTGGTTGTTTATGTTGGACGTTGATAGATAGATATATAAACGTGTAATGAAAGGTAAAGAGTAAGAAGCACATAACCACGACACGAGTATTTATAGTGGTTCGGCTACAAGGACACCTTCCTTGCCCTACTCCACTCGTCGAGTCACCTACTCGAGAGTTCGTAAACACTACACGACAATCTCCTTATGGCGGAGAAGCCTTCACAACGTCGCCTACTCTTTTTCCGGTACTAATCTAACCACCGGGTTCTTTCACACCAAGGTGAACCACACCTATCACAATGTCGCCTACCCTTTATTAGGTACTAGGTTAAGCACCTAGTTCCATTACTATGGAGGAACTACTACCCAACACAACACAACACCTATTCCCAAGGAGATCTACTCCTTATTACAACACCATCAAGGATATCACCATCCTTGGAAATAAACTAATACTATATGTATAACGATGCACCTCATCGATTATACGACCTAGGCATTCTTCCGTAATGCCACTTGATTTGATCCCTAGGCATCCTTCACTAATGCCTTTGACACAACGCCTGGCACCTTTCACTAATGCCTTCGTCTTGACACCTTTAGCATTCTTCACTAATGCTTTTGACACGGACGTTAAGCACCTTTCACTAATGCTTTCGTCTTGACTCTTTCGGCATTCTTCGCTAATTCCTTCAACACATCATCTCTATGGAGGAAGAAAGAACTATCAACAAGAGAACCTTAGTTGTCTTGATGATGACGAAGCATGGCAACTCATGGACTTGAGCTTGCTCGACTTCAAGAAGTGGTGATCTCGCCTTTAAGAGGAACCTAGAGAATCACACAAAAACAAAAGAGAAACTACATAGAAAGATCCCTTAGGATCAGTGGTTAGAGAGGTACTATACTTGGAGAAAGTATGTGTGAGAGTGGCAAGCCAAAAGGAAGAAATGGCTCACTATTTATAGAGGAGAAAGCTTGCTGTTCCCCGGATCCCACGAATCCCTCCCACAAGGGATCCATCTAGCGTAAAGCTAGGGATCCGTGGAACGCTCCTCTTTACCCATGGGTATTTTGGTTATGGGTCATGGGTTATGGGTTGATCCATGGGTCTTTTACTAGATACAATGTATCTTATAAGTTCAATGTACCAAGTCAAGTGGTTTGGATAATACCACGGGTTATGGGTCAATACCATTTGTTAGTTTTTACCCATTTTAGTATATACTAGTTAAGTATATATTTACCCAAATATGTAAACACTAGTTGTTGTACATATGTATTACTAAATCATAAAATCACTTATACTTGTTTTAGTGTTTTATGTGAAAGCCTAAGTGTGTTAGAAAACTATTGGCTCAAACAGTTTACGTATTTTATTTGTTTCGTTAAAATGATTTTACGTTTGTTATCGACAAAACATTGAAAGATCGTAAAATATAAATAAATATTTTTACGGCTTATTTGTATTAACAATTTCCCTCTTTTTGTTGATGACAAAACATAAAATTATTTTAAGGAAAAACTAGAATTCGTAAAAAGTTTGAATTGGAGTTTTTACTCTCTTCTCCCCCTTTTTGTCGAAACAAAAAGAGTGTCGAAAAGAAACTAACAAATTTTTTTTTATATGAAAAAAAAGAAAACATGTAAACAGAAAAGATGTAAAGAGAGTAAGTAACGGGAATGGTTCTCGTCTTAACTCCCCCTTGACGAGTCCATCCCTTTGCGAGGGCGTCAAGTAAATATAAACTAATAGGCTAACGAATTGCAATTTTGTTTGCAAATGGTTTCGTCCTTGTGACGAAAATGCTCCCCCTTGAGGATTGCAACGTTGCAATGGGGTGTCATGAAGTATAATCCAAATAAGGATTATGTTGCAAATGGTTTTGCAATATGGTTTGACACAAAGCTCCCCTAGCTTTATGGTGTCAAAGTCTTCATGTGTATTTTGAAAATCTACAAAATAAAGGTTAGAGAACAAGAGTATAGTGCATAATTTCCTGCAAATAAGACTCAAGTTAGTAGTAAATTGTTCTTCTGTACCACGGATCCCACGGTTCCCTTTGTGGAGGGATCCGTCTAGGCATTTTGTAGGGATCCGGCTGTCTGGTGACAAATTCTTCAGCAATGAAGATATGCTAAATAATGCTAATAATGAGGTGAGATATGTATATAATTAGCAAGCATAAACACAAAGCAACATGGCATATAAGTAATCATTCAATAAAACCAAGAGATAATCAAACAAATCTCTAAAACTAAGAGAATGATCTAGTCATACAAATACTACTAATATAATTAGTTACTAAACTTAAAAAGTAACCACAATCTTAATGATAAAATAGGATTCCTAGACGTTCTAAGTTGAGCTTAAGACTAGGACACCGCATTAGGCTCATGGTTGTTTAGGTTTGTCGACCTCTTCGAAACGTTTGAAGAGGTGATAAAAAATGAAACGTTGCTCTTCACGTAGTTCATGTATCAACCTTTCAACATGTTGACAATGATAGCAATCCTTGTCATGGTTTTGAGCTTCTTGAAATGGAGGTTCAAGTGAAGTGGGTTGAGGATCCTCAAATAAAGGAGGAATTGTTGTACAACCCTTTCTAGTGAATTTGTTGGTAATGGTGGAAGATGAGTTGGCCAAGGGGGTAATTCCTCTAAGTTGTTAGAATGTGGAGATGATTGTGAGGTGTTAAACGATGCGACTCCAGGCACCGATGATGTTGGTTGGGTTGAAAAGGGTGTGTTTGGTTTAGTAGAATTTGGTGATGATATCCTTGTGGGAACAATCCTCTTGGGAATTAGTTTGATTGGTTTCTTTGGTGTAGGGAAATCCTAGCATTTGTGGACTTAACCAGAGATGATTCGGTTGAGGAAACTTCGTGTATGACCCTAGCAAGTTTCTTGGGTGGTTCTTGGGTGGATGAGTTAGTACTAGGAGCTTTTCTCATGATGAAATGACTAAGGAGGATGTTGGTAATTGCTGAGAATTGTGTTGTGTTTGATGACTAAGGTGTTCTAGTAATATGACTTATAAAGGGAAGAATTTGGCAAGTGTATTTAAGACTTAAGCTACTAAGATTCTTAGAAATGTGATGATTAACATGCACAAGATTGAAGTTCAGAGTTTTACTGATCTAGGAACTTAATAAGGATGAGGTGGAGTGTTCAAGTAAGCAAGATGAGCTTGAAATGATTGTTTAGGCTAGAGTTGACATAATCTGTCACCCGGATCCCACGGTTCCCTTCTTTGAGGGATCCGGCTAGGCTAATCATAGGGATCTGGCTCTCAGCAGCTATGAAAGGTTAGAAATGAAGTTTCTAAGAGCTAAAACCTATACCATCTTGAGTGTTTCAGTCCTTCTAAGTATCTTAAGTGAGGGTGTACTTGAATGATCAAGAGTAATGAATGATATAGCAAATGATTGCTTTTTATGGAAGGAAAATGGGACTAAATGACTACCAATGGATGTTCAAGGATAACACTAAGAGTTTAGGTGGTGTCAAGTCATAATAAATGATCCTAGAGACTATATGTTAGCTTGAGATGGAGTTTGAAAAATCCTCAGAACTTCAAAAGAATTGAAAAGCTAATTTTTGACCCATTTTGAGATATAAATGACTAGAAACAATATCCTAAAATTGTTCAATATGTCCACCTAAGTGTTTGAGAAATGAAAAACAATTTGTGAGTATTGAAGCGGAAATATGGTGAGTTTTGACGATTTTATAAATCAAAAGGCATTTTGAATAAGATCTTATGTGAGCTATGAGTGAGTTTAAGACTTTCTCATCCTTGAAGGAGACTTAGTTGAGTTCTAAGATCTTATGTTTAGCTAGTGTGAGGTTATCTAGTAAGCTATATTGATGTATGGGATGCTGTATTGCTGATCTGTTGTCACGAATCCCACGGTTCCCTCAAAGGAGGGATCCGTCTAGGCTAATCCTAGGGATCCGGCATCTGCAGATCAGAATCATCACAGAATCATGTGCAGATTTTGCACACTAATCAACCATTAAACTAAACATAAATATAAGCATGTCATCACATAAAACATCTCATAGAAAATGGTAGAAATAGAAAATATCCAAGTTAATGCAAACAAGAGTGCTAGAACATAATCATCCATACACAAAACAAGTGTTAAGAAAAAAACATAATCCTATAGTCTCTTTCGTCAATTCTTCCTTTTCCTCTTTCCCGACTTTGTGAGGTGATAAGCTAGATTTTGAATCATACCCCTTAATTGTTTGAATTTCGCGGTCTCGTTTGGAATGGTTGGAAGTTGTTCATAGTAATCAAAGGGTTCCAATTCAATGTTAGCTATGGGTTCGACATCTTCTTCTTCTCCATCTTCTTCTTCTTCTCATTTCGAGGAGTCCGAGAGAGCTTTAGGTTTCTTTCCATTGACCATGGACCGTTTAGAGGGTTGTTTGGTAAGAGGTACCATTACGTGATCGGCAAAGAAATGATCATTGTTGATAGGAGATGGTTGCAATGCACTAACATACTTACAAAGTCGTGTTAGGAGCATACCATATGGAAGTACCATGTTGGAAGCTTTGAATACCCCGACCATTCTCCTCACCATGTAATAGGCGAGATTAAATGGCTTTTGGTGGATAAGACAATAGATCATTTGCACAAGACATGCATTTGGATGATCCTTGTTACCAACTAGGCTAATGACGTTTTCCCTAAGGATTTCTTCCCATTTTCTAAACATGGGATGCATTTCGAAAAGTTCCATTTGAAAAGGATCACGGTGAATGAGCTTTTTGTTTCGGTTGTAACGGGATTGGTCGGTCCTAAGCTTGAAGATAGTATCTCGAATGGTTTTGGGATCATCAAGAGGAGTATTGTAGATAGGTTTAGAATCAAGTGCAAGGTTTTGAGCGTTAATTGCCCAATCTTGAGAATACATACAAATTCCTTCACAAGGAATGCGAAGAATTTGAGCAAATGTGTTGAGAGGTAGAATGAAGTTTCGTTTATTGATGATGAAGGCGATTGAAATGCTATCATGGGCGTTTCGAATGATCCTAATGCTTTTATAGAATTCAAAGATGAAGATCAGGCAAATTTGTTCATCAATCTCAAGAAGACAATCAAAGTTGATTGCCGAGAAAGCTTGACGAGTGTCGGTATCTTCAAGGAAACATTCCTTGACTACACGACCTTCGTGAATAAGTCGTTTTTCAAGTCTTTTGAAGACTTTGTGATCGGTTTTTGATAGCCCTTCTTTCCGATAATAATGGGTGAGGTAATGGACGGTATCATGGTGGTCTTGTTGAGTGGCTTTAGGCATGGTTGGTCCTAGAAACAAAAATATTCTAATTAGGTAAAATTAGTTGAGATGGGTTTATGGTTTTGATTTGTATTAACAATGTTGTGAACAAAGTGTAACCCTAATTGTGTTAAAAGCCCATTTTAATGATTAATTTTAAAAACCCTAATTGAATTAATTGATTAGAGATTGTGTAACCATAAACCCTAGGATAAGGATGATGGAAATTAGAACAAGTTAGTGTAATTACTTACAATGGTGTTCAAGTGTGGAATACTTGAGGGTTTGGAGTCCTATGAGGATTAAATCAATTGTTGAGTCGTTTTTGTGTTATGTGGGGAAAGGGAAACTGGTCTGTGATGTTTTTAAAATGCGTATAGATGTGTTCTGTTCTACGGTTCCCCCGGATTTGGGATCCGCCTAGTACAACTAGAGGGATCCGGCTCCTGTAGATAGAAAAAGGGTTGTTTGGCTTTAATTTTATAGTAGGCTATAAACTAGCTTACGGAACAAAATTAGTTTAAAGGTTTCAAATAAAAGAATGTTTTGGTCGACGAGATTTGATAAATTAATTATCAAGGATCCATTTGTGACGACGGCGTTAGTTTGACGAATCAAGAGGAATACTATTCCCGATGATGAGTAAGTCGGGAAAGTGACGAAAGAGAGACTTTAAAGAGACTAGCTATATTTAAACAAGAAGAACTATAATATCAACATACTCATGTAAGCTAGCTAATGAAAAGTAAACATACCTCTATGCTTCTTGGTTTGGCATTATACCAAAAATACTTCATGAGCTCTTAAAGTAATCCTTTGTACTTCAGGTAAGTAGGTTGTGATTACTTTTAGATCCTTTCTTGAAAGTTGACTTTATTACTCTTTGAATAGAGATGAAGGTTTTGGAGAGATCCTAGCATGAAGATTTCTTGAAACAACTATGTTAGAATGATCTATCAATGTCCAACATAAAATAGAAAAAAATGTTTTGAGATATTTCCTTCTTTGTAGTTTTCAAACATACACGGATCGTATCAAGTTTTTAAAGTACAACATACTCTAGGAAACTTGGTAACGAAGCTCTGATGCCAATTGTGGAAAACTAGAAGGGGGGGTTGAATAGTTTTACCAATTAAAACTTCGTTTTAAAACATTTAGATTAACTTATGTCAATCTATTTGGTTGTTTATGTTGGACGTTGATAGATAGATATATAAACGTATAATGAAAGGTAAAGAGTAAGAAGCACATAACCACGACACGAGTATTTATAGTGGTTCGGCTACAAGGACACCTTTCTTGCCCTACTCCACTCCCCAAGTCACCTACTCGAGAGTTCGTAATCACTACACGACACCAATCTCCTTATGGCGGAGAAGCCTTCACAACTTCGCCTACTCTTTTTCCGGTACTAGGCTAAAACAATTTACGTATTTTATTTGTTTCGTTAAAATGATTTTACGTTTGTTATCGAAAAAACATTGGAAGATCGTAAAATATAAATAAACGTTTTTACGGCTTATTTGTATTAACAAGATCCTTTAGATGTCACTCATGACATTCCGAACATTCTGTTGATACGAGATTCCGTTATTAGTCTAAAACTAAATTTGGAATAATTAACAACTTGCTATATCACAAAGTGTTTCTTAAAAAACACGATAACACCGAATTTTGTTTAAAACATTACTGTTTTTTAAGATCCATTATACAAAACCGCTTTTAAATAAGTCTTTCAATTAAACAATATCGCATATTACATAATGTTTTTAAACAAAAACAAATTTGTAATAGGATTTTGTCAATCTTCTTTAAGAATATCTTAATGTTGGAAAATTTAGTGTACTTGTGGGATTAGTTCACACTTTGTTTTGGGTAAGGAGGTACGAAGTGTACACCCATGAGGTCCATGAACACTCTGACTCAATAGTGGTTAGTACTGCTAGTGTATTGGTTACTACTGCTATTGTAGTAACTGATGGTTCCTACTGGTAGTGTATTGGTTCTGCTACTAGTGTATTGGTTACTACTGCTAGTGTAGTAACTGATGGTTCCTACTGGTAGTGTATTGGTCCCTGCTGCTAGTGTAATGGTTCCTACTGGTAGTGTTGCAGTGATTAATTTGTAACAGCTTTGACTCATTCAAGTGGCAGTTATGACTGCTTTATGACCACGTTTAATTGGTCATGTAACCACTATTCCTATGATAATGGAGGTTTTTTATGGGTGATTAATTGGCCGTTAATTACTAATAAAGTCCATTGACTAGGAGTGAGTGTTCTCTACTATAAATAAAGATCGTCATCATCAGCATGAAGATATACAAAACCAGGAGAAACAATCAGATAGCTAAAACATTTATATGCGCAAGGGTTATTGATTGTGCCTCATTCAATAACTAACATTTGGTCTTATCCCAAGTCGATATTCGTGTAACCCAGGCATAGGGTCGAATAGTTTACTTTGGAAAGTGATCACATGATTCCAAGTGATATCCGGTAACCACCTAGTGGTATTGAATTGCTACTGATTGTCTTACCCTGCTGCTGGGCGAATAACTACCAACAATCAAAGTAAACTATTTGTGATAATCAATGGCTGCTGCTGCAATGAAACACATGGCTTCAAACTTTGCCAAGCTGGACAAGTTTGAAGGGGTGGACTTTAGGAGATGGCAGAAGAAGATGCACTTCTTGCTCTCCAGCATGAGCGTGGTGTATGTGCTAACCACTCCTATTCCTGATGAAGGGGATGATGCTACTGTGGAGAAGATCAGGAGAAGGAGCAAATGGGAGAATGATGACTACATTTGTAGAGGTTTAATTCTCAATGGTATGTCTGATTCTCTATTTGACATTCATCATAACTTTGAATCTTCCAAAGAACTATGGGATTCCTTGGATGCCTAATATATGGTTGAGGATGCATCAAGTAAGAAGTTCCTTGTAAGTAATTTCACAAATTACAAAATGACTGATTCAAGACCAGTTATGGAACAATACAATGAACTTCTTGGTATACTTGGAAGATTTACACAACACAATATGCAAATGGATGAGGCTATTTCAGTCTCTTGTGTCATTGATAAACTTCCTCCTTCTTGGAAAGATTTCTAGCATACTTTGAAACATAAGAAAGAGGAGTTAACTCTTGTTGAGTTGGGCAGTCATCTTTGCATTGAGGAATCCCTCAGGGTGGAGGATAATGACAATCCAAAGAGTAGCAATGCTACTGGTGCATCTGTTGTCAATATGGTGGAGCATAACAACTCCACCAGGTACAATGACAACAAAAGAAAACGTAAACATCATGATAACACAAGGGCATATCCTAACAAGAAGGCAATACCTACTTGTTGGAAATGTGGCAAAACTTGTCACATTAAAAGGGATTGCAAAGGTGTTAAGGTTGGTGGTAAAGCCAATGGATCAGGCAATAATGGTTCAGGGAGTGGTGGTTCTACCAACTCACTAAAAGGTCAGAATATGTTTAATAAGTATTTTCAGATTTATTATGTTACATATGTATCTGAATCTTATTATGTGCAGGATGATGATGTTGCGTGGTGGGTTGACTCTGGTGCAACAGTTCATGTGTGCAAAGATAGAAGCTGGTTCAAGACTTATGAGTCACTGAATAGTGGTTCTATTCTTCACATGGGAAATGAGTCAACAGCCTTGGTGCATGGTCGTGGTTGTGTAGATCTTAAGTTTAGTTCTGGAAAGATTGCAACTTTGTTTAATGTTATTCATGTTACTGATATAAGGAAGAACTTGGTTTCAAGTAGTGTTTTGAATAATCATGGATATAAACAAGTTATTGAATCTGATAAATTTGCTCTATCTAAGCATGGTGTGTTTATTGGTTTTGGCTATTTGTGTAACCAAATGTTCAGGCTTAATATTGTTAATGAATATGATAATTCAGTCTTTGTGACCACCTCTGACCTGACTGACTCTACCCTATGACATGCTAGACTTGGCCATGTACACTATAAAAGGATGCAAGATATGTCTAAGGATGGGTTAATTCCAGCATTTGACATGGACACTGAAAAGTGTAAAACTTGCATGTTGACCAAGATAACTAAGAAACCTTTTCAGGGTGTTAAACGTGAAACTAAGCTCTTGGAGCTAATACATAGTGACCTGTGTGATTTGCATGCCACTCCCTCTTTGGGGAATAAGAAATACTTTGTGACATTTATTGATGATGCTTCTAGGTTTTGTTATGTCTATATGTTACATACCACGGATGATGCATTAGATAAATTTAAAGTATTTAAAACTGAATTTGAATTGCAACTTGGGTCCCTGATCAAAAGATTAAGGACTGATAGGGGAGGTGAGTACATGGATACTCTTTATTTTCAGTCTGTTGGTATTATCCATGAAACAACTGCTCCATATACTCCTCAGCAAAATGGTATTTCTGAAAGGAAAAACAGGGTGCTGAAGGAGATGGTTAATTCCATGTTGTCCTATTCAGGACTAAGTCAAGGGTTCTAGGGTGAAGCTATGCTAACAGCTTGCTATTTATTAAATAGAGTTCCCAACAAAAGGAACAAGGTTACCCCCTATGAACTCTGGACTAAAAGGAAACCCAACCTGAACTATCTCAAGGTTTGGGGTTGTAGGGCTGTTGTAAGATTCTCTGATCCAAAGCTGAAAAGTTTGGGTGAAAGAGGCATTGATTGCATCTTTGTTGGATATGCTGAGCATTCCAAGGCTTTTAGGTTCTATGTTATTGAACCTAACGAATCTGTTTCAATTAACTCCATAATTCAATCAAGGGATGCTAACTTTGATGAGAATAGATTCTCATCAGTCCCTGGACGAAGTCAAAGGATTCCTAATGGAATTCATGACATTGGTTTATCAGAAGTCCCTGATGAAGAACCATCAGAGCTCCCTGATGAGGTTGTGGTTCAACAACCTGAACCTATGCTCAGAAAGAGCAAAAGGGTCAGGAATCCAAAGTCATTTGGACATGAGTTTCAATTATACTTAATTGAAGGAACAAGGGATGAGGTCTCTGACCAATACTCTTATTGCTTCATTGTTGAGGATGATCCCAAGACATTTAAAGAAGCAATGAAGTCCCAGGATATTGCTTTCTGGAAAGAAGCAATCAATGATGAGATGGATTCCATCATGGACAACAACACTTTAGTGTTGGTTGATCTACCACCTCGTTGCAAATGGATTTTCAAAAGGAAAATGAAGGTAGATGAAACTATTGAAAAGTTTAAGGCTAGACTAGTCATTCAAGGCTTTAAACAAAAGTTAGGAATATACTATTTTGATACTTATGCTCCTGTGGCTCGTATCAGTACTATAAGACTGCTGATTGCTTTGGCATCAATTCACAATCTGATTATTCATCAGATGGATGTGAAAACAGCTTTCTTGAATGGTGAATTGGATGAGGAGGTTTATACGAACCAACCTCAGGGCTTCATCATGCCTGGCAATGAAAACAAGGTGTGTAAACTGATTAAGTCTCTTTATGGACTAAAGCAGGCACCTAAGCAATGGCATCAAAATTTTGATGAAGTAGTTTTGTCTAGTAGTTATGTTCTTAACCAAGCTGACAAATGTGTGTATAGCAAATTTGATGAATCTGGTAAAGGAGTCATCATTTGTCTATATGTTGATGACATGTTGATCTTTGGCACTGACCAAAATCAGGTTAACCTGACAAAGGGATTTTTGTCATCAAGGTTCTCCATGAAGGACATGGGGGAGGCTGATGTTATCCTTGGTATAAGGATTAAACATGAAAGCAAAAGAATTTCTATCTCTCAATCTCATTATATTGAGAAGGTTTTGAGGAAATTCAATTACTTTGACTGTACTCCAGTGAGTACACTTATGGATACTTGTGAGAAGCTGATGCCTAATAATGGCAAGGCTGTATCTCAACTTGAGTATTCTAGGGTAATTGGCTTCCTGATGTATGCCATTACTTGTTCAAGACCTGATATTACTTTTGCAGTGGAAAAACTGAGCATGTATACTAGTAATCCTAGTGCTCATCACTAGCAAGCAGTTCAGAGGGTACTGAAGTATCTGAAGAGAACTATGGATTATAGTCTCTCATATGCTGGTTATCCTTCAGTGTTGGAAGGATACACTGATGCAAGTTGGATCAGTAACACTGAAGACAATTCGTCTACCAGTGGCTGGGTATTCCTACTTGGTGGAGGTGCAATTTCTTGGGCATTCAAGAAGCAAACTTGCATCACCAGTTCAACAATGGAATCTGAATTTGTAGCCTTAGCAGTTGTTGGTAAAGAAGCTGAATGGTTGAAAAACTTGCTTCTTGAGATTCCATTGTGGCCTAAACCTATAGCACCTATTTCTATCTGTTGTGATAGTGCAGCTACATTGGCAAAGGCTTATAGCCAGATGTACAATGGGAAGTCTAGACACTTAGGTTTCAGACATAGCATGATTCGTGAGATTATCATGAATGGGGTGGTATCTATAGAGTTTGTTAGATCTCAACAAAATTTAGCTGATCACTTGACGAAGGGTTTGGCTAGAGACTTGGTTATAAAGTCTGCTAAAAGGATGGGTCTAAGTCCAACTTAGTCACTGAATGCTAAGACACCCAACTCCCTCCTAAGGAAACTTAGGAGCTGAGTTCAATGTGGAAAGTTGAACATTCAGTGGACTGGAGCACATGTTTTATTTTACATCCCAAGGTTGTGCTCAGAACCTGCTGAAAGGAGGATGAAGTCTTTATTCTTAATGGTTAATTTCTTTGAAAAACTGATTGGCAGGAGCATGAATAAAGAGGAACCACCTATGTGAATGTTGAAGTTTTGCCGCTTCAGGGAGCTTTTGGACTTTTGGCTCTTGCAACATTTATGAATTTGGATATGGACACATGGCTTGTAAAGTGTCAGGAGCGTTTAAGTGTTTGAAAACTTGTGTGTATTTTATCTTCAGGTATTCAAATGGGTTGAAGGGTTCAATTCTTAGAACACCCTGATTCTCAAATATTTGAACGTGTAATGTGCTAAGATGGAAATTCAATCCTCAGGATATTTTCGTTTATGCACATGTTTTGTTTGATGTTTGTTTTTCATGCAAAGGAAGTACTAAATTGGGGAGGATTGTTGGAAAATTTAGTGCACTTGTGGGATTAGTTCACACTTTGTTTTGGGTAAGGAGGTACGGAGTGTACACCCATGAGGTCCCTGAACACCCTGACTCAATAGTGGTTAGTACTGCTAGTGTATTGGTTACTACTGATATTGTAGTAACTGATGGTTCCTACTGGTAGTGTATTGGTTCTGCTACTAGTGTATTGGTTACTACTGCTAGTGTAGTAACTGATGGTTCCTACTGGTAGTGTATTGGTTCCTGCTGCTAGTGTAATGGTTCCTACTGGTAGTGTTGCAGTGATTAATTTGTAACGGCTTTGACTCATTCAAGTGGCTATTATGACTGCTTTATGACCACGTTTAATTGGTCATGTAACCACTATTCCTATGATAATGGAGGTTTTTTATGGGTGATTAATTGGCCGTTAATTACTAATAAAGTCCATTGACTAGGAGTGAGTGTTCTCTGCTATAAATAGAGATCGTCATCATCAGCATGAAGATATACAAAACTAGGAGAAACAATCAGATAGCTAAAATACTTATAGGTGCATGGGTTATTGATTGTGCTTAATTCAATAACTAACATTTGGTCTTATCCCAAGTAGATATTCGTGTAACACAGGAATAGGGTCGAATAGTTTACTTTGAAAAGTGATCACACGATTCCAAGTGATATCCGGTAACCACCTAGTGCCATTGAATTGCTACTGATTATCTTACCCTGCTGTTGGGCGAATAACCACCAACACTTAATAGATCTGCATCACATGGTCTATGTCTACAATGAAACTCGACAAGGTTTCAAAATAGATTTACACTTTGAAAGAAACTCAACAAGGTTTCTATAGGTCTACTTTCAAATGCATAAAATTTCAAGAACTATATTTAGTTTATAATTAAACTCAGCATGGTTTAAATAAGCTAACGAAGTCAAAGAAACTTTTCCACCAAATATGATAACAACTTGTATATTAGCAGATTTTGTTTCAAACAAACTTATTTTGGTTTCAATAAACACGTTCTAGTAATCTAATAAAATAGCAACTTGTATTTTATGAGATTTGTTTTAAAGAAACTCCACTTGATTTCAATGAATCTGATTTCATCATGATTTTTAACCATGTTAGTAACTAGCGCACCAATTACATTCGCAAGACTTACTAGGGTCACAAATTATTGTGAATATTTAAACACAAAAAAAGTTAAAAAACTGTTAAAACAATATGGTATCTAATAAACTCGACATGATTTATGTAAACCTGTACCAAATATGATTCAGAGAAACACAAGCTTGGTTTCAAAATTTAGATTTAAACAATAACATATGCAATAAACAAACTAAATAAATCAGTTTGAAAAGAAACTCATCATGGTTTCAATATAAACTGATTCAATAAAATGTTTTAAAAATCGTTTAAAAATCTGTTATACCAAATCTTTTAATTAAAACTTTGTTTAGTTATAAAACTGATTTTCAAAGAAACTCAATCTTGGTTTTAGCAGAAAAACAGTTTATATAAAATCTGTTAATTATATAAATCAGATTTTAAGTGTTTTAATTCTGTTACACATATTCTGTTTTAAGATTGTAGGGAAATGGTTACACTTCTATTAATAAAATCTAAATTACAATAAATAAAATTAACATTAAATAAATAACAGAAAATTAAATACAAACAGAATGTAAGCAGATAAACGATAATTAAATAAAATAATAAAATAGTCAAAAGACTTACTTGATCACCAAATAGAGACCAACAAAGAAGCACTAAAAACCGAGGCACGTGTTTGACACGCTTCTCTTAAAACAGATTCGCCGTGTATTTCCCAGGGTACAACAGCCAAAACAGTAAGTTGTAATGTCGAACTTAACTAAACTGCCATGAATTTCATCTTAAGATATGTGTATTCCTTACGTTGGAAATCAATAATACTTATTGATTTGATGTGTATTAAACTTGTGGAATTAGGGCCTCTATTTATACACAATAGAATCCCTCTAAGTTTACCCGTCCCACCGATGTGAGATTGAAAATAAACTACTTTTCCACTTTAGGCATGGTACCAAATGCCTAACTTTGAGACCCAATATCTCATTTACATCAACTCTATTTTGGACACATAAAGGCTTATTGCGAAGCTCTCTTCGTGGAGAACGCGAACCTACAAACTATTACTCATATATATCACATACATATAGATAATTGTGTCCAAAGTTAGTAAAAATTCACTTTTGCCAACCAATTTTCCAACACATAAAAAGGAATGTCTTTATAACCTTCTTATAAATTTACAATGCCTTCAATTAGAAAAATCTCAATCGGGTTAACTGTATCTTTAAGATTTTTCATATATGAATTTAAGCACTCTGAATCACCTTACTATAAAGACTTGTAATTTGTATCTTTATCCCATACGGTTTTAAGTTATAACCAGATTCAATATCAGTTTAGTGGCTTCTATGGAGTGCATTTATGAACGATTTTTGCTTTACTATCTCGTCTTGTAACTATATATAAAATTCTGTGGACTTCTATACTCTTGCTATAGAATATATATCATATGATTATGCTATTGTTACATGTCCAAAATTCATCTACTCATTCATGTTTCAGGTACTAAGGTTTTGTTTGTTTTGTTGTAATGTAATGTTATCTAGCGTAATTGTAATCTGAATTCCATTGTAATCATGTATGATTCACTGTAAAGAGGGAATTGTTATTCAGATTACATTATATAGGCTGTTTGGTTCCCAACGTAATTGTAATAGATTTCACTCAAATTACATTCAACGTGGGAATTCAGATTACATGACAATTACTTTGCGAATTAAAAAGTAGTTTCAATAGTGGCATGAATCACCTTATTTCTCTATTTTCATAGACCCCAAAGGGTGTTTGTTTTTAGATGCGTTTTCTTGGGTGACAAAGGGCAGAAGACATCGGGTAGTTACACCCGATATCGGACAGAAAATATCAAGGTTCTCGAGGAGATTTGATCTTGGGTTTTGTTCCAGTTCTCGAACACAAGCTACTGTAGATTTTTTGGGTTTTGGCTCAAGGGTTTGAGCTTATACAAAGGGTTGTTTGTTAAACATGACATGACTAGCATATCTGGCATATTCGGGTTACGTGTTTGTGCGAGCACTCGTAGAGGTAATCGCGTTTATTACTTGGTTTCTTGTTTGATAACTTGTGGGTGACTACGAGGGTTAGTTTTCTTGTTTCCTTTTATACTTCCTTTGTTTATTATACGTGTTAACATGATTACTTAAACTAGATCCATATTTTGTTGCGTACTCGTAGTGTTAAATGGTTAACATGATTATAAAATCCCAACACGTTTCATGTAGTGGGACAGAATTTAGCAGTACAAGCTCTGTCAAATGCTATAGCCAAAAAGAAAGTTGGTTTACTTTATGTATTTTATGGGCCCCATGTCACTGGAAAGACCTCGTGTGCACGAATATTTGCTCGAGCATTAACTTGCCAATCTTTGGATCATCCAAAACCATGCTGGTATTGCAATTCTTGTGTAGCACACGATATGGGGAAAATCGGAGTGTAAGAGAAGTAGGCCCTATGAATAATCTAGGGTACAAAGGTATTATGGAAATGATTGAAGATATGATTGTTTCTCATCAACCTTCAAAGTACCGAGTGTTCATAATAAATGACTGTGGTACATTTTCTCCAGAATGGTGGAGTGCGATATCTAAGGTTATTGATTGAGCTCCTAGGCGTATGGTTTCAGTACTTGTTAATTCAAGTATTGACATTTTGCCACATATAATAATGTCCAGGTGTTAGAAGTTCTTATTCCCAAAATTGAAAGATGTGGATATTGTACGCTACAGTGGATTTAAAATAAAGAGGATTTGTAATTGATAAAGATGCGCTAAGCATATAGCCTCAAGATCTGATGGATCATTAAGGGATGCGGAAATGACACTCGAGCAACTAAGTCTTCTTGGGCAAAGAAAAATTGTTCCTCTCGTTCAAGAACTGAGTCTTCTGTGGCCAACAATAATAACAAAAGAAAAAATCCCCAAATTGTTGCTTTTATGGAAAAAAATTAGTAGTCGTGAGTTAGGATCGAACTCGAGACCACGGGATTGCACACTTTACGTATGAGAATTAAAGTTATAATAATTAAATATAAAATGTTATATTTAGTTATTATTTACACGAAACGTATAACGAACGTTAAGTAATTAAACGTAAAGGACTAACAATCGTTAAATGTTAAAGGAAATGACTAAAATGAAATTAGATGTCAAGATGGTTCTAGCATCCCTTGGGGATTACAAACCGATCGGCAAAGGGGGTTTCCAAACCCAATTCTAACCTAACTTGGACACTATGTTTTTTTGGGTATAAATACGAGGCTTAGGGTATTCATTTTTTACTCTTGTACACATAAACCTAAAACCTAAGTTGTGTGTTTTCTCTTTCATTCCATAACGGATCGGATCTAAACCCTAAGGGCTCGCTCCATTGTTTTTTCCTTAAAGCAAATGTTTTGTGTTATTAAAACTAGCATTACTTAAATTTGTTATAGTACGTGTGTAAGAATGTGGTACTTACACACAATTGTAAGTATCTTGGATTGAATTACAAAAACGGTAAGGGGCAATTCATATAATCCTATTAACCCGAATTAGGGTTCATCTCAATTGCTAGTTTGGGGATTGATTCTTGTTTAGCTAGAATCAAAGGTACGCATACTTTTATGTTTATGTTAATTAATCATTTATTATATATTCTTATACGCTTTCACGTGTATCTTTGATGTTTATTGTGTTTTATATGTGATTGTCATGTTATTAAATTTCAACACAGATCACACATAAAAAAAGAGCGGATTTGATGGTGGTAGTTGTGTGATGGTAGAGGGTGGCGATGGTGGTGGTTGTGTGATGGTATAGGGTGGTGGTGGTGGTGGAGGGTGGTGGTGATGGTTGTGTGGTGGTAGAGGATGGTGGTGATGAGAACTCAAAATAAAATTAAGACTAAAATACACCATTGGTCCCTAAACTTGGCAAAAAGCGTCACCGTGCATCGTAACTCAGATGTTTCGCCGCCAGTAGTCCAAAATATGTGTTTTTGAGACCAAACTGGTCCCTTGACCCGTAATGCCAAGGTCAACGTCCATTTTGTGTTATTTTGTCGAGGGTATAATAGACCCATACACATTTATATCATACCTTAGTTAAATGTAACTTGTTGATACAAATATCGTCAAAAAACGTTATTTATATTTTACGATCTTTACCTTGTTTTGTTATCGACAAGAGTAAATTTCATTTTTGCAAAGTATGAAGCTTGTCAAGATTTTTTGATATTATTACAAGCTTTTCTTAAATAATTTTCAACATTAAGCATTAGCATTTTATCAATTTGTGAATAACTACATATCAATCTACATTATTAGCTTTCTAAATTAAAATGTGTCGCAACATTTTAGATCAATCATTTTTAGTTACTTTAAGTATTTACTTATATAACATGTAGATTCTAAAAATGGAAAACTATATATTATATCATGTCTTGCATCACCTTAGAAATCCTTAGAAGATTTCTTGAAATATTTTGTTTAGATATTCACTCAACATATGTTGCATAATCTTGGATAGATTTGATAAGATCCTTGTTAGACTTGCGGAACCAAAATTTATAAAGGGCGGAACCCTTTTTTTGGTTCCTTCCAGTCCGTGGTCTTCTTATCACTTGGCCTATAAATAGCAAGCCAACCCAAGTTATTTTCTCATCTCTCATAAGCATAAAACACATACATTCTCTCATTCTATTACATCTAACTCAGTTTCATTTCATTTTAGTGATCATCTTTTGTAGCAAAGAAGATCAAGGCATATTCAAGCTTCAATGAAAAGTTAGAAGTCTTGTTTGTTTTGTTGTTGTGTGAATTGTTATTGTTCATACATTATTTTTGTACCAAACCATCTTAAATATATGAGTGTGATAGGTTAGTATTTTAGTCCTTAAAATACATAGTGTGTTGGGAGTGGTTGTACCCTTGTAAAAGAATTCGACTTCTAGCTTTGTGTCGGAAATATTGTGTAGGCAACGTATAAAGATTTTCTTCGCTAGTTAAAGGAGCTTGGTGATGTTACCTTTTAGTTGATTATATTCACTTGTATTTTTGATAAATGCTAGTTTTATTATTAATGAATTGATGTTTATTTGTTTAGGGCATCATTCCAGCATTAGCAGCAGTATTTCCTAGTGCTGAACAAAGATATTGTTTGAAGCACATCCATGGTAATATGAAATTGCAATGGAATGCTAAAGCATACAAGGAACATTTGTGGAGATGTGCAGCAGCAACAACCGTCCAAATATTTGAGGCAGCCATGCTGGCATTCAAGAGGTTTAGCAAACCTGCCCATGCTTGGTTAAGTAAGATACCACCAACCCATTGGTCAAGGTCGCATTTTTCAGGTACTAACCAAATCTATGTCTAAGTGTACATCTTTTGTTCTACGACATTGTTCAACACTGTTGTTTGTAGAACTCAAACATGTTGTATAAATGTGTAGGGAGGGCTCATTCTGATGTGTTACATAATAACATGTGTGAGGTGTTCAATGGGAAACTATTGGGAGGTAGGCACCAACCCATCATTACTACTTTAGAATACATTAGAGTATACTGTATGAAAAGAATAGTGAATGTTGTTAATGTGATTCACAAGTGTGTCGGACCATTAACACCAAAGGTAACACTCATGTTAGACTTGATAAAGAAAGAGGCTTATAAGTACACCGTTTTACGGGTTGAAGGAAATAAGTATCAGGTCAGTGGATGGGGAGATAAGTGTTTTGTGAATGTTGAAGCTAGGGCTTGTACATGTAAAAGATGGGAGCTTACAGGTGTGCCATGTAAACATGTTGTTGCTACCCATAGGTATATGAGGTTCAATGGAATGCAAGTAGAATCTGTTGAATCATGGGTTCATCCACGTTACTTGCTTAAGACTTGGGAAGAACCTTATAAACACTACATCCAGCCAATAAATGGTTATCAACATTGGAATAAGTCACAAGTGCCTACAAGCATTCTTCCACCTAAACATCATAAACCATTAGGCAGGCCACGAAAGAAAATAACTAGGGCTTTTACTGAAAATGATAATAGTGTCAAAACCAGTAACTTGTCACAGTCTAGTAAGTGTGTGGTTTGTGGTATATGTGGCAATGCTGGACACAACAAGAAAACATGTCTTGGGCAAGGAGGTTTAACACGAAGTCAAGGCAATACACAACAGTCTCAAAAAACAGGTTCATCCCAGCCAAAAGTTATAGCAAAGAAGAAGGCAAAGGTTACAAGTCACAACTTTGAAGGAAATGAAAAACCTCAACGTCAAACTGATGCTCAATCTCAAGTTGATGCTGCTTCTGGTGGGTCTCCAAAATAATTTTGGACTAAAACCAAGATTATAGCAGCAAAGCTGTCTTCATCACAAAAAATGTTGGTTAAGCATATGAAAGCCAATGTTTTCCATCGAATATGTATTCTCCTAAACATTATTTTTTGTCTTTAAACAATGTTTGTTTTTGAACTTTGTAGACTACAAAATTTTATGCATTTGGAAATATATCCATTTGCATTATGTATGAAATCATGTCATGTTAGTCTATGGGTAAAATTGTGTTTTAACTATATTGATTTGCCACTGTACCCATTTTTACATATTGTTACAAGTTCATACGCATATTACCTGTTGACTTTGACAAAGTCAATTACTGTTCACCCAACTATTATCACAAACAGCAATGAAGAATCAAAAATGGATGAACAACACCATATCAAATTTATGTTGATACTCAAAGCTGGTGTCTGCTCATCCATCTCTGATCGTTCATCCATCTTTGATACTTGTATATGTGTTATGAGTTTGATCATTTTACTAAGGTGTGGTTTGAATTGGATAATATTTGTGTGGCAACTGATGTGGGTTTGATAATTTATTGGGGCAAGGACCAAGTATTAAAGGCATAACATTAGAAGGACTAAAGCATACAAGTAATACTACTTGTACTGTACAAGGACCAAAGTACATCAACCCATGACTTTTTACAAGTTAATCATCACCACAAGACTAATTACAGAGACCCTACCACCGATTCAAAAGGAAAAAAATCACCGACATTGTAAACCCACTAAATAAACCATATACAAACTAAAATGATCAATATCCAGTAGAAAACACAGAAGTTCCTCAAACGGCATATTTTCTCCTTCTCAAGAAAGAGTTCAGCTATGGTATCTTGTTGAGTAGCCTCTAGCTCTTTGGCCATGGCGACTGCGTTGACAGCCTCCATTGTCTCACCGATGAGGGCTGCTTGGCATTCTTGTAATGCCGCCTCATTTCGGTGAATGTGCCTCTGCAAGTAGAGGATCACCTCCCTTGCTCTCGTTGTCAATGGTGGATCCAACCATCCATTGATAGGACATCTAGATCCCTAAAAATTCAGAAATCAAACGTTTGGAAACACTTAAAAGCTGAAACCAATATGAAACTATAAACATAACATGTTAAATTAAAAAAATACAAGCATTATTATATAAAGACTAGACAACCTCAAAAGGACAAGCAAAGTAACGCATGCCAGCGTTGACATTGTTCCAGCAGGTCTTTACTACCGCTCGCCTACCATAACCACACGCACCATTATTACAACTTGATCGGAATTATTTAGGATAACATTTTTTTTGGAAAGGAGACTTTAGGGATGAGTGGTGAATAAGATTTGCTTTTATTAGCCACTAATTACTGTAGCGCCCACAGAAAAGAGTATACCACACGCTGTTTGATTAAAATATAGAAATAAGGAAATGACAATTGTACCCTTGGACTAAAGACAAAGCAAACGGCAACGGACGTGGTTGACTAACGGAAAAATGGTCAAATGACCATTTTAGACTATGAAACTTGGAAAAAGGACTCCCGGCGATAAAAATCCCAACTTTCAACGTGATGCGCAGTTACACGATTAGGGACGAACCGTGTATTTTACTCAAATTATTATTGTGAATATAATATTAAAATTTATTATTATTATATTATTATATTTTAGTAAAAATGAATGTTTTTATTATTGTATTAATGATTTATATTAATATACAATTATTATATAATAGTTTTAATTATTAGTAAGTTAATAGTAATGTTATTATTCAATTATAATTTCAATTATTGGATTTTTATTAAATTGTTGTTATCATTAATAATTTTATAATGAATTACTAATTTTAAAATATTTTTGTATATTTTAGTTTTTGTATTTTTTGAATTACATATCGTCGTCAGCCAACTAGCCAACTAAATAAAATGACATATTTTGTCAATTACAATTCAACATATTACAATTTCAAACATATTCCCATTCATTCAATTTGCAATTTTTTTGACAAATTACAATTTATTCAAAACATTTTACGAACCAAACACCCTCTAAATTAATTTTTAAAAGCACATGATAAAGGAATCCATAAATGTATAACTTATTTTGAGCAAAGCATTTCATAGATAGAACAAAGCACATAGGCCAATACAGCTACAAACATTACAAGAAAAAATATAAATAAAGCAAGAACTAAAACAAGGAGGAAAAAAAGAACATAACCCTAAGAAAAAACTAAAATCACCAAAGATAATCCACCTTCATGTTGTTAAATTAGCAATATCATCATACATCCCCCTAGGTATAATCACCCAAAAATTCCAGTTATAAATGGCATTCTTCTTTGACCACCAACTAGAAATCCGCAAAAGGGAATTGGATCGCATATTATAAAAATATTTGCACCTTGCACTTTAGATTTAGTTTCTATAGTGGCATGAAACACCTTATTTCTATATTTTCATAGATTCCGAAGAGTAACAAAATAATTATAATACACACCTTACTAAAACTCACTTATTTTGATTATCTGCGTTGAAATTATGTATTTATAAAAATTATGAGTTTTAAACATTGTTAATTTTGAGATGCTAGCTCGCACATGTGTTCCGCAAGCAAATTCCTAACAATAAACATCTCACGCGGTCTCGCAAAATTGAGGAGAGGAAAAAAAAAGTACTCCCACATAAGATGCAAACACACACTTAACCAATATTTTATATATCATACGGAGTAATAACACCAAGATTAGGTTGATACTCAAATTACTTATAAATAATTAAGTTTTTGTAACTTTAGACACTGGTTGAACCGAAACGGGAATTCACATAGGTTGAACCCAAATGGGTGGTGTAAGGTGACTACGTGATTCTCCGGTAAAGTGAGGCTCAATGGTTCCGTTGTACATATGAAAAATGCCCATATCCCTCCCTCCTCCTTTTTTGCTTTTTCCATACAACTCTGGAGTATCCTCTGTGTAGTATATGCAGTTTCCATTAATCACCCTTGCAGGATCTTCCTCCATCCAAAACGACGAACTATATCCCACAAACAAAGCTCTCCTACCCAAATCCTTCACAACTGACCATATTTTACTTTCTAAATCATACTTAAATACTCTAAAACTCTTTGTCTTGTAAGTCTCATAACATGACTTATCATCGTCTATTTCCTTGATAACCACCAATAAGCTATTTTCTTCCAATCCTCCGATAATATAAGCTATACGTATCCATTCATTGTAAAGATCTTTTCCAAGATTTGAAATCTCAACCATAGTTTCTGGATTCTTGCTGTAAACGTTCCATGCTTGGATATAACTATGAACATCAAAACTATAAACACGACCATTATGGTAAGTGATATCGAAGATCGATCTGTGCGGACTAACATCTATCCAATTGTTATCTCCGGGACGACAAAGCCCTAGCCTTCCGCTACATCCCCATAATACCACAAACAACATCGATAATGATGATAATGGATTTAGGAGGACTAGCTTCCTAATACCCCTATCCCATTCTGAATTCTCCAAGAATTCTGGAAAAGTGTCAATTTTCGGTAGATTTATGATTTCTTGTGATAATGGATGGACGAGTTTTGCACCGTAATCATTCCCTATGGTTAGAAGCCACCCACATGAAGACTTGCATAACTTACCACTTGTTTCGGGCACTCGTACCTTGCGGATTGTCTTGTTTGAGAGAAAAAACAATTCACGATCATTGTCTTCTTTTTTCTTATCCGCAAACACTAGTGAACCTGTAGACATGCATGACTAGTGAGTCTAAGGCTATAATGCACTAAAAAATGGTAATCCGTGCACAGAAAATTCATATAATAGTAAGGTTGAACGCGTTTTTAGCAGTAGCGGAACCATATTCTAATAATATGAGGGCTTTGTTTAAATTAAATTAGAGTTTACTTTATTAACACCCGAGCTAGGGGGGAAACCAAAACCTTTGGTTTATAGGTTGTTGAGGGATTAATATATATAATTTACCTTTTCAGAAGAAAAATAAAAATAAAAATAAAAAGCATGCATATTAACTTGTACCACTTGTTTGGGGCAGGGCTTCCTTGGTGATGTTCAGTACGTTTTCACCATCCTCCTTTGGAGTAGTGGGAACCTTTTCCGCCAGCAATAGACATGGGAACCGGGAAGGAGGTCCATTGGTGTAGTGGCTTTTGATTGAAGCCCGTGATGCTGCCGATTTCCAAGACTTACACACGCCAGCAAACGAGATGTAATCTTCATAATAAAAGTTATGCTTTTGGGCTATGATATCAAGTAATTCAGGCAACATCATTGACCAGTCCATCGTAAACTATGGATACTTTTCACTCTTACAAAACCCTACGATCGAGTGGAATGTCACACCGGAAACATAGCTTAGGAACAAAACACATATACACATGATTGTATATATAGTTTGAATAGGGATTTTATAGAAAAAAAGCTTGTCGTGCAAGGCTTGTGACTCCATGAAAATATTATATATGTATATTCCTCAATTCTCGCCGCTCACGTTGGCATACTTGCCTATATTAAATGCATTATTCTAAGAAAAAGATTGTGAAAAACTGCAATGATTAATTCGAATTAGGAAAGTGAATATCCCTTGGGAATTTGTTTCGCTTTAGTTTACTTCGTTAATTTAGTTGCAAACATTATTTTTAAGTTAGAATAATATGTATCTTTAAAGGGTTGCGGTCAACTTTCTTCTAAATGTAAATTAGGTAAAAGTGTAAAACAATGCTATATCGTGATGACATTTTGATGCACAAAGTAAAAACGTAATAATATATCTGAACATTTGACGCAAAAGATTTTACTTTTACTAAGATGATAAGGGTTAGTTGGAGAATTTATTATTTTATTTTCTATCTCTAGTTTTGTAAAAATAAATTTGAAGGAAAAATTTATCTTCACAAAACACTAAAAAATATAAAAAATGCGTTTAGTTGATGTATGTATTTTTAAGAAGAGGAGAAAAAGAGGGAAGGTTGTGGGTTACAGAGGAAAAGAATGATAACAACTAAAATTTGTTTTGTAATTTTTCTTTGTTAAGTTAGGAACTAAAAGATTTTGTGTTTTGCAAAACATTTTGTTGAAAAAAGCTTATTTGAACAGGATATTTGTTTTCCGTGTTTTCTATTAAATTTTATGGAAAAGTAGAAAACAAATGTGTTTCTCCAACTAAACGCACCCTAACCGTTTGATGCATATACATGTAACTTATGATGCACGAAGACAAAAGTTTGAAAAAAAAAATATATATATATAAAAAAATAAAAAATCGGGAATCAGAGTTTTGAGTTTATGCGTCAAACGGTCGTATACTTTTTTCGTCAAAAGCTTGTCTTTTGGCATTAGATAGTCGTAGTAATCTCTTGTACGCGTGTTACTTAATATACATATGTTGGCACGTGTCACTTTATGTACTCCCTCCGTCCCATATTAACTGTCCACTTTTAAAGTGCACAAAGTTTTAGAAAATTTCACTAATTACACTCTCCACCAATCAAATATCATTTTTATCCACTAAAGTTTTATCTCATTGGTTGGAACACATCATAGACACTTAATTTGGGACATCCAAAAATTTCATTGTGGACACTTAATATGAGACGGATGGAGTAATTATTTTACCTGTATTACGCTTTTTTACTTTGGAATCTTTTTAATTGAACTCCACACTATCCATGTTAATCTATCTCTATATTTTAACTTGAAGCTGATTTTAAAGTTAATAAATGTTGGAGTAACTAACTTCTATGCTAGTGATGGTTTGATCTCTCACCAAAATGTTAATTTTGATGCAATCTTTATAGCTTTCTTAACTTCAAGCTCTGGATTATCTTTGAAAACACGTTACCATCTTTTATTGAACTTGTTTAGCTATTTACAGTACTTGAAGTTAAGAACATGCATCAATTTGATTTTAAAACTAACTTGTTTGACAACTAAGTCAAACAATACCGATTGAACCCGTGAGTTATTATATATATGAAGATAAATAAGAAGATTTAAGTTATATGTATTAGCGATTATACTTTAGTCCATTTACTATGTTCATTAATGTTGCGGGTTAATCCTATATGGTTATCTTATTCTTGAAAGCATTGTATTATATATATTATGGTTTAGTGATAATAATATATTCACTACAAGAAAATTGGCCTATAGTGACGAAAACAGTTTCGTCACTAACAGTATAAAAATTGGTCACAAAACAGTTTAGTGACCAAACTCATGTCGTCACCAGTCGTCACTAAAGCTCCGTCACAAAACCAATTAGAGACGAAAATACCCTTCGTCACTAATCTGTGACCAGATTAGTCGTCACTTTTTTATCCGGGTAGTGACGAAATTTTTCGTCACAGTTATGAGAGTGACGAAAAAATCGTCACTGATATTTACCATTGGTGACGAGAAAGTCGTCACCGACTACAGATAGTTAGAGACCAAAAAGGTCGTCACTAATTATGAACATATAGCAAAAAAAATAAAATAGGAACTAATGTTGGTTTTACTGCATAATTGCTTTTGCAAACAAACTAAAATCGAGAAATCTGTGGCAATACAAATACAAATCCAACATATTAACTTCATTCATAAATACTAATTTTTCACAAAACACAAATAGCATGATTGAAACTCGACACAAAACCAACCAATAACCTAACATCACTAACATGCCTTCAACACTTATGTTAAATCTTTTGCTTTGACCCGGTCATCGTTTTTAAGCTCCAAGTCACCAAGCATGCATAATGCATCCAGGTTTTTGTCATTTTTGTCATCCACTTCCAGAGTATCACGGATCTACAACAAAAGAGGAATTGTTGACATCGGACACAAAATAAAGGCATGTGTATAATAAGTAAATGTAAACAATGATACTGAAAAGAGCTTAAGTACCAGTTCAATGCTTAACGGAACATTATTCCGTGATTTTGCAATAGCAGCAAGCCTCAAGTCATATTCCATCACCAAGAGCTTCCTTAAAAGTTTGTAGGGCAAGCTGAATTCGAAAACACAAGGAATGAAGATATTTGACGGGGAACTAGTCACAGTATTGAATGATGAACTCTAAGAAACCGAACAGTTGGAGAAGAAGCATACCTCGAACTCTCCTTTTTCAAAATGAAGAACGCCGATATTGTTGAGAAGCTCAACCGATACTTCTTCATTTGATTTTTTCAAAAGGTTGCGTGCCTATAACAATAACATTATTCAGAAGGTTATGTGCTTGCTAAAAATAACTGAGGACCGAGGACGCAAAGCATGGATATATACAATAAACCATTTACTCTCAAAACCTTTGAAAGCGAAGAAAGAAAGTTGCAGCAAGTTTAATTCGATAGTGGTCTGATAGCAAAGAAGAAAAAGTATTTTGTTTCTTACGGTTTTAAATGCTTCTAAAGCAGCTCCAGAGTCGGTTGAAATTAACAACTCTCCAAGATCTAGAAAAGCCTGCACCATAGTTTACACAAAAACAGAAGTCTAAGCAGCAGTAGCAATCAAGAATTTAAGCATGTTTATTTCATACAGCTTTCAAGAATTTTAAGTTCTTAAATTAGGCGGATAGCTCTAGAGCGTGGCCAGATTCTTCATTGTTTATACAAGATGTTTCATTCCAAACTAATGGCAAATAATATAACCTCGGGATCTCGTGGATCAATTCAGACGGCTTTCTTCAGAGCTTCATGAGCCTTGGTAGTCTGATTTAGCTGAAGATATATGTGAGCAACAGCCTGCATCAAAGAAGTCCAGATCAGTCAGTCACTAGGAACATAGAAAAAGTATAGATAAGCTTATAGAAAAGTCGCTTAAATAAATTTTTGACTTGCCTTCAATGTCTCACAATTTTCACGATAAGCATCCAAGACCTTCTCAAAATTTGATAGAGAGCTTTTAAAGTCTCAGTTTTAGCTGTACTTGTCCCAGACCTGATTAAGCACAATAATATAAGATAATAGCTAAACGTCGCACTGTAATTTATACGAAGCATATTATGAGCTATCAAAGCCTAACGGGGCGTTTTAGAAGGAATCATGTGATATTTTGCAATTAATATTAAACAGACAGCTTTGGCTGTTCAGCAAATTCTGAGGAAATTAATAAACTAATAGATAAAATCACCAACCAAAACATCTAGTGATACTTTTAACCCAAAATGGATTTTTGGACCGCTAAACAATCATGAAATTAGGTGATGATAAGTGATTTCAGTCATGAAGCATCGCATATGAAACTAATATCTCTAACTGATTATTTGACCTCTCAGATGGTCAAATATCATATCCAAACTTAAAAATCCTATATGTTCTTGTTTTGGACAAAGTGGCTTTAGAATCATATTAGCAGAGATGTTTGTTTCTATTCATGTCAAGCTCCAAAGAGAGCATATACACACACATGTACACAAATCAGTATCTTAGTTTCATGTTCCTCATACAGTGAAATGGTATGCCCTTGATTAGACTACTCATGGAAAACACATAACAAGTAAACATACCTGAGCCTGTGGGTTTTCATTAAGAAGCCTAAAGGCTTTAATTGCACCCTTCGGTGCTGATGGGGTTATCTAACAAGACTAGATTTGGTCTCCACATGTTCAGCATCCGGATTAGAGGCATTTAGATGCAGATATGTCCTAATGAAAGCTTAATATACCTGATATCCAGCACAACTAGGAAGACTCCAAAAGTATACCTGAAATGTTAATAGATTAATATAGGTTTGTCGTTTAAGAGCTATTACTTTATTTACTCGGAGTTAGAAGCAGAAACACAGATTCTGCGTTGCAATGTGACTGTTCAGAATTTATGTCTCAAAATAAATTTTTGCTAATTAGTATTTCTTACCGAGGTTCCTATCTTGTCCTTTGAGACCAGCTCATCATCCACTAGACTTTGGACAACGTCTTTGACCGATTGGCTGATGACGCCTTTCCCCGGTCCCAAATTTTCAAGTTCCTTCAGCTGACATTTGTACACAGAAAGCATGCATTAGCATAACTTTCAAACATAACAGAACGCCACAAAAGTCAAACAGGAGACAGGTCCTTTATGGCCCTTAAAAGCCTGAAAATAAGCCCCACCGGTATATAAGATCCCCAGTGTAAAAAAAAAATAATCCCATTAAACACAAACTAATCCTGAAATTATAAAATTGACACCTGAATATGCTCCCTTGTTCGTGTATCCCATAAATGAATATGTCGATCAAATCCTCCACTTGCCAAATACCGACCATCAAAACTTACAGCAAGAGCTAAAACATGCTTGCTACGCTTTTTAGCTTTACCTTGTAGCGCGTCTGCACCATGAGACCTCATTACTTCCTCAATAGGCCAAGCGTATGCTTGTGTTTTCCCGGTTTCAACGTCCCATTGGACAATATATCCATCTTTTGAAGCTGAAAATCCTTTAGAGTCATCTTCTGATAAAACTACAGCGGTTACAGACTGTCGATGTTTGACTAAAAATCGAAATTCATCTGTTGTTTTTGGTTTCTGAACACTGTATATTCAAAGAAATAAGAAAATTATCAGGGCATTCATGTAATCATGTCAGCGGAGATGCAATATATCAAATGTCCTACTATACACCATTTGACCGAGAATCAGAATTAAGTCCTCTACATGGTTAACACATTTCAATTAAATCCATTTATAAAAGCTCTAAGGTTAAGAATTATGCATTGTGGTAAAGAAAGTAACTTTAATTTCATACGATATAAGCACTTTGACATAAGCAGCTTCGTACCTCCTACCTGTTTATCATATACCGCTTGTTTTACAATAAAAGCAGCTACGCACAAGCAGTCTGGAACCCTGGATAACACAAAACTGCCTCTGCTCATTTTTAGGCAGATAGTTCGATAATATAAGCAATCCTAAACACCTCGCTAGTTCACAATTTTCAATTTGAACACAATTATATTCAATCAATCAAACAATTACTACAACCACATAACAATCACATATAAATTTTAGTATCTTATAGCCACTCCTTAGAACCAAACTTTTAATACCAATGTGCGTCTACGTCTTACCTCCCCATGCCTATAGATACAATTATATAGCATATAATTATATATCTTTTAGCAATAGATTTGTTTAAACACTCCAATAAAACAAGCATTCGGTGGTTTTTATGTCATTTTGCATCCTAAACTACAGCTACTTTACCAATGGCTTTTATAAAACAAATTAACTGATTATACTGCCAGCTACTACTAGTTTGACACTTCTATAAAGAAGCATTTAGCGTTATCATTTCGATTTTACGTCATTTTGCGTTCTATAACTACAACTACTTTACCATACACTTTTATAAAACATAAAAGTTAGTACTAACTGCTACTGCTAACTATAATCACAAAATCACAGTTACTTTACCAAACGCTTTTATATAACAATACGAGAACAAACAACTACTGCTAACTAACTGCTACCGCTTGCATTCTATAACTAACGCTTATATAAAACAAACAGCTACCGTTAACTACTACCGCTTGTAACCAATCAATTAAAAACTACCATTTCGCAACGAGTCATGGATGTGGATGGAGAAATATAGTGAGTTCTTATTGAGATAGATAGACCAAGAAAACAAACAACGCTTTACAGTATGGAATAACATCCATATGACCTACAATCATGGATGTGATAACCCTTTGTGATGCTCGCTTGCAGACTAGGCTTGCCTAACCTTGGTAGCTAGTAACAAAAACGAGCCACATGGAAAGCTCAAGGACCGGTACAAGCAAGGCAATATATAACTGATTACCTCAACCAGTGTCTACAACTATCAACAATCTCACTTAATGGTGATGTTTTAAGTCCGAACAAAACTTTGACCTAATTCTACCTAAAACTACCTTGATCCCGTCAACAACTACTCTTTTAATTGAGGCATTTTATCAAACACTTGTCTTACAAGTTACAACTACCAATTTTTCCATTGAGGCATTTTATCAAACACTTGTCATACAACTACTAATGTATTCAATATATAAAATCAAATCACTGGAGACTATAGTAACTTCAATATATAGAATCAAATCAAATACTCAAGCATATTAAGTTTTTTATAAAATGTGTATATATCTAATCAGTATGTTACCTTAATATCATACTTTCGATCCCTTGTTGATATGGTTGAATGAAAGCTAATCTCAATCGATTCGGAATGTATTCAAGTTGAAGTCGATTGAAAAAATTAGGGCACAATCAATTTTCATTGAGAAAGTTGGTTGAGTATGCGACGGTGAAGCCGCCGGTGTATGCAGCGGTTAGTGGTGGATGTTGCCGTGGTGGTTGCCGCGGTGGCGCGTGGCCTAGGGTTATGTCATTGTGTGGTTATATTCTGAAGTTATGTTATGACAGATATGAGAGTAATTGAAGTTATATTCTGATAATTTGAGGATGTGCAGTGTAGTTAGTGGGAGTATGATTGAGAAGGTGAAGGTTGGATCCGCGTTTTTTTATCCATGCCGGGTCGGGTCGGGTCGGGTCGAATAGGTTGGATATTTTTTTCCCCTTTTTTTAATAAAAAGAACTGTTGGTGTATTATGTTATGTATGGGTGATGGCCAATGGGAATCATTTTAATTTCACATTCAACTATATAATACTAGTACAAGTTTTTTTTTTTACATGTTTGATATTCAATGTTATTTTTTTCTACTCTTACATATTATAAAAAAATAATATTATGTTTGAAAGTTTATGTTCAAAAAATATGTTCAAAAAATCGCACTAACGAATGTTAAATATTTGTAATTTTGAATATTGCTCCATAATACAAGTATTTATTCGTAACGTGTGATAGTGTTTACAATTGTGGATTATTATACAAATATTCAAGTTTAAGTAAGTATATATCTAATTGCCGTTATTTTTAACCATTTTATAACAATGCGAAAAATAGTGACCAAAGTTTCGTCACTAATGTTTAATGACCAAATTTCTCGTCACTATTCTAAATCAAAAATACCTAGTGTGTAATTTAGTGACTACCTAGTGACCACTTATATGTTTCGTCACTGACTTTTTACCGATGACCAAAAATTATATCGTCACTATTTTCTTCTAAATAGTGACCAAAAAAAATTCTCGTCACTAAATTCCGTCACTAAAGCCACTTTTTCTTGTAGTGATTTATGGGGGATCTATCTAGTCTTTGGGGTGATCATTTGTAACAGATCCTGACCACTTAACATGGCTTGAACTCGAAAATTTGGGTCACGATTTGGTCTATCAATGGATTATCCTAGGTATGATTAGTTATCTACTATCATGCTAGTTTTTGACCCATTTGTTGACAGAAATTGAATTTTATGAATTGCTTTCCGAATTCCGATTGTCATCAACACGTCTAAGAAGCATTGGGTGATTTTATAAGGTCCTACAATAGAATCAACAAAAAAAATAGTGTAAGCTGCAAAAAATGTTTTTAAACTTTGCGACTTTTGCCAGAAATATCTTAAATTTTGAAAAATTGCGAGAAATGTCCCTAACATTTTAGTTTTTTGTGAGAAATGCCCTTGAACCGTTACTGTAGTTGCAAATTCTTCATTTTTGCTAACGCTCGTTAACTATTCACGTTAGTGGTCGTGTGAAATAACTATTTAACCCTCGCCTACTACAAAGACATTTTTTTTACAAGAACATTTTTGCAGTTTATTATCAATTTTATTTTGAGTTCCTATCACCATCACACAACCAACACCACCACCCTCCACTACCACCACCACCCTCTACCACCACCACCACCACTACCCTCCACCACCGCCACCCTCTACCATCACACAACCACCACCATCAAATCCGCTCTTTTTTATGTGTGATCTTGGGCTTTTTTCTTTTGTTATTATTGTTGGCCACATATCTCATGTGGTTTTATTGCTGTCACTAGGTTGGTGTGTAACTCTTTAACGCGTTTTTGTTTCAACTTTGTTCTCGGCAACTAATATATTTGTACATGTGTTGTTTAGTTTGGATTTCACCAGCAGGGATCATCCTTGAGGAATGACAAATTTACAGATTCTTATCCAAAAGCAAGGAGAATCCATCTAATTTCTTAAAGTGAGGATCAATGCATATTTTCTTACAGAACACAGTCCATTTTCGCGACTCTAGGTAAAAATTTGAGAAACAGAAGTTGATCAAAAAACAGGAATGGGATGAGTCGAATTAGTTCGATTCAAATTTTTGAAGAAACTGTAAAATAAAACCAAAACTAGAATTGTTTGGGTTCGTCATGTTGGTTTAATGGACAAAATATTAATAGATGTGTGTTAGGATCGAACTCGAGACCACGGGATTGCACACTTTACGTATGAGAATTAAAGATTAATAATTAATATAAAATGTTATGTTAATTATTAAATAAACACAAAACATAACGACCGGTAGTATTTAACGGAATAATGACTAACGATCGTTAGACGAATAAAAGGAAAGTATTGTATATTGATTATTTAGAGAACAAGAAATATCTAGAACCCCTTGTGGGTTATAGATCGACCGGCCATGGGTAATGGGAAGCCCAAACCCAACCTAACTTGTTCCTTAAGTTTTCTAATCCTATAAATACAAAACTAATGATTCATTGTTGACAACTCTTGTACACACAATTAATCTTGGGTTTTGATTTCTTTCTTTTGGTCCTAAAACTCGGTCGAATATCCTTATGAATAAGGGTTTCGTTTTGTTTGTTTTGTTAAAACAAATTGTTTTGTGTTTTCCTTTAAACTAGCATTTACTTTAATTCGTTGATAGTACATGTGTACAAAACGTGGTACAATCACATTATTGATTGTATCTTGGATTGAATTACAAAACGGTAAGGAGTAATTCTTATAATCCTATAAACCCTAATTAGGGTTCATCTCAATTGCTAGTTTTGTAGAATTGATTCTTGTTCGGCTAGAATCAAAAAAGGTACGCATACTTTATGTTTATGTTAGTTAATTATTCATTATCCGTCCATATACGCTTCCGCATGTTTCTTTGATGTTTTATGTGTTTTATATATAATAGTCATATTATATAATTCCAACAGTGGTATCACGAGATTGGTTTAATGAGTAATTAATTACTAAACACGTTAAAAAACGGATATTGTTTGATATGATTATTCTAGGGTTTTGGTTATGATTATGTAAACTCTAATTTTAGGGTTAGGGCTTTTGCCCTAATTGGTTTTAAATTTTTTTTTACAAAAAAAAAAGTTACCCCGAATTTTTTTTATGGTCGATCCTAATTTTTTTTTAGTCGATTTGTTTAAAAATATTTTTAGGGTTTATAAAATTGCAATGTTGCAAAAATCTTGGCACTTCCTGGTCGAAAGAGAAGCCAAAGGGTGTTTGTTTTGATGTGTTTTCTTGGGTGGCAAAGGGCAGAACACATCGGGTAGTTACACCCGATATCAGACATAACATATCAAGGTTCTCGAGGAGATTTGATCTTGGGTTTTGTTCCAGTTCTCGAACACAAGCTACTGTAGATTTTTTTGGGTTTTGGCTCGAGGGTTTGAGGTTATACAAAGGGTTGTTTGTTAAACATGACACGACTAGCATATCTGGCATATTCGGGTTACGTGTTTGTGCGAGCACTCGTAGAGGTAATCGCGTTTATACTTGGTTTCTTGTTTGATAACTTGTGGGTGACTACGAGGGTTAGTTTTCTTGTTTCCTTTTATACTTCCTTTGTTTATTATACGTGTTAACATGATTACTTAAACTAGATCCATATTTTGTTGCGTACTCGTAGTGTTAAATGGTTAACATGATTATAAAATCCCAACAGGTTTCATGATCTAGTGGGACATAATTTAGCAGTACAAGCTCTGTCAAATGCTATAGCCAAAAAGAAAGTTGTTTTACTTTATGTATTTTATGGGCCCCATGTCACTGGAAAGACCTCGTGTGCACGAATATTTGCTCGAGCATTAACTTGCCAATCTTTGGATCATCCAAAACCATGCTGGTATTGCAATTCTTGTGTAGCACACGATATGAGGAAAATCGGAGTGTAAGAGAAGTAGGCCCTATGAATAATCTCGGGTACAAAGGTATTTTGGAAATGATTGAAGATATGATTGTTTCTTATCAACCTTCAAAGTACCGAGTGTTCATTAATGACTGTGGTACATTTTCTCCAGAATGGTGGAGTGCGATATCTAAGGTTATTGATTGAGCTCCTAGGCGTATGGTTTCAGTACTTGTTAATTCAAGTATTGACCTTTTGCCACATATAATAATGTCCAGGTGTTAGAAGTTCTTATTCCCAAAGTTGAAAGATGTGGATATTGTACGCTACAGTGGATTTAAAATAAAGAGGACTTTGTAATTGATAAAGATGCGCTAAGCTTATAGCCTCAAGATCTGATGGATCATTAAGGGATGCGGAAATGACACTCGAGCAACTAAGTCTTCTTGGGCAAAGAATAATTGTTCCTCTCGTTCAAGAACTGAGTCTTCTGTGCCCAACAATAATAACAAAAGAAAAAATCCCCAGATTGTTGCTTTTATGGAAAAAAATTAGTAGTCGTGAGTTAGGATCAAACTCGAGACCACGGGATTGCACACTTTACGTATGAGAATTAAAGTTATAATAATTAAATATAAAATGTTATATTTAGTTATTATTTACACGAAACGTATAACGAACGTTAAGTAATTAAACGTAAAGGACTAACAATCGTTAAATGTTAAAGGAAATGACTAAAATGAAATTAGATGTCAAGAGGGTTCTAGCATCCCTTGGGGATTACAAACCGATCGGAAAAGGGGGTTTCCAAACCCAATTCTAACCTAACTTGGACACTATGTTTTTTGGGTATAAATACGAGGCTTAGGGTATTCATTTTTTACTCTTGTACACATAAACCTAAAACCTAAGTTGTGTGTTTTCTCTTTCATTCCATAACGGATCGGATCTAAACCCTAAGGGTTCGCTCCATTGTTTTTTCCTTAAAGCAAATGTTTTGTGTTATTAAAACTAGCATTACTTAAATTTGTTATAGTACGTGTGTAAGAACGTGGTACTTACACACTATTGTAAGTATCTTGGATTGAATTGCAAAAACGGTAAGGGGCAATTCATATAATCCTATAAACCCTAATTAGGGTTCATCTCTGTTGATACAAAAGTTGGGCGTTCCTTGTTTGGACTCCGGTTCCCGTATCAATTGGATCTTAATGCTTGAGACCTGCGCACTAAGAAAACTGAAAATACCGTTAAGCTTATCATGAGATTGTCTCCCACGATTATCCTCCGGCGTGAGAGTAAGAAATCGGTTTTAGGGTTTAGTGGAGAGTTAGGGTTTTGAGATCGTACCTTTAATGAGGGCTGGAATGCACTTTATATACACACGGAACCCTTATTGATTTCGTGTTCCTCAAGCTTCGGCGTATCCCGCCTAAGTCGGTTGTTAAATGTTTATCTCCAAAAATAATAGATATCCGATATCGTATGCCATAAATAACTTTGAGTTTGGGCCTTCGTGAGCCCAAACTGTTATTGGTTTAGCCCAGTCGTACTGGGCTTACTAGTAGCGGTCATTGGTCGGGTGCATGACCCGAATGCGGACTATACGTCATCATGTCCCCCCAGTCTAGTATGCGCAGGGACTACCTGCGGATGCTAGACTAATAGCTGTATACCAAAAACTCGTTGAAGCGTAGCGTAGAAGCTAAAAGGGGTTTCTGCCGTAAAGAACACACGTTGAATCTAGTCAAAGTATGTCAAATGTATACCTCGTAAAACATGAGAAAGTAACTGAAAATGTGTCGTGTCAACCAATCCTATCCACACATTTAGAGATAGTGGAGTCCACGTGTCAATCATCGCGTGAATGTAAAAACATATATAAACCTCCGCCTTTCATTACTGTGATTATCACAGTAAAAACATATCCGCCATTGTTAAAAAAGCTTCAAACTTTCAACCAAGAAACCCTTAATATTCTAAAGGTAACCGCGCGTGCGCCTTTAAAAACTGTATCATGGTCCGTGGTTTGAATGATTTTACCTCCGACATGACTGAGGACGAACTTCGCGAGTTCACCTCGGATTATTATATCACTATGGCGCTGCATTCGGTAGTTCCAGATGCGCAGACATCGATAGCAGATTTCCCCGAAGGGAAAGTAGGAGTATACACACATTTTTTTGAATTCTCGAATCAACGTGTGCCGCTGTCCCTATTTTTGTGCGACGTATTAAATTACTATCACCTGCAAATATCGCAGCTGCACTGTATAGGTGCAGCAAAAATAACAAACTTCGAGGTGAATTGCCGTTTATTGGCGATTAACCCCACGATCTACCTCTTCCGCACGTTTTACCACAAGACATGGTCAAACGGGTGGGTGTCGTTCGCGAAGCGCGCAGGGAGGCTGCAATGTTATACCGAAAAATTAGACGCGCTTAGGAACTGGAGAGAGATTTTTTTCTGGGTTGATAAGGCGTTATTTCCCTGGGAATTTGACTTCTATACCCATGGTTCACTCCCGAAGGATGAGCGCCCCCTCTCTGGAACATACAGCGCAATTGATGCGGAAACGATAAATGCCAATCGTATTCCCATCAGTTCCTATCCAGAGGAATTTTTGGTGCACATGGGCATCAGCCGTAACTAATTCGATAGGCCTGAGGAGGTGCCAACATCTTTAGACGCAGATGGCCAGGGTGGGTGCTCGTCCTTCGTACTCCTTTACTTTATTGATGTGAGCCTTTCTTTTCACTTATGTACTTTATATAACCTGTTATTTGTTTGTTTCGTGCTGCGCAGAGATGGATCTATTCGGCGTTATGAATTTGGCGAAGCCACGACAGGTTACTGTAGGGGTGCGCCCATTGAGAGAGGGGGAAGTCCCTATTCTGGAGGCGACCGCGGGGCGCACCATGGTGATTGTTCTGGCAGACCCGGGGAGTGGTTCCCCCGCTTTAATAGAGGCGACCCCTCTACAAAGCATGCCCAGCCCGAGGGTACCTTCTCCGTTGGTGGAGCCGGCACACACAGATGTGGCGGAAAGCACTGAAGACGCCGATGTAGAGATGGAGGAGGCAAGCCATGGGCTAAAGCGCAAGAGGGCGCTTGGTGGTGATGGCGCAAGCTCATCCAGGAAGAAACGACCTGTCATTCTGGACGTGGAGTCGTCCTCAGATGATGCATCGCCCCCTTCACCGGATACTGCTTCTCCCCAGTAAGTTTTATTTGCAAAGCCCTTATCTCATTCCCCATATATGTTATGAGACAATCGCTAATTCTCTTTTTTGTGTGCAGTACTGAGCACTCTGGGGAGTCACCCCCCCAAGCTAGTCCCGTTCGCGCTGAATCTTCTGGACCAAAGAGCCAAAGCGCTGAGACATTGGCATCTGGGGACGCGCCGATGGGTCAGCTTGTGGAGGAGCTAGTGTTGGCTGCCGCGCACCAAGTTACGTTGGCCGCGCAGCTAAAGGCAAAGTATTCTGGGGAAAGTAGCCAGAGCGCGCAGAAGGACACACATATTGCGTTGTTGGAGGCACGTTTGGCAAGTGCCCAGGCTGAGGTAAAGACAACGAGCTCTCACTCCCAAAAGCTTGCTGAAGAAAAAATGTCACTGCTTAGCCAAATAAATCAGGAGCGTATTGCGTCAGCGGATTACAAGGCTGCGTGCACCTGGGCCCTGAAGTATTTGGAAAAGGGAAAGGAAGAGTTGTTCTCTCAGTTAGGGGAATTTTGCGCAACTGTGGGGAGCTCGCTGGAAGAGCAGGAGATGAAGTTGCGCAAGCTTAGCATCGAATATGATGAAGAGTTGTATCCTCAGTTGGTTTCCACCATCTCTGAGCGCAGATGGCTAATTAGTCATGGATTGCATCTTACTGCCCTCGGTACTTTGGAGTCCCGAGAGGTAGTAGACAAGTTTGGGGCGGTGGTGCAGTGCGCGCTTGCGCGTGGCAAGGCTGAGGCTGTAGAGGAGCTTCACGAGGCTAAACTTTTGAAAGTGGCTGTTGATCAGGTGCCTGGGTACAATAATCATGCGTATGAGGAGCTCGTTGCCGTTATGGAGCAAATGAAAATATTGGAGCTTCCTTTTATTGCTCAGATGGAGCGCGACCAAGATTACCCTATAAATGTGATTATGGAAGGGTTAACTTTGGCCCGCCACCGTGCTGATGGGGCAGAGGTACAGCCGGACTTTTTTCTGAAGCCTGACGATTCACAACTGCAGGTGCCTATTTTTGCTCGCCCCCGCGACCTTTTGAACCCATTCGCGCTGGAAAAGGAAATTCCTTTGAAGGAATCCTTAGAGGCCCATGCTATGAGGGTTGTAAAGAAGAAGGGCATGAAGGGAAAAGCCATTCTCTGTGGTGTTGGCGCAGCGCACCTTCCCAGATCTGACGGGTGCCTGTGAGTGTGGCCACGGTGTCACGACAGGATTTTGACTTGTTGAAGCGGCTGAAGGAGGCTGGGGACGCTGCACGCCAAGTGGAAAGCCCTCGTCTTAAGCGTTGTAGTAGCATATAGATTGGAACTTCTGTTGTAAATATCATTTTGTAAGAAGTCATGGTCCTTAATGAAATATTCCTTTTGTTGAATGTGTGTTGATGTGGTTGCGACGTATAATGTTTGTACTTAGTTATCTGTCTTTGCATAAAAAACGATATTTATTGTCTAAAAAGCAAACTGTTACATAAGCGCAACTAATATTTGGAGTTCATAATCATGTATGAACTATCATACTTATAATTTCTAAGTATTTTTAACATAATTGTGTATGGTATGATATGCAACGTACTGTAAATATCATAGTAAGGAGCCAAGAGTCTTGATTCCAGGTTTTGTTAAACGCGCATAGTATGCATTGTTGCGCATCCGTCATGGAATGCGCACTGAACTTATTTCAACGTCTTGACAATAAGGTGTTTAACAAGGATGCATGATCCAATGTTGATGGGTTTGCAACCCTCTTACTCAACGAGTTGTTTAGTAGGTTTACTAATCCTTTACACCATCGTGGGTTGTAGTAAATGCATGCACGCCATGTAGGCAAGAGATAATATAACAACAATGTGGAGACATAAATTTTATGTAAATAAAAAATTGAAATATGTCGCGGAGTTAGCTAGAAACCACGACCTTTTATTAATACTTGCAAGTTTTTGTAAAAAGAAAAGAAAAACATTTGTCTAAGTAAAACAGAATGTAAATACACGGATATTTATTGAGCACTATACTAAAGTGCAGGAGTGTCCGTGTGCTGGGCCGTAGCCGTTCCTAGAGATAGCATCGTTTGAGATTGCAGATGTTCCATGTGCGTGGTAGCTCACGGCCATCCATGGCACGCAGTTTGTACGCGCCTTTTCCTAATGCTTCAATGACCTCATAAGGTCCTTCCCACTTCGGCCCAAGTTTTCATGTATCTTCTGCGTGGCTCGCATCATTGGCGCGATATACGAAGTCTCCTGGTCTTAATGAAACACTTCGCACTTTAGCATCGTAGTATCCTTTCATTTTTGACTTTGCTCTCGCTTCACATATAGCTGCGCGCTCGCGCCTTTCTTCCAACAGGTCCAAGTCAATACGCCGCTCATCGTCATTGGTTGTAACATTAACTTCGGAAGTGCGAATAGTTGGCATCCCAATTTCTGCTGGTATGACGGCTTCTGTCCCATAGACAAGAGAAAAGGGAGTGTCTCCCGTGCTAATTTTGATTGAAGTTCGGTGCGCCCACAAAACATGCGATAGTTCCTCCACCCACCTCCCTTTGTGCTTGTCCAAGCGTGCCTTAATTCCTTTACCCAGACTTCGATTTGCACGCTAGACTAAGCCATTGGTTTGCGGGTGTTTAACCGACGCGAAGTGCTGTGTAATATTTAGCTTTTCGCACCATTCCTTGAAAGGGTTGTCACAGAATTGTTTTCCGTTGTCTGAGATGATTTCCCCAGGTAATCCGAAACGGCATATAATATTGTCCCAAACAAAATGTTTTACCTGATTTCCTGTGATTGTCACAACTGCCTTTGCTTCAATCCACTTGGTGAAATAGTCTATAGCTACTATGAGGAATTTCAATCCTCCTGCTGCAACAGGGAATGGACCTGCAATGTCGATACCCCACTTATAGAATGGCCATGGCGACGTAATAGGTTTCAGTTCCTGTTGTGGTTGGCGTGGGACGGGTCTGTGAACTTGGCAGTCGCCATACTTTCTTATTAAATCCCGTGCATCTCGGTGCATTGTAGGCCAGTAGTATCCTGACCGTAAAGCGCGCGCCACCACGGACCGTGGTCCTGAGTGCATACTACATGAACCAGCGTGGATCTCCTGGAGTACGTAATCAGCTTGAATGGGTCCTACACATCGAAGCCATGGTTGTAGAAATGAACGCCGATATAGCACACCGTTCCGAAGTTCAAACCTCTGTGATGTGCGCCATACTCGTCGGGCTTCCTTCTGCTCTTGAGGCAAGACGCCCTTGCTTATAAATTCGGTGATCGGGGTCATCCATGTAGGACCTTGTTCCTCTATCACCGTGGATATCTCCATCTCCGAGATGGACTTGATCTTCAGAGTTTCCACTAATAATTGTTTTGACAGGTGCGCAAAGCTTATAGATGCAATCTTGCTCAGCGCATCCGCTTTTCTGTTTTCCCCTCTAGGAACTTGTTTGATGGTAAACCTGCCAAAGCCCTGGATTAGGGACTTGGTTTTGTCGAGATATTGAATCATGTTATCTTCTTTAGCCACATACTCGCCCAACACGTGGTTGGCCACTAGCCGGGAGTCCACATTTGCTTCTAGGTTGCGTATATCCATTCGATCTGCAATGCGTAATCCAGCGATCAGGGCTTCATATTCTGCCTCGTTGTTTGTGGCTGTGAATTCGAAACGCAGTGCGTAAGTGAATTCCATTCCTTCTGAGCTTGTGAGGATAAGGCCTGCGCCTGACCCGTCTACGCATGAAGATCCGTCTGTGAACAAGATCCATGGTTCTTATAATTCCACCTTGCTTTGTGAAGGTGCGTCATCAGTGTTCGGTTTCTCGATGATGAAGTCTGCGAGTATCTGCCCCTTAACCGCAGTACGTGGTCTGTAGGAAATGTTATGCTCACCTAGCAGTACACTCCACTTCTGTAGACGTCCCGATGCGTCAGGTTTGGAGATAATTTGCTTGATAGGCTGGTCTGTAATCACCGCTATTGGGTGCACCTGGAAGTACCTGCGTAGCCGTTTGGCGGCGAATACTAATGCTAGGACCAACTTTTCCATTGCGATATAGTTAATCTCCGTTTTCTTGAGTGCTTTGCTTACAAAATACACCAGTGTTTGTACTGAATTCCTGTCTGTTAGTAGCACCGCGCTGACTGCTCCATGGGTTGCTGTCAAATACATAATTAATTCTTCCCCTGGGCGAGGTGCAACTAACATGGGGAGTGCTGCTAAATGCTGTTTAAGTTGTATGAAAGCTTCTTCTGCTTCCGTAGTCCAGCGAAAGTCTCCCTTTTTTGTACACTTCTTGAGTGTTTTGAAGAGAGGGAGCGACTTGTCTGCTGATTTGGACAAGAACCTATTCAAACCGGCCAGTTTTTCATTTAGAGATTGGACTTCCTTCAACGTGCGTAGTGAAGGAAGTTGGATAACAGCCTTCATTTTTTCTGGACACGGTTTGATGCCATTAGGCTATATCAGATATTCGAGGAACATGCCTTCTGTAGCGCCAAAAGTGCATTTCTTAGGATTTAGCTTCATGTTGATCTTCTTTAGTGTATTAAATGTTTCTTCAATGTCGCGCACCAATTCATCTTCCGTATGGCTTTTTATTACAAGGTCGTCAACATAAACCTCTAGATTGCAGCCCACCTGTCTTTCAAATGCGTTATCAACCAACCGCTGATAGGTGGCACCTGCGTTCTTTAGGCCAAAGGGCATCTTAGTATAACAATAAACGCCTTGGCTCGTGTGGAAGGCCGTTTTTTCCTCGTCTTCTTTAACTATCTGGATTTGGTGATATCCTTTGTATGCGTCTAGGAAGCATTTAAGTGGGTATCCACACAAAGATTCTACCTTCCAATCTATCTCCGGTAGCGGGTAGCAGTCTTGTGGACATGCCTTGTTGAGATATGTGAAGTCAACGCACATCCTCCAACTACCATCGCTCTTCTTGACCATCACTGGGTTGGAAAGCCAGTCATGGTAGTAGACTTCTCTCATGATACCTGCATCTACCAGTTTATGTACTTCCGCCAGAATTGCTTGTGCGCGCTCTGGAGCCTGGCCACACTTCTTCTGTCGTACTGGGGAGTATCCTTGTCGAATTTTCAACTTGTGTTCTGTAATCGAGCGTGGTACGCCGGTCATGTGTTTTGGTTCCCATGCAAAGATATCCAGGTTCTTTTGCAAGAGTGCGCACACAGCTGCCCTGCCGTTATCAGATAGCGACCCCCCGATCGATACTTCTTGCTCTGGGTAATCAAGATGAATTGCGACCCTTAGGTTTGGCACTTTAGTTGCGCGCTGTTCGGGAATGTGTTCCATCTCACATGTAATTGTGTTACATTCTCTCGGTGGTACGGTAGTATTGTAAAGAGTAACAATGCCTCCCTCTACTGGGAATTTGAGCATCCCATGTGCTATAGACGGTACTGCGTGTATGGCTGAAATCACTGGTCTTCCAATAATGCCATTGTACGGCGAAGGGGATTTGATCACCATAAAAGTCATCCAGGCTGTCGTGGAGTGTTCCTTATCGCCAATACTGACTAGTAGGCGTATTTGCCCCATGGGCCATATCTTTTCTCCTGTAAAACCAGTCAACGACGTCCTGACTGGGCTTAATTGACTTCGTATCTCAGGTCGCAGTCGTTTGAAACAGTGTTCATACATTATATTTGCGGATGCTCCTCCATCAACATATATGCGGTGGATATCGTGACTCCCTGCGTTAATTTCAATGGTGAGCGGTTCTACTACTCCGTTGTCTGCAGCCAAGGTGGGGAAAGAGATTTTGCTTCCACGGGAAAACTTTTGGCTGATCTTCTGCCTAGTCATTCGCTGCCATGATTGTATCATGTAGATTGTATCAGCCTTATCTTTAGATACTTCTTTCTTGTTTCCAGCCTTTTGCTTATCTTTCCCTTCCTTGATGTTTTTAACCAAATGGTCTAATCTGCCTTCTTTTACTAGTTTATCAATTAGTTGGCGCAATTGGACACATTCATTGGTGGTATGGCCCTTCTGTCCATGATATTCGCAGTATCCACTCCCCACGCGCCGATCCTCTGGGGTGCCCATTGGTGGGGGCCTTGGGAAGTTCGCGCCTTCCGTCGCGAATATCTCCTTTGGAGTTTTGGTCAGTGGGGTATATCTATCATTATCACGTCCGTTTCCCTGGCCGCGGTAGTTTCTGTTACGGTTGTTACTCTGGTCAATGGATTGTCTCCGAGGCTGTTCTTGTGACCTATAGTTTGAGTAACCTTTCTTACTATCCGCCGCGGCAGCTTCTCCTTGGATAAAGGACCTTGTACGCTTCATAAGTTCATCAAAGGTTTGGGGGACTCTGTCGTTCAGCCTTTTAATGAGTTCTGGGTTATTGATCCCGTTCATGAACCTTGAGATTTTTAGTATTTTGGGGCATGCCTTGACATGTATGCACTCATCTTTGTAGCGCTCCACATAAGCGCTTGTAGATTCCCCCTGACGCTGTTTTATCCTGGCGAGTTCGATAGGGTTTTTAGCGCACTTCTTTCTTTGGGTGAAGTTCAAGAGAAACGCCTTCCACAACTCTTCAAAGCCATCAATTTTTCTGCGTGGAAGCTTACTGAACCAGTTTCGGGCATTTCCCACTAATGAGGAATTGAACATGTGGCACCACACAGGTTGTGGCCAATTTTCGATGGTATCTGCTGATTCGAAAATTTTTAGGTGATCGTCTGGATCACCTGTTCCATCATATGTTTTCACATTGGCGGGCATGCGCCTTCTCTTATTTTCTGAGAAATCGCTGATGCGCCGAGTGAATGCATCCACCTTTTGGCGGCGCTAGGGAAGAGACATATCTTCATCCTCCGGGTCACGATATCTTCCCCTAGACTTCCAGTGCCCAGTTTCGCTGTCCTCGTTGTCCGAAGAATCACCAGAGAACGAGCTTCCCCTTTATCGGCGGTTGCGCCAACCATCCGAGGAGTCGCCAGAGGATGAGCTTCCTCTGTTTCGGCGCTTGCGCCGCCTGTCCTCAGAATCTGAGTTTGAAGAGCTTCCACTTGGGGAGTGCTGTCGTCCCAGTCTGTCATGGACCTTGCGCCTACCAAGCCTAGCGTGGACATTGGTACGCCGTCCGTCCTCTTCGTGTTCTTCCAGATGTTGCAGGTCAGCTGCTTCATCATTCTCAACTCTCCTCCCAATCCTGGTAAACACTGGAGGCCGGCGGCTATCCTTCCCGCGCCTCTTCTGATGACGCGATGGGGATGCATCATACTCTGTGTCGAAGTTTAGTCGGGCTTTTAGGTTCTGACTCGACCTCTTTTTTGCTTCCTCTTGCATGAGGGCAGCCAAGGTTTCGTAGTTTTGAGACACGAAGTCACTTGGCGCTAGTTCAGGCGCGACTCCTTCTAAAGTGAGGGTGTCTGTTTCCATATATGGACTCCTGTTTCGGAGAGGTGCGCCTGGTGTTTTTGTGAGGTCCTTTTCTGGAACCGACTGCAAGGGAGTGGTAAAAGGGTTGCGCAGTGGATCTTCTACGTTGATTGTTGGCGTGGTGGCATGGGTTGTCCCCGTGCGTTGTTCCACTGCTTGGAAGACCAGGTCTAGGCCTGACCCTTGGTTTTTAGCTACACTGGTTGTTCCAGAGGTATTATGGAAATGATTGAAGATATGATTGTTTCTCATCAACCTTCAAAGTACCGAGTGTTCATAATTAATGACTGTGGTACATTTTCTCCATAATGGTAGAGTGCGATATCTAAGGTTATTGATTGAGCTCCTAGACGTATGGTTTCAGTACTTGTTAATTCAAGTATTGAGATTTTGCCACATATAATAATGTCCAGGTGTTAGAAGTTCTTATTCCCAAAGTTGAAAGATGTGGATATTGTACGCTACAGTGGATTTAAAATAAAGAGGACTTTGTAATTGATAAAGATGCGCTAAGCTTATAGCCTCAAGATCTGATGGATCATTAAGGGATGCGGAAATGACACTCGAGCAACTAAGTCTTCTTGGGCAAAGAATAATTGTTCCTCTCGTTCAAGAACTAAGTCTTCTATGGCCAACAATAATAACAAAAGAAAAAATCCCCAGATTGTTGCTTTTATCGAACAAAATTAGTAGTCGTGAGTTACGATCGAACTCGAGACCACGGGATTGCACACTTTACGTATGAGAATTAAAGTTATAATAATTAAATATAAAATGTTATATTTAGTTATTATTTACACGAAACGTATAACGAACGTTAAGTAATTAAACGTAAAGGACTAACAATCGTTAAATGTTAAAGGAAATGGCTAAAATGAAATTATATGTCAAGAGGGTTCTAGCATCCCTTGGGGATTACAAACCGATCGGCAAAGGGGGTTTCCAAACCCAATTCTAACCTAACTTGGACACTATGTTTTTTTGGTATAAATACGAGGCTTAGGGTATTCATTTTTTACTCTTGTACACATAAACCTAAAACCTAAGTTGTGTGTTTTCTCTTTCATTCCATAACGGATCGGATCTAAACCCTAAGGGTTCGCTCCATTGTTTTTTCCTTAAAGCAAATGTTTTGTGTTATTAAAACTAGCATTACTTAAATTTGTTATAGTACGTGTGTAAGAACGTGGTACTTACACACTATTGTAAGTATCTTGGATTGAATTGCAAAAACGGTAAGGGGCAATTCATATAATCCTATTAACCCTAATTAGGGTTCATCTCAATTGCTAGTTTGGGGATTGATTCTTGTTTAGCTAGAATCAAAGGTACGCATACTTTTATGTTTATGTTAATTAATCATTTATTATATATTCTTATACGCTTTCAGGTGTATCTTTGATGTTTATTGTGTTTTATATATGATTGTCATGTTATTAAATTTCAACACAGATCACACATAAAAAAAGAGCAGATTTGATGGTGGTAGTTGTGTGATGGTAGAGGGTGGCGATGGTGGTGGTTGTGTATGGTAGAGGGTGGTGGTGGTGGTGGAGGGTGGTGGTGATGGTTGTGTGGTGGTAGAGGATGGTGGTGATGAGAACTCAAAATAAAATTAAGACTAAAATACACCATTGGTCCCTAAACTTGGCAAAAAGCGTCACCGTGCATCGTAACTCAGATGTTTCGTCTCAAGTAGTCCAAAATATGGGTTTTTGAGACCAAACTGGTCCCTTGACCCGTAATGCCAAGGTCAACGTCCATTTTGTGTTATTTTGTCGAGGGTATAATAGACCTATACACATTTATATCATACCTTAGTTAAATGTAACCTGTTGATACAAATATCGTCCAAAAACGTTATTTATATTTTACGATCTTTACCTTGTTTTGTTATCGACAAGAGTAAATTTCATTTTTGCAAAGTATAAAGCTTGTCAAGATTTTTTGATATTATTACAAGCTTTTCTTAAATAGTTTTCAACATTAAGCATTAGCATTTTATCAATTTTTTAATAACTACATATCAATCTACATTATTAGCTTTCTAAATTAAAATGTGTCGCAACATTTAGGATCCTCATTTTTAGTTACTTTAAGTATTTACTTATATAACATGTAAATTCTAAAAATGGAAAACTATATATTATATCATGTCTTGCATCGCCTTAGAAATCCTTAGAAGATTTCTTGAAATATTTTGTTTAGATATTCACTCAACATATTTTGCATAATTTTGGATAGATTTGGTAAGATCCTTGTTAGACTTGCGGAACCAAAATTTATAAAGGGCGGAACTCTTTTTTTGGTTCCGTCCAGTCCGTGGTCTTCTGATCACTTGGCCTATAAATAGCAAGCCAACCCAAGTTGTTTTCTCATCTCTCATAAGCATAAAACACATACATTCTCTCATTCTGTTACATCTAACTCAGTTTCATTTCATTTTAGTGATAATCTTTTGTAGCAAAGAAGATCAAGGCATATTCAAGCTTCAATGAAAAGTTAGAAGTCTTGTTTGTTTTGTTGTTGTGTGAATTGTTATTGTTCATACATTATTTTTGTACCAAACCATCTTAAATATGTGAGTTTGATAGGTTAGTATTTTAGTCCTTAAAATACACAGTGTGTTGGGAGTGGTTGTACCCTTGTAAAAGAATTCGACTTCTAGTTTTGTGTCGGAAATATTGTGTAAGCGACGTATAAAGATTTTCTTCACTAGTTAAAGGAGCTTGGTGATGTTACCTTTTAGTTGATTATATTCACTTGTATTTTTGATAAATGCTAGTTTTATTGGTAATGAATTGATGTTTATTTGTTTAGGGCATCATTCCAGCATTAGCAGCAGTATTTCCTAGTGCTGAACAAAGATATTTTTTGAAGCACATCCATGGTAATATGAAATTGCAATGGAATGCTAAAGCATACAAAGAACATTTGTGGAGATGTGCAGCATTAACAACCGTCTAAATATTTGAGGCATCCATGTTGGCATTCAAGAGGTTTAGCGAACCTGCCCATGCTTGGTTAATTAAGATACCACCAACCCATTGGTCAAGGTCGCATTTTTCAGGTACTAACCAAATCTATGTCTAAGTGTACATCTTTTGTTCTACGACATTGTTCAACACTGTTGTTTGTAGAACTCAAACATGTTGTATAAATGTGTAGGGAGGGCTCATTCTGATGTGTTACTTAATAACATGTGTGAGGTGTTTAATGGGAAACTATTGGGAGGTAGGCACCAACCCATCATTACTACTTTAGAATACATTAGAGTATACTATATGAAAAGAATAGTGAATGTTGTTAATGTGATTCACAAGTGTGTCAGACAATTAACACCAAAGGTAACACTCATGTTAGACTTGATAAAGAAAGAGGCTTATAAGTACACCGTTTTACGGGTTGAAGGAAATAAGTATCAGGTCAGTGGATGGGGAGATAAGTGTTTTGTGAATGTTGAAGCTAGGGCTTGTACATGTAAAAGATGGGAGCTTACAAGTATGCCATGTAAACATGTTGTTGCTACCCATAGGTATATGAGGTTCAATGGAATGCAAGTAGAATCTGTTGAATCATGGGTTCATCCATGTTACTTGCTTAAGACTTGGGAAGAAACTTATAAACACTACACCCAGCCAATAAATGGTTATCAATATTGGAATAAGTCACAAGTGCCTACAAGAATTCTTCCACCTAAACATCATAAACCATTAGGCATGCCACGAAAGAAAATAACTAGGTCTTTTACTGAAAATGATAATGGTGACAAAACCAGTAACTTGTCACAGTCTAGTAATTATGTGGTTTGTGGTATATGTGGCAATGCTGGACACAACAAGAAAACATGTCTTGGGCAAGGAGGTTTAACAGGAAGTCAAGGCAATAAACAACAGTCTCAAAAAACAGGTTCATCCCAGCCAAAAGTTATAGCAAAGAAGAAGGCAAAGGTTACAAGTCACAACTTTGAAGAAATGAAAAACCTCAACGTCAAACTGATGCTGAATCTCAAGTTGATGTTGCTTCTGGTGGGTCTCCAAAATAATTTTGGACTAAAACCAAGATTATAGCAGCAAAGCTGTCTTCACCACAAAAAATGTTGGTTAAGCATATGAAAGCCAATGTTTTTCATCGAATATGTATTCTTCTAAATATTATTTGTTGTCTTTAAACAATGTTTGTTTTTGAACTTTGTAGACTACAAAATTTTATGCATTTGGAAATATATCCATTTGCATTATGTATGAAATCATGTCATGTTAGTCTATGGGTAAAATTGTGTTTTAACTATATTGATTTGCCACTGTACCCATTTTTACATATTGTTACAAGTTCATACGCATATTACCTGTTGACTTTGACAAAGTCAATTACTGTTCACCCAACTATTATCACAAACAACAATGAAGAATAAAAAATGGATGAACAACACCATATCAAATTTATGTTGATACTCAAAGCTAGTGTCTGTTCATCCATCTCTGATCGTTCATCCTTCTTTGATACTTGTATCTGTGTTATGAGTTTGATCATTTTACTAAGGTGTGGTTTGAATTGGATAATATTTGTGTGGCAATTGATGTGGGTTTGATAATTTATTGGGGCAAGGACCAAGTATTAAAGGCATAACATTAGAAGGACTAAAGCATACAAGTAATACTACTTGTACTGTACAAGGACCAAAGTACATCAACCCATGACTTTTTACAAGTTAATCATCACCACAAGACTAATTACAGAGACCCTACCACCGATTCAAAAGGCAAAAAACCACCGACATTGTAAACCCACTAAATAAACCATATACAAACGAAAATGATCAGTATCCAGGAGAAAACACAGAAGTTCCTCAAACGGCATATTTTCTCCTTCTCAAGAAAGAGTTCACCTAGGGTATCTTGTTGAGTAGCCTTTAGCTCTTTGGCCATGGCGACTGCGTTGATAGCCTCCATTGTCTCACCGATGAGGGCTGCTTGGCATTCTTGTAATGCCGCCTCATTTCGGTGAATGTGCCTCTGCAAGTAGAGGATCACCTCCCTTGCTCTTGTTGTCAATGGTGGATCCAACCATTCATTGATAGGACATCTAGATCCCTAAAAATTCAGAAATCAAATGTTTGGAAACAATTAAAAGCTGAAACCAAGATGAAACTATAAACATAACATGTTAAATTAAAAAAATACAAGCATTATTATATAAAGACTAGACAACCTCAACAGGACAAGCAAAGTAACGCCTGCCAGCGTTGACATTGTTCCAACAGGTCTTTACTACCGCCCGCCTACTATAACCACACACACCATTATTACAACTTGATCATAATTATTTAGGATAATATATTTTTTTGGAAAGGAGACTTTAGGGATGGGTGGTGAACAAGATTTGCTTTTATTAGCCACTAATTACTGTAGCGCCCACAGAAAAGAGTATACCACACGCTGTTTGATTAAAATATAGAAATAAGGAAATGACAATTGTACCCTTGGACTAAAGACAAAGCAAACGGCAACGGACGTGGTTGACTAACGGAAAAATGGTCAAATGACCATTTTAGACTATGAAACTTGGAAAAAGGACTCCCGGCGATAAAAATCCCAACTTTCAACGTGATGCGCAGTTACACGATTAGGGACGAACCGTGTATTTTACTCAAATTGTTATTGTGAATATAATATTAAAATTTATTATTATTATATTATTATATTTTAGTAAAAATGAATGTTTTTATTATTGTATTAATGATTTATATTAATATACAATTATTATATAATAGTTTTAATTATTACTAAGTTAATAGTAATGTTATTATTCAATTATAATTTCAATTATTGGATTTTTATTAAATTGTTTTTATCATTAATAATTTTGTAATGAATTACTAATTTTAAAATATTTTTGTGTATTTTAGTTTTTGTATTTTTTGAATTACATATCGTCGTCAGCCAACTAGCCAACTAAATAAAATGACATATTTTGTCAATTACAATTCAACATATTACAATTTCAAACATATTCCCATTCATTCAATTTGCAATTTTTTGGACAAATTACAATTTATTCAAAATATTTTACGAACCAAACACCCTCTAAATTAATTTTTAAAAGCACATGATAAAGGAATCCATAAATGTATAACTTATTTTGAGCAAAGCATTTCATAGATAGAACAAAGCACATAGGCCAATACTGCTACAAACATTACAAGAAAAAATATAAATAAAGCAAGAACTAAAACAAGGAGGAAAAAAAGAACATAACCCTAAGAAAAAACTAAAATCACCAAAGATAATCCACCTTCATGTTGTTAAATTAGCAATATCATCATACATCCCCCTAGGTATAATCACCCAAAAATTCCAGTTATAAATGGCATTCTTCTTTGACCACCAACTAGAAATCCGCAAAAGGGAATTGGATCGCATATTATAAAAATATTTGCACCTTGCACTTTAGATTTTAGTTTCTATAGTGGCATGAAACACCTTATTTCTATATTTCCATAGATTCCGAAGAGTAACAAAATAATTATAATACACACCTTACTAAAACTCACTTATTTTGATTATCTGTGTTGAAATTATGTATTTATAAAAATTATGAGTTTTAAACATTGTTAATTAAAAATTACATGCTACAACATAACCACTTATAACTTTAAGCTGCAATCACCACTTATAACTTTAAGCTGCAATCATTTAAGCATTTGTCAAAAAAGAACTCAAATCTATAACTCATCGTGCCCGACAATAAAATCAAACAATTACTGCCGACCTCCGACCTTTCTTTCGTAAAGTTGAGATACATCTTCTATTCTTTTTTGACAATGAATGAACTGCAAGCAAAAAAAAAGTATAGAGCTAAATTACTTAACTAAGTCTTTGACAGGTCGACTTTTTTTTGAAAAAGTTGTTGGTATTATTGTGATATCATATTCTATAGGTTAAAAGACCAAGTAGAAACCTAAAACTTGATCCCTTACTTATAGTTTATGTGAGACGCATATCTCTAGTCATTTCGTTAGATGCAGAAATGTAGGATTTGTTAAGATATAATATGACATGGAGCTACAAGGTGAGATGGAATTTTAGTTATTATTTTTTTTTCTTGGGAAATTTAACTATGGGATTGGAGTACACTTAGCTCTGATAGCCGTTTTTAAGGCAGTCTGTATGCTTGAATGTTTAACTTAACATCCGAACTCTACTGATGAATTATATACCTATGAATTTCATTAAATGGGGCATTGGCTTTTACTGAGCCAACAATCATTATTACATCAATCGATATTCTTCAGATGCATGGCTCATATAGTATAAGCAAAACGAAACTAAAGGCTTGGCAACTGCATGCAATGGTGTTATTTGATTACTGGATATTAGTCATAATATATAGCTCCCGTAGTTTGCGTTAGTGCAGTAGATGTGGTAATAACAAAGAGTTGTTAGCGTCACTTTTCTGGGTTGAAAATTAAAATGGAGTAGGTCTGTTACTTGCAACTAGATTATCTTCGTATATGTTACTAGCATGATTGTATATGATATCCTCACTTGCAAGAATCTGATAGATAAGAAGAGCTCTAGTTAAGAGAGGGCATGATGCATGATGGAGGTGTAAACAAAAACTGCATATGGGTTCCATTATAAAGGACATATTTGTTGTTAGCAGGTTTTGGCAAAACTTTGAAATGCTAAAATGAATTTCTGAGATAGAAAGGTGATTCGTGAATGTATAAGTAGGCATCAGTAACATATGAATGTATAAGTAGGCATCAGTAACAACTTTTTCAAAAAAAGTCGACCCGTCAAAGACTTAGTTAATTAAGTTAGCTCTATACTTATTTACCTTTCTGTGTACAGGCAACCTGTTTCCTTTTGACCAATTCCCCTTTTGGCCAATTTTTAGGATTTGATTTGTTTAGACAGTTTGAGGTACAAATCCTGGTAACAGACCTGGGAAATCTCATATAATGCACATGCTTTTTTTTTGACTTTTCTGCAACTATGTTAGTTCAGATCATTATTATTTTCTCTGACTCAAAGTTTATTGCATTTGTAGGGTGACTAAAAGTTCGGTTGGATGCAAGGGCGAGTTGGATGCAAGGATTGTTTGTTACTAAGTTGGATACAAGGGTCGTTTGGTACCGAGTATTTTTCAATTGTCATTATTGAGGGTGGATATGATTCAAGACACGATGTTAAACACTTGAACGTTACATTTTTCTCTTTTGTGGTTATTTTTGTTTCCTTTGATTAGCGAGATACAAAGAATTATAATGTTAAAAGAATCTTTATGTTATGCAATCATAAGTGATACTACCTCCGTCCCAAAATAATTGTCCTCTTTTGACTTTTTGAAGTTTTTTTTTTTTTTTTTTTTTTTTTTTTAACTTTAATCGTAAATATTTTTGTTTGTGTTATATAATAATTGATGCAAAATATACGAATGGATTAGTTTTTAAATGTTTTTTCATTGGTATTATTTTCATCAAGTATTATATAACACATACAAAACTATTAAAGATCAAAGTTCATAAATTAAGACTTTAAAAAGTCAAATGAGGACAATTAATTTGGGACGGAGGGAGTATTTGATATCTTTGTTGTTAAAATCCTTAGGTTTCAATTTTAATGCAGGTATATATTTTGTGAAATTGCTAAATCGTTTTGTAAATATGTTTGAATAAGTGACCACCTTTTTGCTTTTAAGAGTGACCACCAGTTGCTCTCTAAACTATATACGAAGTGACCACACACAAGGTCACTGATGGGTGTTAACAGTGAGTTAACGGGTCCGTTATCTTTAATAAATCAGTGACCACTTTCATGACCATTATTATCGGTCACTATCTTTCAATTCAGTGACCACCTTCACCTCTTAGTGACCAAAATTAGTGACCGAATATATCGTCACAAATATAGTGACCACCGTATTATGGTCATTGGTTAGAGACGGATTTTTATTTTTGGTCTCTAATAAAAATAGTGACGGAGCTATAGTGACGAAAAGTGACCACCCAGGATTCGGTCACTAAACAGTGTTAGTGACGAATTTTATACTGAGAGTGACCATATTCCTTTTGTCACTAAATCCAGTTTTTCTTGTAGTGAAGGCTCGTGACTCCATGAAAATATTATATATGTATATTCCTCAATTCTCGCCGCTCACGTTGGCATACTTGCCTATATTAAATGCATTATTCTAAAGAAAAGATTATGAAAAACTGCAATGATTAATTCGAATTAGGAAAGTCAATATCCCTTGGGAATTTGTTTCGCTTTAGTTTACTTCGTTAATTTAGTTGCAAACATTATTTTTAAGTTAGAATAATATGTATCTTTAAAAGATGTGATTTGCACACTCCTATAAATGATTGGGACACTCAAAGTTTGAGTGTTTGGACATTTATAGCCTCACATTATTTTTAGTTATGTTTATCCTGTAAGGACTAAGGATATAAATGTCCAAACACTCAAAATTTGAGTGTCTCAATCATTTATAAAAGTGTGCAAATCACTTCCCATCTTTAAAGGGTTGCAGTCAACTTTCTTCTAAATGTAAATTAGGTAAAAGTGTAAAACAATGCTATATCGTGATGACATTTTGATGCACAAAGTAAAAACGTAATAATATATCTGAACATTTGACGCAAAAGATTTTACTTTTACTAAGATGAAGGGTGTGCTTAGTTGGAGAATTTTTTATTTTATTTTATACTTTTAGTTTTGTAAAAATTTGAAAAAAAATTTATCTTCACAAAACATTAAAAAGTATAAAAAAAACGCGTTTAGTTGATGTATGCATTTTTAAGACTAGTCGGATACCCGTGCACAGCGGCGGCGATAAGTATAGCTATATGTGTTTGCTTACCCGTTTATTGAATTCGTTTCACAACACTTCGAATGTAAATATGTTTGTTTGGTTTAACCATAGCTTTCTCATGACATCATTATTGCCGGATATAGAAAGACTCTCACAATCTCTTACCCGTCAAACTCTCCCCCCAAAAGTATATGATTTTGATGAATCAAGATTGTATTGATTGAAATAAAATTTAAAGTTGTAAATATTTGAATTAAAATAAAATAAACCCACTAAAAATATAAAAACTAAAAACTTATAAAAATATATCAAAAATTGATGTTGAATTAAAAAGCATAAAATTTTAGAAAATATGATGAAATTAGATTATAAAAAAAATAAGTAGATAAAAAGAAATTTCAATTTGAAAATAAAAATGAATTTTTAGTTGAGAAGTGACACATGTCACTTTATAATTGAAGCTCCTTATCTTACTTTTGAGTGGTTAGGAGTTAGACTTGGAGTTTGTTATGTTAAGAAGTGACACGTGTCATCTCATGATTGGAGCTCCTTATCTTAATTTTTGATTATGAGTTAGGCTTGGAATGAGGTTTGAATTTTACATGCATTATAATATAGTATAGAAGAGGAGAAGAAGAGGGAGGGTTGTGGGTTACACGTGTCATTTTATGTATTGTATTACCCTTTTTTACTTTGGAATCTTTTTAATTGAACTCCACACTATCCATGTTAATCTATCTCTATATACTAGCCGGGTACCTGCTCGTTGCAGCAGCTGGTACCCGTTTGATTATTTTTATCGGCGACGGTATGGTCTTTCCGATAAATTGCTTTTATAGAAGGAAGAAAAAATGTCCAACGGATGTTATTAATTGAAAGTTAGTTGGTATTCTTGCTTATGCATTTAGTAATTATAAAAAACTTTTATAACGGGGTACCCACGCGTTGCGGTGGCGGACACCATGTAATCAAAAATTTTGGTGAGCGATTATATGTTTTTCATGATGCTAACTTTACGCATGACGATAACTTTAGGGAAAAACTTTATCGCACACTATTTTGTAAAAATGGCAGTGAACCCATGCATCACGATACAACGACTATACGAAAACGGTGGTCACCATTATTGCTAGTTGTTTTGGCGTGCAATATTATATAACGTTTAAACATAAAAGGTGTTTTAAAGTAGCGGTTTCGGCGCCATTTGGTGGTGTCTATGTTGCTAGTTGTGGTCGTAAATGGTGGTCCATTGTGTGGTCGAAAAAGATGGTGTCAGAAAGTTTGACAACATAAAAGATTGGTTTGTACGATATGCATAATGATTTGTAAATTTTATTTAGTTGGTGTTTAAAAAAAATGATTTATGCATTAGTGTTTTATACCATGTGATATATTAATTGTACTTTTGAGTGAGGGGGTATATAAATAATATCATTAATGATTTGTAAATTTCATTTAGTGGGTGTTTTGAAAAAAAACATATAAGATGATTTATGCATTATTGTTTTGTAACATGTGTTATATTAATTGTACTTTTGAGTGATGGGGTATTTTAATAATATCATTTATGATTCATAAATTTCATTTAGTGAGTGTTTTAATGAAGGAAAATTTTTTTTTATGCATTATTGTTTTGTACCATGTGGTATATTAATTGTACTTTAAAATTTGTAATGTTTAGAAATCAATAAAATGATTTCATAAGTGGCAAGTGTGTAGGCTTAATCTTTTTAAGACTTCCTTTTATAGGAAGTCACAAATACTTTATACAGTAGTATAGATTCTAACTTGAAGCTGATTTTAAAGTTAATAAATGTTGGAGTAACTAACTTCTATGCTATTGATGGTTTGATCTCTCACCAAAATGTTAATTTGGATGCGGTCTTTATAGCTTTCTTAACTTCAAGCTCTGGATTATCTTTGAAAACACGTTACCATCTTTTATTGAACTTGTTTAGCTATTTACAGTACTTGAAGTTAAGAACATGCATCAATTTGATTTTAAAACTAACTTGTTTGACAACTAAGTCAAACAATACCGATTGAACCCGTGAGTTATATATATGAAGATAAATAAGAAGATTTAAGTTATATGTAGTAGCGATTATACTTTAGTCCATTTACTATGTTCATTAATGTTGCGGGTTAATCCTATATAGTTATCTTATTCTTGAAAGCATTGTATTCTATATATTATGGTTTAGTGATAATAATATATTTATGGGGGATCTATCTAGTCTTTGGGGTGATCATTTGTAACAGGTCCTGACCACTTAACATGGCTTGAACTCGAAAATTTGGGTCACGATTTGGTCTATCAATGGATTATCCTAGATTCCTAGGTATGATTAGTTATATACTATCATGCTAGTTTTTGACCCATTTGTTGACAGAAATTGAATTTTATGAATTGCTTTCCGAATTCCGATTGTCATCAACACGTCTAAGAAGCATTGGGTGATTTTATAAGGTCCTACAATAGAATCAACAAAAAAATAGTAAGCTGCAAAAAATGTTTTTAAACTTTGCGACTTTTGCCAGAAATGTCTCAAATTTTGAAAAATTGCGAGAAATGTCCTTAACATTTTAGTTTTTTGCGAGAAATGATCTTGAACCGTTACTGTAGTTGCAAATTCTTCATTTTTGCTAACGCTCGTTAACTATTCACGATAGTGGCCGTGTGAAATGACTATTTAACCCTCGCCTACTACAAAGACATTTTTTTACAAGAACATTTTTGCAGTTTACTATCAATTTTATTTTGAGTTCCTATCACCATCACACAACCAACACCACCACCCTCCACTACCACCACTATCCTCTACCACCACACAACCACCACAACTACCCTCCACCACCGCCACCTTCTACCATCACACAACCACCAGCATCAAATCCGCTCTTTTTTTATGTGTGATCTTGGGCTTTTTTCTTTTGTTATTATTGTTGGCCACATATCTCATGTGGTTTTATTGTTGTCACTAGGTTGGTGTGTAACTCTTTAACGCGTTTTTGTTTCAACTTTGTTCTCGGCAATTAATATATTTGTACATGTGTTGTTTGGTTTGGATTTCACCAGCAGGGATCATCCTTGAGGAATGACAAATTTACAGATTCTTATCCAAAAGCAAGGAGAATCCATCTAAATTCTTAAAGTGAGGATCAATGCATATTTTCTTACAGAACACAGTCCATTTTTGCGACTATTAAAAATTTGAGAAACAGAAGTTGATCATAAAACCGGAATGGGATGAGTCGATTAGTTCGATTCATTTTTTTTGAAGAAACTGTAAAATAAAACCAAAACTAGAATTGTTTGGGTTCGTCATCAGGGGAAGGACATGGTAGCCATACTAAGAACCAATAACACTAATAAAAACACTCTATTCGGAACCAGATCACACATAAAAAAATGGTTGCGGGATCCCATTTAATTGGTCAAGAATTCACTATCGGGTAATGATACAGATTTTACTGATCAGGTCTTAATATTTATAGTGTCTCGTTATACCTATGGTCTACCATAGTGCACTAACGGGCAGTGTACCCGGTCGCGTGTAGTGTAGTAAATGGTAAAGCCGAGGTTGTCCCAAGAGCTATGTGTGTTGGATTATTACTAAGTCTAATTGTCACAGAATAATAATGGTTTCAATAGGGATTTAATTAATTAAACTACTAATCCAGAATAAAAGCAGGTAAATGGATAAAGGGAAATCAATAGAGGAATAGTGGTGCTAACCTAGTCAATCCTCCCAGCTAGTTATGTCTACGTCTACCTACTTCCAATTACTCAGGTGGGGTCAAATTCGAGATGACAGCATTTGGTCAATTCGCCCTAACCTATCAGCAAAGATGCCACCACAGGAGAAATCAGGTGCACCGTCATAAGTCCTGTTGTTCCTGGTCCCCTAAGCCGAGTCATTAAGTACCGCTACATGCTAGATTCAAAATAGTAAGTGCCCGGCCGTTAGAAAATTAGACACTACACCCCCCAATTCTTAAGTTCATCCAAACGATAGGTGATCAGTTGGTCAAATCGCACAAGTAGAAAGGGTCGTCAGTTGGTCATATCTTACCCTTCCCGTCTCAGTCCGCTCACCTAGGGTCAGTTGGTCATATCTCCTAGGCAATTGGCCTCTACCGCCATTCAAAACTACCGAATCAAAGGTGACTACCAAAGAACTATGCATGCATACACTTAGAAATAATTGAACGGAAGTAAAGGTAAACGCAAACAAAACAATTAAGGAATCATAACTAGGCTAGCACCAAAGGGTGCTTAGCCGCTCATATAAATCATGCAAATCAATTCAATATTCAAAGGTACGAAATACATGAATTGAAAGTAAAAGAAATATAAAATGCTAAAGCTTATCGTAATGGAGTGACTTCTCCCTTGGAAACAGCTCCGTATGCTCCCCTAGACCTGCCTTGAGCTTTTTCCCACGTTCTCAGAGTGTTGTGTGTGGAATGGGATGATTAGAAATGCTGGAATTCGTGGGGTATTTATAGGCCAGGTCTGGGTTACGGCGTAACCAATATAGGAGTTACGCCGTAACCTTCTATTTCTTCGTAAATGCAATAGATCTGCTAGTTACGGCGTAACCTTATTAATGGTTACGCCGTAGTCTTCAATAAACTCGGTTACGTCGTAAGTGAAGCAGTAGTTACGGCGTAAGTATCAGCGGCGTGGAACCTCTTTTGACCTAATGGAGTTACGTCGTAACCTTTGGGAAGAGTTACGCCGTAACCTCTTGATAAGTTGGTATTCAGGGTCACGCAATAGTTACGGCGTAATGTGAGAGAGGAGTTACGCCGTAACTTCTTCAAAATAGGCATACTGTGATAAATCTTTAGTAATGTTTCTATTTCCGCGTCTCTTTAGCTCCAATGCTCGTAATTTACCTGAAAGTGGAAAACAATGGAAAACAAGCGTAAATTCATATAAATGATATAAATAACGAGTAATATAGGGGGAAATTGACACTAAATATTCAGGACTATTTGATG